>BDMV01000002.1:18550950-18759150 GCA_008326285.1 Oryza officinalis | reverse complement strand
TTCGGGTAGGGAAAGGAAGGATATGGTAGCCACCGCCACATTGTGAAGCGAGGGAGAGATGGCTTTGCACTTTTTTTTAACGAACCAGCACTTAGAATAATGTGCCAATTTTATTGAATAGAGTGAAAGAAATAATGTAGAGTATGAAAACTGTACCAAATGAAAAGAAAAAAAAGCCTGTTGCTAGGGTAGCAAGGTTGCGAGCTTTTTTTGCCTCCGCTAGGGCCCAAGTCGTGGCCTCTTCTTTGATCTTAGAAGCCTGGTTTATCGTCAACTGTTCTTTGTGGCTTTGCACTTCTCGAAAACGATGAAAGGGGCCACGTGAAGAGAAAGGTTTGTTTGATCTCTTTACCCAACTGATCCATTCAAGGGGGAAATTTTTCAATGTGAAAAGACATTTTCTCCCTTCCACCTGTTGGTACCCACATAATTGGCTTAATGGCCTGGCGGTACCGATCTTTGCCCGCCGTCGGATTCTATTGATCGAATGGCTGGGATTTAGTACCGTGCTAGCCTGCTGGATGATAAAATAATTCAAAATTCAAAGGCTAACATAACAAAGCTTAGTTATGTGTGAGAAGCATCATGCCAACAGTAAACTGTGTCATAAATAAATTATTCTAAAATATATGGTTATCAAAGTATTTTATTTGCAAAGAAATATTTATGGTCATAAACTGACTACTACCATAGAGATTTCGCCGTTGTGTCTTCGTCCACTGGTATGCGTGCACAGTTTCAATTCGGCCAGAGGAAAGATATGGTAATTTCTATTTGCTCACTGCATGATGAAGCCACAAACCTTTGTAATATAGTAATTTTGGTGACTTTATTCCAATTGGACACGTTTCGCAGACAATAGACATCATGCGACGGATAAAAAACTTGCATTCTTCATAATTAAACAACAGTAACCACGAAACGTTGTTCTCTATCCTCTCATTCAGTTCTGAAACGCGACAATTTTCACCCCAAAAGAAAATGGTTCCGTGGGTAAATATGAACAAACGTTCCTAATATGAAGAAACTGTTAGCTCAGAAGATTTCAAACGGAGTCTTCATCGTCCTTTCATTGATCAGTTGCAGCATCATCATAGCAATTCTGCTGAAATGTTCTATAGGCTGGCACATATCTTCTGTACATAGTTATGTTGGACTGATGCATAAGACCCACAATCTTATATGCTCTATGCACAGCATCGAAGCTTTCCATTCTGTTCCGTGCTTCAGAGACGTTCGATTGCATATCGGCAGCTGACCTTTTTTTTTTTTGTCTCCATCCCTTCTCCTGGTCAGTAGCTAATTTGATGTCAGAAGAAATTAGCATGAGCACATCCTGCCAACATGTAATCTTGTGACAACTGGCAGACCGGTCGCTTGTGCTACTATGAATCCCAATGCCTACCATTCCCTAGAGACTTTTGCAGCCATGTAAGTGAATGTATAGGCCATTTCATAGATGCAGAAGTGTTAAAACTACAGATAGGAGTCTGAAAACTTTAACTAGCACACTCAGTTACAATGAATTTATCCATCTACCATTTGCACTTTGTCATATATTCTAATTCACTAATTTTATTGTACATGCATATACTACAGTTTGGATTGTTTTAATTAAGTCCTCCGCTAAATTGAGAAAACAAGATATGGTAGTACTGTTTAAAATGAACATTAGCTTGCGACATAATTAATTGCCATTTCTTGGGAAATACAATACGTTCATTGTGAAATTACGGAGCTGCGATACGTACGATTATTTGTTACGATAGTTGTACGATGAAACGTTTCTCTCCTAAGCTCATAGCGTTTATTAACGTTGCAAGTCCTGGTCCCACACGAAACCTCATCCAGCGATGAGCCCATATCCAAAACCCAAGCTCATCACATAATTGGTCTCCTGACACAATTAGCCGGAGCAGTTTTTTTTCTGGTTTTCCTAGAAAGTTTATTGTTTCGATGTGAACTTTGTTTAAGTAAATTAGTTACCCATACAAATATGTTCCTTGCACAGTTACACCTCGGACAGAGGTAGCATCACCCTTAGTTGAAAGTATTCTAAATTTCCAATGGCACAAATCAGGACAAGATGCAGCAAACGTTCATGTATGAACCAATGTTTGACAGTTTGTATTTATTTGGATACAGAGAAAAAAAGCATAGGAAGATTACGAGTCTGTATATATGGGCTTCCGGGTCCATGAGCTCTTGGGCTACAGCATGCGCGTGACCCATGTATGTTACGTACCCAACGTCATATACAAAAGTCAGTAAAAACGTCGTATGCGTAGCATTTTTCGTGAAATTATTCCTTCGTCTTCGTCAGTTAATCTCGCCCATAATAGAATTGAGGAGAATTTGGAGAGAAAATAATTTCACACCTATTGAACTGTGAAATTATTCTCACCTAATCCCTCTCTTAAGCCTTGTTATGTTAATCCTACAAACAAAGAGATTGATAGAGATTTAGAGAGAAATAATTCCACACCTATTTAGATGTGTAATTAATCATTTTCAATCTCCGCCAATCCCTCTCTCATAGGGAATAACCGAACAAGGCCTTATAAAATTGTTGTACAACAGTCCATTGCATGAGAATTTCAAAGGAATGAATAGAAAACAATCCTTTGTTTCAAAGGGCTCTATAGGATTATTTTCCATATGATACAAAACTCTACAGAATTCCTATGTTGTTCCTTTGTTTCAATGGGAGCCTAAAATTCATCAACCTGCTTACGATTTCTTCAAAGCTTATTCTCTAAGGCTGAAGCAACGTGATACTAAGAAACTTAAGATTATGAGAAACGACTAGTTGATAGCCAGCATCTAAAAATCTAGAAAAGCTGGGTTTTGTAGCTTTTGGCTTCTAATTTATTTTCTAAATTCTACAACTACAATTTCTTAGAATCTGAATGAAAAACAGACTATTTGAAAGAGTTTCTAATTTTTAAAAAGTTACGGCCGCCAGAAACTCTTCCAAATAAGTCCTATGAAGCTCAATGCCTAACATTCCTAGTATCCTCCTCAATTCTCTTATGCCATTTCACGGATGCTATGCATGCATGCAGAAGTGTTAATGCAGACAGATGAAAGTATGATCACGAGGGGCACGCAGTTAAGTACAATGAAGTTTTCCATATGCCGTTTTCAGTAAGCCATTAATTCTAATTCATGAACTTTATTATATATGTATATAGAAAAAGATATGTCACTGTACAAATTAAAAAGACCATTAGCTTGGGAGTTGGGATACATTGTCCTTCTCAGGGAATTCATGTTATGTCAATTTTTCATATTATACTTTCTCCATCTTACGATATAAGGCGTAGTCAAACTTGACACCTTCTCCAAAACTAATCTTATACTTTTAATTTTGTTATATACAATAATATTTGTACCAACAAAATCATAAGCATAAAAAATAAATTTAAATGTCAATTCAATCATATTATTTTCATCAAATGAAATTGAATTTATATTAGACTAATTGTTGATCAAATATTTCAAGAGTTGAATCTTAAAATGCTTGCGCACCTTATACTATGGATGGAGGGAGTATATAATGATTCTATAATTGTTTCGGTTTTTGGCCTTCATAACAGAAAAAATAACAACAACAAAAATGCAACTGAATCACTAGAGAGAATAACTGTGATGCTAGCTCCAACAAACAAAATGTAGCATTGAACCTGCATGATCCACATGCCTCTGCGAAATTATTTTTCATGCATTATATTCAAAAAGTTATGTATGAGCCTCTAACATAATTTGAGTGACCTACTAGGCACTTTCCTAGGGAAACACATCACCGCTTTTCATCAGATGGAAAGGAGTTCTATTCGCTACAAAATGTCAACACAATAAAATTATGACACAATATTCTTTTTTAACCATACGAGAATTTAAGTTGTTTGTTAACTCTTTAGAATAAAACTATAAATAGTATACCGTTTCTTGTTTGAGTGTTGTTCAAGTTCAAAGTTTAGTATACAAAATCCATGCATGTTGCAAACGAATAAGGTTTTCTCTGCACACACACAACATTCTGAATTCCTAAAACAAGTGCCCAAGAGGTCGAATTGAAACCCTACATGTGGCTAGACACTATACAGTAAACATGCTGAAGGAGCAACTTGCACCGGCTGAGTTAGTTACTCAGTGTTCTATAATCAATATGTGCGCACGGAAAACGGAGCGGTCCATTAGCACGTGATTAATTAAGTATTAGTTAATTTTTTTTCAAAAATAGATTAATTTGATTTTTTTAAGCAACTTTTGTATAGAAACTTTTTGTAAAAAAATATACAGTGTAATAGTTTGAAAAGTGTACGCGCAGAAAAAGTACCGTGCGAACACCAGCGCCGAACACAGGGCTGCCATTTTATAGTAGTTGGATGCAGACTGAGTTAATCTCATGTACTGATCTCATGTACACCTAGGGTCAAAAGTGACGAGAGTATGTGGACGGTTAATTTTGGCGCATAGATATGCGGTCTTAGTTAACAATGAGTATAAAAAATGCACAAGGTAATTTTGTCTCAACTCTACCATTTGAATTGTTAACTAACCATTTGTGCTTTTTGTTCATTCAATATATAGGCTAGGTTAGTGCTTAATTGGATTAGAGTATACTTAGAGACAGGAGAAAGATTTTGCAAGGGGATGGTTAAGGAAGTTCTACTAATTGAAGCACCGGTCTTCTTTGCTCTGCACTGTACTATCTCATTTATCAGACTGTGAGAAGGGACCGGCCCATGGAGTTTAAAGTTGTTGTGAAACGAAAAAAAGAACAGTGAAAATTGAAATTCTGTACACTTCTCATTGATCTCAAATATCCCATTATATAAGGAGATTACAAATCTAGAATTCTAGGCATTAGTGTATTACATCAATTAGCAATAAGGTTGATTTATGCTTATAAATATATGGCTGTTACAAAGAATTTAAATCCTCTTGATGGCGCAAGTGGTTCCACTCATACGTTGCCTCTGGGAGGATAATCACTTTATGCTGTTCATATCGATTTTTGAGAGATGTCCACAAAGCGCGTGGTCCTCCTCGTACATGTACTCCATTTTCAAATCCTGATGATATGATTCTTTATCACTTTCAAGGCGGAGTATTTAGACATGTTAGAGGGGTTAATACTCCCTTGAACTGTTTCATCTATACATCTGTATAGTCCATTTGTCGACAAATTCACTTTGAGATCCATCGCCCAAATAGGGAAATTGGAACCATAAAGAGCGAGGATATCAAACTCTTTGGTTGCCATCTCACCTACATTATGATAGCCAAAAATTTTGAGAAATTATGGCATATGTGCATTGAATAAAAATACAATAGGGCAAAGAACATTGTTTGGGAGTAATATTTGCAAAGTGCTTGAAAATAAAGGACATGGAAATGCAAAGTGCTGAAACAAACTCATATTTATAATAGCAGAGAATTACAGGGAGCTCAAAGCAAATGTATAGTCTTTGATTATTTGCGAAAAGTAAATTGACCAAATGTCAGGGACTCGAATGTAAATTATGGAAATATAAAAATAATTGGGCGGTGGGCCGAGACAATCTCGGTTTCGGCCCACCGCCGCTTTTGGTCCAAGAGGCCAGGGGGGGNAAGGTGCGGGCACACAAGGCGGCTCGACCTAGTGGCTGGCTTGGGGGTGGCTCGGCAGCCCATTAGCGTGGGCCACTAATGGGCCGGCCTGGCCTGGCCGGCTAAACAAGGAGGAGGGTGCGGTTAGGGTTTTCCTAACCCATCCCCAACACAACACCGCTGCCGCCATGGGGAAGGCCGCTGTCGGGCATCGACGCGCGGCCGCCGTCACTTGTACTCGCCGTCGATCCGTCGCCGCCTCCTGCCCGTGGTGGGGAAGGATAACGCGGGCGTCGCTGACGGGTGCCGGCGTAGCTACTGTTGCCACCGCCATCGTCAGGCGCTGGCGTGGCTGGTGCGCGGCCGGCATTGTCCACAGTTGTCGTGGCCGCTGCCGGTACCGACGCCGCCACACCACCGCTACCGTTGATCCGCCGCCGCCGCCACCGTGCTGCCAACGCCGCAGCCACCATGCTGCCACCTCATGGACCTCTTTCTCCCCATGCTCAGGCCTCCTTCTCACCTGAGGGTGGGGGACGGCGGGCCTTGCCGCCGCCACTCGTCTTGGCCGGGACACGCCCGGTCTTGATGATGTGACGGAGGCCGGGACACGCGGTTCCCTCACGGTTGTTGTTGGGCGGCCGTGGGACAGAGGGGCCGATGGTGGAGATGGAGGTTCGAGCACGAGGCTGCTGGAGCCACCTGCTGCCATGTAGAAGGGCGGGGCTCCGTGGCGCGTGGCGATGGTGCCTCTGAGGAGGAACTCCGGCGGTTCAGCCGGTGTTGGGGTGTACAGCGGCGTCGCCGGTGAAGGTGATGGTGATATGGCATCGCAGCGAGTGTGGTTCATCCAGCTGTGGTAAGGATAGTATGACGTCACCAATTCTGGCACGTCCTAGGGCAGCTCGTCGAGCTGCAGCCACACCTTTGCTATCCATCCATGGAGTGGCACCGCGACGCCACCAGAATGCGTTCTGGCGTGGTGCAAGTGTCGGGCATCACTGGAGGCTTGCAGCGAGTCGTGAGGGTACTGGAGTCAGTGCTACCAGCTCTGGTGGTTCTGCGGGCAGCGGCGCCGTTGTCGTCGTCCTCCACTTATGGCGAAGCCAGAGGGAGGAGACCTGGGGCCACGGCTTGCAAAGCCAGCACCACGGCCCCTGTCGTGTCGAGGACGACTCACAGCAGCCCGGAGAAGCTTGTCGAGCTACTGATGTATGAGGCGACGTAGATGGCGAGCACGAAGGTTGCGAGGAAGAGAAGATCCGACATCAAGAGGAATGGGCAAACGGCGAGCCATCTTACCTTTCGAGTTACCGGTGAGTTATTCACCTTTCTTCTTCAATGGTTAAGAGCTACTGATAATGTGTTGTGAAACGAAAGAATGAACAATGAAAAATGAAATTCTACACACTTCTCATTGATCTCAAATGTCTCATTATATAGGAAGATTATAAGCCTAGGATTCTAGGCATTAGTGTATCATATCAATTAGCAATAAGATTGATTTATGCTTATAAATATATGGCTGTTACAAATGATTTAAATTCTCTTGATGGCTGCCTTTGATGAGACCTTGATGGCTGCCATTTGATGAGATCAAATAATGGCCAAATAGTGGCCCTTTTGTAACAAAGGTTATGTATTCAAAATGTAGAGGAGTAAAAAAAACATTTTCACAGCCTCTTGGGTTGAATGTGGAGATCTATTTTTTGTTTTGCTCTCACCTAAATGAAATTGGCTCTGTTCGGCGATGCTGCTCTGCAGCTGTGATGTTGTACTGCATAACATTGTCTTCTACAAAGATTTTTTATATGACTGATGTAATGAAGTACTTAATTTATTGATGTTATTTTTCAAAGTTAGGGCTAATAGTTGTCCCTTCTATGCAAATTGCAGTCCTAGGTATTAGGTATTTATAGTTTCCATTTCAATCATGTGCAACTTCAGATATTAATGTGTGCAACTTGACTTACAAATTTGTGCAACAACTGACTATTTATTCTATAATAAATTTGTTCACTGCATCACACATTACCAAGCTGCATTCTCCCCTTTTTTTAATCTATCCTAACATTTCGGTGTTGCCCTACCATTATACTATTGACCTTTGGATGTTCTTTTCTGAATCCTAGCATCACTCGTCCCACAGAGTAATAAAGAAAAGAAATAAAGTTGTTGTTCACTTTATTCTCAACGGGTGATTTTGAGATGCAAAGCAGTTGGACTGTCGGAGTGCTAGACTAGGCAAGAGTTTGACGCATTTTATACAAAGTTTTCTAGTTTGGTGCCCCTTTTATAATTGTTTTACATATCATATATGTGTCTGTTGTACATATCAGAAGTTAAAGTTGCACAATGTACTTATGGTGCAAGTTTCATATAAATATAGTGCAAGTTTGCAGATATTTTTGGTTTTGATTAAATGAAAGATGAGCACAATGTTAAATTTTTGTAACAGTTTTTATCGGATGCTCTCATGTAGTAATAATGTCTTCTTTATTTCCATGCATGCATGCACATGGTAGATGATGATTGATCTTTAGCATCCGAGAAATGAAAGAGTAATAATGTTAAAAATTTAACATTTGTAACAGTCCATGCATGCATTGCATGGTAGATGATGATTGATCCTGAGCATCCGAGAAATGTTAGATGCAACAAGTTCAGAACAATTCCAAAATGTAGTAAAAGATAATCAATTTTCAGAATTAGTGGCAGATGTTTCAGAACAAGCTTAGCAGAAATGCCTGGTTGTCTTGCCAGACAAGTCGATATAACAAAACAAAAGTAGTCCAAAAAAAACATAAACTAATTCGACAAGATAAAGCAGTCAAAAACAACACAGGCCCATCTGGGCAATTGCACATTGCCCAGAACACATAAAAAACATTAACAAGCAAATCAAACAGAAATAAACAAAGGCCCACTTTGCATGTGGTCCAAAACAATAGCCCTAACAGACTAAAAACCCAAAAGCTAAAAGCCCAAAAACCGAAAACCCAATGCAAACAAACAAGGAAAAAGTACGTCCCTCATCTTGTCATCGGATTACAAAATCGTCCTCCAACCGTAAAACCAGATATATGCCATCTCTCAATTTACAAAACTGGGTCACTTTGGGTCCTTAGACGATTTTGACCCAAGTTTTGTTCGATGTGGCAGTTGAGTCAGTATAGGACCCACGTGGGCCCCACACGTCAGCGACTACTTTCCCTTCTCTTCTTGGAGACCAACAGCGGGGGAGAGGAGCTGGGCATGGTAGGCGATGACAAGCGGCGGCCGATGGAGAGGAGCTGGGCGCGGAAGGCCGGTGCAGCGAAAGATCGAGGGCATCGACGACGTCCTGCAACGCGAGGACTCCCTTGCGCCAAGGACTGCGTCGAGCCGGAGCAGCAGCCACATGAGCGCCTCGCAGACGGCAATCCTCCCCCTCATGTCTCACCTCAGCGCCTCTGCCTTGGCCTTCACCTTCCTCGCCACCTCCTCCACCTCCGCCTCCATCGTGCGCAGCTCCTGCACCATCCTCCTCGCCATCAACCGCCTTGACGACGCCAACCGCCACGTCTTCGCGCCCTCGACATCGCCACCAGCTTGGGACCTACGACACCACTGTCGAGGCTGCACATGCCTATGACCATGCCGCGTTCCAGCTCCGTGGATCCAAGGCCATCCTCAACTACCCCAAAGAGGTCACCGCTGACGCCGCCATCAAGTGGGCCCCTCCCGTTGGCCCTATCCCTGCCGCCATCGAAAGAGGCAAGAGGGTAAGGTCCCCGTGGAGCTCACGTCAATCCCACGCTAACTCAGCTGTCATGTCAGACAAAACCTTGGTCAAAACCGCTTAAGGACTCAAAGTGACCCGGTTTTGTAAATTGAGAAATGACATATATCTGGTTTTATGATTGAGGGACGATTTTGTAATCCGATGACAAGATAATGGACCTTCGATGTACAAAAAGGGCATCCTCCACGGGCCGCAAAGGTGATCCTGGTACCCTTTTGCTTTTTTGTTTTTTCAGCGCTATCGTTAGATGCAGATCAAACGCTCGAAAATATCGACTGATGGATTCAATTTTTTCAGTTGACTGTTCAATAGGTACATACATATACGCATTACATAGTGCATATATCTCTTTTTAAGAAAAAAATAGGTATACACTTGAATACCTTTGAATATAGCTGGGCCTGGCTCTGTGAGTCTACTACTGTTCAAAAGTCACATTGGGCTTTCAATACAGGAAGCACTAGTAGCCACCGACTGGACCTCTGTCCTACTAGACCCTAAATGTATCCTCGCGAAGTAGTAAATATATCTTCCAAAGTAGTAAAATGTGTCCCTCACAATTATGAACAATAGAGCACAAGTTTAAGGGAGAACATTCCTTTTATTATTACCTTAAGTCTTAAGATAATTTTATGGAAGGAGATGATTTCTTGAGCATAGGAGATACTCTCATGCTGAGCTGCATAAGTAATGTTAGGAAACCCCAACGATCAGACGCAGGAACTCGGACGAACACAATGCACATGTACTGTAGCAATCCAACAAAAATGGAAACTGAGGATTTTGTGCAGCGCAATCGCTTGCTGCGTTTTCTGTTTTACTTCCTTATATAAGCTGAAGATTACAACGGGATGTTAACATTAAAATTTGATAAGATTTTTTAGTGAATTTGGTTAAGAAAAAAATACGATCAGCCGATGAAAAACTTATCCATTAGAGACCGAATTCAAAAAGGAATCATGAAGACCACGATATGGCAGTTTAATTATCTATTAATTAGCCAAGTTTTGTATTTAGGAAAGTTTGTATAATATCTAATAAGAACTTTATATTTTTCTTTTTATCTTTAGAAAAGTTTGTGTCGTATCCAATTGAGACTCTTATCGGCCTATGGGAATAAATATGTACACATAGAGTCCTTATAATTTATCTCTTAGATCAATACAACTTTCGGCGCATCGTCACCCTCTTTTTCGAGGTTTTTTTACTATCGACAGAATTTGGCACCTGACGCGGGGCTGCATCGGCTTCGATCTTTGATGAAGGGGTAAGTCCTCAGTTCCACCGGCCCTGACAATCGTATTGGCTATATTAGTGTTTTTCAAGGCTGCATCGCTTCGATCTCTTGGATTGTTATTGCTCAATCAATATCTTTACCTACCTGATATGTCGATTTTATCTTTAATTGCATTGTGTTTAGAGACACATTAGTTTAGCTGGGACTGTCTCGGTTAGGTTTGATCTTCTGACTTAGTTAATATATCTCTACAATCACAATGTTGTTTTAGATAGATTTGTTATATCCATCACACTAGGCAGATTTATCGGTTCATTCAGTATTAGATTATTATATACAATCTTGTGCTGCATCGGTTAGGTTAAGACCTACTAGATTGTTATTGATAATCTAAATCTTGTTAAGTCGATAGGTTCATGTTAATGTTTCATCGGAGGGCTAGCTGATTTTTTCTGATGTATTAAATTTCTCTTTGATGGTTTTACTGTTTTGGTTAAATTTAATACATGACCGCTTTGATCGTTGTCATATCGGCTTACTTAAATCTATCAGTCAATTATCAACCTAATACTGCATCGATTGGGTTCGAACTATGAGGTTATGGTTGTAAGTTAGATTTATCTAAGTCAATCAGCATTAATCATTGTTTTATCAGGATGTCAGCCGATGAGTTATCTAAATGTTACATTGGCTTATAAGGATTATATACAAGTTGGTTTTAGCCTATTGCAGCAGAGGTTTCACTGATTACTTAATCATTTGAATTTAATAATATCAGACTTTCAGCCAATGTATGCTTTAACCATCGGATCATTTAATATTCTATGTCATATCGATAGATTGGTTTATTGGATATTTGCTTCGTTATATCTATATCGGCTAAATGGTTCATTGGATGCTGATTTGTGCATGTTTGATTATGTAATTTTGTTCTTCGATGTAGTTGGAAACCTTGAAATCTCAGGGCCTCTATGTTGTTGTTGGATGGATGGTGGAATGTGGATGTCAATGAATGTGTTGTTGGATGTGGGATGCTCTAAGGTGTTGGGGAGTTGCTCGATGCATCGGCCCAAATCAAGCCAATGCATCGAGGCGGATTTTTTTTTTGATTTGTGGATGCTCCTAGGTGCCTATTCCACCTTAGTAGTGCCGCTTGGAAAACCAGACCGACACCTATGTGATGTTCCCGACTGGTACCTATAGGATGTTTTGTACTAGTGATTGTTGGTACTAGAAATTAAGGATACGATACCGCCCAAGAAATGGTAACATGGTTCACAATTTATTTATATATGTTTGTTGTTAACTCTTATGGACCATGTTCTTTAGGCAATACGCAAAAGGCTTCATATCACATACAAACTTAGGTTGTTATCTCGCGATACATTCGTGCAACCATGGCCACAGGGAAACACAATGATTACACTATCTGAAGTGCCTGCACCTGCTGCGACCCAAATAGGGATGGCAATGGAGTAGGGTGGGGCCAGGATGGACAAGAATGCCCTTGCCCTCGCTCCCTGCATTCTCCCCCTGTCCCCAGCCCCACATCACCAACCGGGTGGAAAACCTCACCTGCCTTGCCCCTGTGGGGACCTGTGGGTGAGCAAGGCCCCGCACCACCTGATTAGATTTAATACTCAAATGAATCAACAAAACACCACTGGTCCACTACAAGTTACAAACACAAGCTAGAAAGCCCACTTCAAAATAAAATCAATATCTTTTAGTACTGTCACTCTCGGAATTTCTATCCAAAATTCCAAACGCTTACATGTGTGTAAACCCTCGTCCAGAAATCAGCCAAGGCACACAATTACAAATTGTTGAAAGAGTGTAATTGTTCATCTAATTAATAATCGAATATAATGTCATTACAGAGGTAGATAGTTCCTCTTAATCAATAAGCAGGCGAAAAAGAAGAAACTAGCATAGGCGACTCTACTCCACAAGCAACTTGACCAGGACTCAGCCTAATCCTTCAGAACATCACCTTCACTGAAGTACTCCTCCTCTGATGATGATTATTGCAAGATGAGTACATAGTATACTTAACAATCCACACAGTAAATATGCAAGTGCACAGGATAACACAAAGGATGGCATAATAAAGGCTCATTTGCATAAACAACATTTAATAAACTTTTCAGAATTTACAAAATAGTAAAGTACTTAATTAAATAGTATTAATAAACACTACACAACATACCTATTGCATAGGCCCAACCATATTTGAACAACCACGCCCGGTTGTACAAACCTTATCTCCAAACCAGGAATTAACCATTCTAAACCAGGAGCCGAACAAGTTACCACCGTTTATTATTATTTAAGAATAAGTGAGACTAATCACAAAAAACATTGTTGGGCTCGCCCATAATCGTGGACATGACTATTCGAATAGTTTTACTCTGGCCAGAGGTGTACAAATTTACCCACAACACACAGCCTCAATATCATGTCAACCATGCGTCGCAATACTGCAAAAATACCCAAATAGAGACTGTGACAAGACACCATGCATAACACAATTCAATGCAGTGCACTATTCTCGGATCATAGTCACCCCCTTTAAACGAATGTATGGACTCCCCAGCGACCCCCGTGGGCTTATCTCCGCCACTTCTCAATCTATTGCCCCACAATGAACCACAAAATAATTGAATAGAAACAATAGTTTTAAATAGGTTCAACATACTCAAAGGAGTGCTTTAGGATCTGTGTGAATTGCCTTGATGGTCTCTGAAGACTTCCGAACCTTCTTCAGCGTAAACGGTCTCTTCGGGAACTTCAGAAACTAAGAAAAATAAACAAAATCAACAAAACAGTAAAAAAAGCACGAACAATACATGTGGATATTTTTAATGGATAGATCTTGATTTTAGACGAATTTAGAGACTTGAACCACCTAAATCCGAGTTACGGTGAATTAGTTATGGATTTTCTAAGTTTAAACAGATTTAAATCATTAACAAATAATATTTATAGATTATGATGCAATAAAAAATTATTTTTATAAGGGAAAAGGAATTATTGCGTCAGCATGGTTCAGGTCCACGGTAGACCGGGTGCACAGAAGCGGTCTACGGATCCAACGGTTGAGATTGAAACGGACTAGAACGGATGGCTCAGATTAGATCGAAGCGCCATGCGAGTGGATGATGTGGCGAACCGGCCGGTGAAGTTGCGGCCACGTGGGCACGCCCGCGGTGGCTCCGGGACCCTATGATCGCCAGCGATCTAGGGCACGACGGCGCGAACGGAGGGCATGGACACGAAGAGGACGCCGTGTTTGGGGAAGAGGTAGCGCTGGGTCGGGTGGTATCAGGTTTGGCTGGCTCTGTCCGGAGGTTGAAGAAGCACTGTAGCGATGGGAGGTAAACTAGACTTCTACTGTAACTTCTTTTCCCTCGGCCCAATTGAAGGAGAAGGCAAACTGGACTTTAACGGAGAAAGGAAACAGGCCAACAACAGAGAAGAACCAAAGAGGGAGAAAGTGGACTTTTCTAGATTTGGCCCAAACCTGGAAGGGAGAATTTTGATTCCTTTTCCAATTAAATAATTGTTGAAATGATCTTTTGTTTATTAAAAATACTTCCAATGCTCAAATAATTCTGGGAAAAATCCAGAAAATACTTGGGCACTCATAGTATTTAAGAAAATTTTATCTAGCAATTTTATGTTGAAATTTATCAAGAATTTATTAGGGTTTCTCTTGTGGGCTTTAAAATAATTTCTAAAAATGCATTAAAGAATGTATTATTAATTAAGCAATTTTTAGAGCGTGACAAGTACTAAGTACTAATTCATGCTAGAAAGCTCTAGATCTGAAAGAGTTGGATTGGGGGCGGCGTAGGGTGGAGGTGGCGAGCAATCGGCTCCGGCTGGGTCCACGAGGAGGTGGCATCGGCTGGAGGAGGCCTCGAGCAAATGGCGGCCGATACCATCTGGAGGCCACGAGGAAGCGGCACTGGCTGGATGCAGTGTTGGGTGACGGCAGCGTCGAGCAGGCGGCGCTGGTTGGGGGCCACGAGGAGGTGGTGTTGGGTGGCGGCGATGTCAAGCAGGCGGCACCGCTGGAGGGGCTGGGAGAACTCAGTTCGAGGAGAGACCGAAAGAGAACGAGAAAGAGACAGAGAGAGGAGTGGCGGTAACAGGAAATATGTGGGGGTGGGGTGAGAAATTAGGGTTGAGCACTTGAGTTTATATAGTACTTCACTAAAATGGGTCAAATGGGCCTGAGAGGGGCTATTTTTAGACTAGTAAATCACACCCCTCGGGCCCTGTAGATCACCCGCGGGTCAAATCCCTCATCTGCCCCCGCCCTCGCCCCTGCCCCCGCTCACCTGCAGGTGGAAAATTTCACCTGGCCCCAGCTCGGCGGGCACCTGCCCCAATGGTGAAATTGTCACCCCTAGACCCAAAGCCTGGCTTTCTCAACAATGGCATCAATCAACTGCCCCCACAGCTTCTCCTTTCTTTGTTGAGGATACGACTGTTCTGCTCCTTCCAAATGGTCCAAGCTATCTAGGGTGTCGAAACCCCTTCGTTGCGACGGCTGGATCTTCTCCCTGACAGTGAACCACCAAGCATCGAAGTCTAACAGTGAACCCTCACCACACTTATGGACCAAGTAACCAGTGGATCTCTTCTTAGTTGTTAACACTTATGGACCAAGTAACCAGTGGGTCTCTTGATAGTTTCCAATAGAACAATACAGTACCACGATGGTTTTGTCTGATGTAGCATCCAAAGTGTTCATGAAGAAATCTGGAAGTTCTCATATATATGTACAATGAGATAGTGTATTGAAGAACATCTGTCCCACTTTCCCTCTCTGTTTCAATCTACCAACTCTGTTGGTATGTTCTATATGCTGTAGCCACTCTCCAGAATTATATTTTTTTGACAGAAAACTCCAGAATTGTATTGTCATCTTTAGCTACTTACATCTCCAAAGACGTAGTTACGCTGGGGCAATGCATCAAACCTACAGTCCATTGCATACTGCATTGCACACATGTTCCATTTCTTGGCTGAAGCCCACGTCCTTCACCCACTGTTCCTGGTCAGTCAGTACCTTAAATTACTTCCTGTGAGAAAAAAAATTGGCATGAGCACCTCCTGGCAAAGTGTATCCTTGGAACAAGCAACTGATTGGTGCTACTATGAATCCCAAAGCCTACTATTCCCTAGTGAAACCATCTAGCGACTTTATCCATGCAAGTAATATATAGGCCATTTGACAGGTGCTACGGATGCAAAAGTGTTACTAGTAACTGCAGATTGGTGAAAGACATTTACCAGGGCACACGGTCGCAATCAAGTTACCCGAGCAATTTTCTTTTTCAATGACTTAAGACTCCTTAGGAGGATAGGAATTAGTTCAATTTATATGAATTTCTTTTGAAAATCTCCAATACAGAGCTTTGATGTAAAGTGCCATGTAATAAATCATGTAAAATACAATATCCAATATTTGTTTTCTCTTTATGGAAGTAAAAGGACACTAAAGTCTACATTTCTTTTAGATAAAGGATTAATTAAAACCCAGCCTCTACACCAACAAGGGTGGACATGCCCACTCTCCAGCAGTGTCATGTTGAGCTACTTAGGTCTCTAAATACATAGGCGGTGTTTGACATTACTACAAAAACAATTTTCCTGGACGAGGCCTCCGATAGATTCCAGACGGGCCATAAGTGGCCGCGCCTGAAAAAACCGATACGGCATTATCCCGTGCGGTCCACTTAAGCGACCGCACGGGAAAATCCATATTTCCGTGCGGTCCCTTAAGTGGACCGCACGGGATAATACCGCACTATTCCATGCGGCCCACTTAAGGGACCGCACGGAAATATGGATTTTTCCGTGTGGTCCACTTAAGCCGCCCGCACGAAAAGGGCCCGCTACTGTTGGACAATGTGACATTTTCAGGATTTTTCCTACTTATTTTCTTTCTCCTCTTCTTTATAATGCTATAATTTATTTTGTGGGCTAGATAAAATAAAGTAGATTTTTGTGGAGATATATAAAAACACCTAGTTTCCATTTTCCTTGGTTTCACACAAAAATTCCTTATATTTTATTCTCAGCAAAATAAAGAAAATCGGCCTGTCTGAAATTAGATTGAATTTTTAGGGGGTCAAAACTAATAAAATAAATTATGGAAAAATTATATTAATTCATTATAAATAAGATAGTATTTTAATAAATTATGTTCCTTATATACTTTCATATAATTTAATGCATTTTTGGATGAGGTACGAGTTTTGCCGATTAGGGTTTAGGGTTTAGGGTTTAGGGTTTTGACCAATTTAATTGGGGATCTAGATGTAAATATAAAATCATGCCAAAATTCCAGTGAGTCTAACATATTGAGTAGCATCCACATGAATTTTTCCATGATTTTATCTTACACCAATTAGTTTTAACAATTCACTAAGATTATCTTTGAGTCTGTCGTCAAGCAGTCATAACTCGAGTGTCCTTCGATAAAGTAGCCATATCTTTTTCATACGGATTCAAAATCAGACATATAATATATCGACGGACATCTACAGAAAAAGTTACATCCGTTGCTCCCCCGCTTTGTTGAGTTTGGCGAAATCAAAATCTCGAAATTCCGCTTGCAAGATTGTGTTTTTGAGGTGAGAAGCTTCGGGACCCTTTTCGATAGAACTTTGAAAAATTCTACGGACCACATATTTCGTCCGTTCGAGCTTAAATTTTCTGTGGTTGGTTCTGCGTGCTCCTATGTGTGAAAAAAATATTAGAAAAATAAAATAAAAATAAAAAAGTTGTTTTCTCTCTCCTCTACACTAGAGAGAGAAATCCAGAGAGAAAAATAAAAAGGTTGAACTGGATTTCCGTGCGGGCCTCTTAAGCCGTCCCGCACGAAAAGATAATCTTTCCGTGCGGGCCCTTAAGCCGCCCGCACGGAAAGATTATCTTTCCGTGCGGGCTGTTAAGCTGCCCGCACGCGATGATCGATCATCACCGCCTATATAGGTGCGCGCGGGCTCCGAAATTTTCTAACACCCGACGAAATTCAGATCCCGCCTCTACCGTCAAGGGCTCTCCTCCTCCGCCGGCGGCCTCCGCCTCCGCCTCCCCGCGCCGGCCTCCTCCGCCTCCGGCCTCCACCGTCCCCTCCCCGCCGCCGGTCTCCTCCGCCTCCGGTCTCCACCGCCGCCTCCCCGCCGCCGGCCTCTTCCGCCTCCGGCCTCCACCGTCGCCTCCACCACCGCCACCACCGCCGCCGCCGTCGGGTGTGCCGGCGCATCCGCCACCATCGACGGCGTCTCCATCGACTGCCACCTCCTCCACCACCACCTCCACCACCACCGCCTCCTCCACGGCGCCGCCGCCGCCTCCACCGACTGCCACCTACCGTCACCGACGACGACGAACGACGACCACAATTTATTTGTAAATTTAATTGTACAAAAAAATTAGTTGGGAAGTATATATGTGAAATTGTGATGATGTGAAATTAATTTTGTGTTATTTGAGAAGTATATACGACGGCCGGATCCGCGCTGCCGCCGGGATAGCTATGGTTTTTATTTTTTTTGAATTGTTTTTCCGTGCAGTCGACTTAACGCGACCGCACGGGTAAATCGATTATCCCGTGCGGTCGGCTTAAGCAGCCCGCACGGGATAATGGATCTTTCCGTGCGGGCCGCTTAAGCCAACCGCACGGGATAATCGATTTACCCGTGCGGTTGGGCCGCCCGCACGCGAAAATGGTCTTTTTCCAGACCTTCTCGCGCGTGCGGGCAGGCCTTCCGCACGGAAAGATGCCTTTCGGCCCGCACAGAATAACCGTTTCTGTGGTAGTGTGAAACTCATGAATATGAAGATTAAGTTGGCGCACGTAAAACGAGAAAGCTATTAGCACATGGTTAATTAAGTTTTAATTATTATAAACTTAACAAATATATATATTTGATATTTTAAATCAACTTCTATATAAAAAGTTTTTACACGAAATGCATCGTTTAGTAATTTGAAAAATGTACTAACGAAAACCAAGAAAAAATCTAAATCTTATTGGAGTTAAGAATGGGATCAGTGATGCTTGGGTGATGCATCAGACCCACAATCTGATGGGTATGCACTATAGCACAAGTTCTCAGAATCTCATTGATTGTCCTGATAAGTCAAAACTAAAGCAAAAATTTGAATTTTTGAACTTAATTTTAAAAAAGATTTTAAGATATTTTCGACGAAGTTTCTTTTTCAACGTTGACTTTTAAGTCGCAAAAAACACACATATAAAAATTTCACGTATAAACTAATTTTTGTTTTCTAATAAGTTAAGAGTTTCAGTTCTATACTGTGCTTCACACATTCGATTGCTTGTCTACAGCGGACTTTCTCCACCCATTCTCGTGGTCAGAACTGTACTCAAAGTCAGAAGAAATTAGCATGAGCACATGCTGGCAAAGTGTATTCTTTGAACAACCAACAGAACGGTGCTATGTGTCCCAATACCTACCATTTCCTAACGAAACTATCCAGAGACTTTAGCCATGTAGGTAAAATATATAGGCCATTTCACATGTACTACGTACGCACAGAAGTGTGATTAGTAACTGCAGATATGTAAAAGTCGTTTACCAGTGTACCCAGTCGCAATGAAGTTCTCCATCTGCCGTTTGCGGTCTAAAAAAATCTGCCCTTTTGTAATTCATTAATATTATATTACATATGCATACTATTGTTCTGAGTTTATAAGTCCTCTGTTGAATAAAAAAAGATATATTAATGTCCAAATTAAAAATGACATTAAGCTTGGGACATGTGTTGTCCTTGCTTGGAAAATAGAATAGATTTCTCATAGAATAATTCCTTCAGCATGTTCGGTTAATTTTCATGAGAAAGGGGTTGAGGAGAGATTAACCAAATAAGGTCTCAAAGAATTCCTATCATATTGGGGCTGTTCAGCAGCGCTTTTTCGGCGCTGGCTGCGGCTGCGCTGTACAATCGATTAGAAGAAATATGTGTGGCAGCTGGCTGCACCGCCAGTGCTCCCGAACATACCCATTATTGCAGAACGTTTCATTCTTTCAGTTTTTTGCCTTCATTACAGTATAACTATAACAAAATAGAAAGATGGCATTATATCAAAATTCCTATCTGAGAAGGAGTAAAACATAATTTCTTTCCTACAGAGTCCCTTACATTTAATCATTTAAATCAATTGGTTGGTCAACAATTAAATCTATCAAACCATAACGGTACTAGTTTTTTTTAAAGAAAATTCTTTAGTTCACATATGTTAACGCAGCATGACTCGGATGTCTTATTTGACCAACAAAAATGAAAACATTATCCTGGCAATGAAGATTACTTCATCAAGAGACTCATGTTGAGCCATATAGATTAATAAGTGAGTACTCAGACTCAGACGAACAAACTTGAATTCAAATGCATATTATTTAAGCCCTTACTACTCATGGTCTCTCTCCAAGTCACAATTGTAGCCCTGATATCAGAGATGAGTCTCCATATATGCCATCCAGAGTTCTGAAAATCTTAGCACTAATCTATGTGTATCAACCTTCCTTGCTCAGGCAACACACATTTTTTCGTAGGAATCCAGCTAGGAGAACAACAGGTTACCTTCTGTCTTTGTTCCTCTCACTCAAGAATATATATAGCTAGCTAGATGCTCTTGCCAAATCATCTTTGGCTTGCAAAGTAGAATACTGAAGCACTTTATTCCATTTTATTGGAGGTAGATAGATGCAGATACATAGTAACATTGAGTGCTATATATAGCAAGGACATAGTTTTTGGCTATGTGTTAAAAAAAGAGTCTTTTTATTAAAACTCAAGAAATAGAAGATCTACGTGACCAAATTTTCCTGCTCATCAGACTTTCTCTGTTCTTCTTTATTCTAAACAGGAAAGCATCAACAAAACTTCCCTTCCATATAGATCGTCGTGGCATGAACTAAATTGTGCATTTCCCCACCCCCACTACTACCCGAAATCCTGCTTTGGTGGGCTTCCCCCAAGGTGACACCGAAGGTCTACCTCCTTTCGTGCGCCCCTCACCTCCTCCATGAGGATGATCCACTGGATTCATTGCAACACCACGAACAATGGGGCGTCTGCCTAACCACCGTCTTTGTCCTGCTTTTCTAAGCTTACGTGCACCATGGTTGGGATTGGAAACAATACCAATAGTAGCTCAACATCAGGAATCTATGAGTTTTTCAACACCCGATGGTAGCCGCACAAGACATTGTGGGGCTGGCTCCTTAATTATTTTAGCATAAGTTCCTGCAGCCCGAGCCAGCTTTGTGCCTTGACCTAGATGATATTCAATATCATGTACCCATGTTCCCATATGTATATCAGCTAATGTTATGCTATTTCCTACTTTTGAATTTAGATCCAATATCTCGTGTCTATAAGCAGGGGGGCATGGCCAAGAAGCTGCCAGCTGACTGTCCCCTTCAACTCGACCTTTATTCACTGTGCGAACAAGCTCTTGGAACCGAAGTTATGTATAATCATTCTGAGCAGGTCGCAAGAAGCCGCTTTTAGAAGGTTTGGAGAAATCGCAATTTATCACCATATTACCCGCTTCCAATTGATGATTGGGTAATATATAAGTGTTGACCTAAGCCCCTGTGCAGTGGCTCGGCTCCTGAACCGTACGTGAGCAGCCTCGTATGGCTCTTCCTAAGAAGGTCGAAGCCCCCCTCTATAAATAAGTTCGAAAAAGCCTTTGCCCTCCTATTCAACGGGGTTATTAGAGAAGCTGCTTCGTTCCTTGACTTCTATGCTTTTTATTTTGGAAGGGCTTCGTTTCTGATATCGGCTTTCTTAGTTACGAGCTCACTTTCGCTGACTTCTTCCTTAGTGCAGTCTCGGTAAATACTTTAAGACTCCGTTCCTTAGCCTAGTCTATGTCCACAGCTGACGTACCCACGCCTTTCCCTTTGTAGACGGATAAGTGAGTCTGTAACCTTAACGTACTTTTTTCATACTTTTTCCCATCAGGTCTAACGGGCTTTCATCCCTTCGCCTATAGGCAGCTTCACTATCGCTCATGACTTGGTATAGAAATCTCTCCGTGTAGTGTAGTGGTCGGCCTTCCCATCTCCATGCCTCCTTCCTTACTTTTCTTATAAGCCCTTGACTATGCAAATCTAAAGGACAGGGGGCTGTTCACCTTTGCTTTTGAAACTTAGCTATAATGAAAAGAGAAAGAAAAACTCAAGACTCTAGTAAAGGCAAATGGGGCTCCCGGGACGTCTGGTAGAATGCTTGGCCTCCTGCACCAGAAGCTCACCCTTCGGGTGTCGCTTCTGGCGGTTAGCTTAACGTTAGTAGGCATTCTTGGCTAGAAGGAGGCAAGCAAATGAAGGGAGGCATGGAGGGCCAACTACAAGAAGCAAAGCTTTGTAAACTCGACAAGTCGCTTATAGAAAGCCAACTACATTTTTTCATAAGGGGGGAAGCGAAGCTTAGCGAGCTTTAATTGGCCGACCACTACATAAGCCGCTGGCGGAGAAAGCTCGAAGAGCTTTCTCCCCTTCATTCGTAGCTAAGCCAAGGTCTCAGGTCTCCAAGTCAGCCCGCGCTTTTTCGAAGAATCCTGCACCCATGAGCATACGGCCTGGCAGGCCTTCCCTTTGCCGGAGCTTCATGGGCATTGCCCCGTTCCCCAATCAGATGTTTGGATGTGAGCTATACTCCGCGAGGAGCCACACGGGTGTATGGCCTTTTGCATTGCCATTTGACCTCTCTTCCTGTGTGAGACGGAATGCTCAGTGACGACCTCTCAATTGTCACCGCCGGGCCTCTCTTGCTACCACGGTAGCACCTAGTGTGGTCAGCACCAATCGTGTTCGGGCAACGAAGCTTACACTCTTTCACATTGGTTTATCCTGCTATGCCCCAGGCCTTTGCTCTTCTAACAACAATGGTGACCGGCCATTTGTCAAGGCCTCGGAATCCGCTGGACATCCCAGTGGTGGAATTGGATACCAGCATCAGATAGAAGTTCCATTTTTTTGCCTCCTAAAAGGAGAGCTGTTTCTAGGTGGGTCGCTTCACGAAAGACATTCCTTAGGACCAACGGGTCACACGAAAGGTGCACGATCGACTTTGTACGCTCCATCCTTCGGCCCTTCGCCTATAGGCGGCTTGGCGGGCAAGCTACTGAAGCGACTAGCTTCTACCGGAAGCAAAGCTTTGTAGAAGCTTCTAGAGGCATGAAGGTATGGTGGAGAATTTTTCTCAAACGAATTTGACTTATTATGTGAGGAACATGGCCTCATACCTGAGAGGACGCGTCCCTATTCTCTCGAGTCTAATGGGATTGCCAAAAGGAAGTGGCTGACTTGGTGAATGCCATGGTAGATACCGTGGGACAACTAAAGGCATGGTGTGAGGAGGCATTATTGACCTCGAATCATGTGTTAAATAGAATTCCTAACAGAAATAAGGACAAAACACCATACGAGGTATGGTTTGGTAGAAAACCATCAATTTCATACTTGCGCATATGGGTGTGCTTGGCGAAAGTCAATGTACCAATAACGAAGAAGCGCAAGCTTGGACCTATGACTGTGGACTGTGTCTTTCTAGGAAATACTCATTATAACATTTTCTATAGATTTTTAATAGTTAAATCCGAGGTACCTTACATGCATGTTGGTACAATTATGAAGTCTCATGACGCTACCTTCTTTGAGAGCTTTTTTCAAATGAAGGATACACATAGTTCTTGTAGTCGACCTTCCGAAATAATTCCCTGCTAAATCACACCACCAGAACAAATTGAACATACACAAGAACTTGTCACTGAGGAGGATAACAGTGAAGCTCCTCGGAGGAGCAAGAGACAAAGGACGCCTAAGTATTTTGGTGATGATTTTAGTATGTACCTTGTGGATGACACTCCTAAGTCAATTTCAGAAGCATATGCATATCTTAATGCAGACTACTGGAAGGAGGCTGTCCGTAGTGAAATGGATTCTACTATCACTAACAGGACTTGGGAGGTGACAGAGTGAACCTATGGGTGTAAACCTATAAGATGCAAGTAGGTGTTCAAGAAGAAGCTTAGGCCTGACGATACTACTGAAAAGTACAAGACTCGGCTTGTTGCAAAGGGCTATACTCCGAAAGAAGGCGAAAACTTCTTTGACACTTACTTACTAGTTGCTAGATTGACCATAATCAGAGTGCTACTTTCCCAAGCAGCCTCACATAGTCTTCTCGTTCATCAAATGAACGTTAAGACAGCTTGTCTTAATGGAGAGTTGAATGAGGAGATCTATATGGATTAGCCTGATGGGTTTGTAATGGAAGGTCAAGAAAACAAGGTGTGCAAATTGTTGAAGTCTTTATATGGTCTGAAACAAGGTCCTAAGCAATGGCATGAGAAATTTTAGAACATTAACATCTGCAAGCTTAGCAGTCAATGAGACAGAGAAATGTTTATACTATTGCCATGGTGAGGATAAGGGAGTTATTCTGTGCTTGTATGTTCATGACATACTCATATTTGAGACAAATATTGAGGTGATTAATGAGGTTAAATCATTCTTGTCTCAAAATTTTGATATAAAGGATTTTGGAGTAGTTGATGTTATCTTGAACCTTAAGCTATTTAGAGGTGAGAATGGGATTACACTTTTGCAGTTCCATCATGTGGAAAAGATCTTGAGTCGCTCTGGCTACCTTGATAGCAAGCCCTCTCTAACATCTCACGATCCTAGCTTTTTGCTTCTCAAGAAAAAGAGAATTGCTAGGAATCAACTGAAGTACTCCCAAATCATTGACTCACTTATGTACGTAGCTAGCGCAACTAGGCCTGACATCTCCTTTACTGTGAGCAAGTTGAGCCGGTTTACCTCTAATTCGGGAGATGATCATGGACGTGCACTTGTGTGAGTGATGTGCTATCTAAAAGGTAAAATGTACTTGGGGCTTCACTATACCGGGTATCCTGCGGTATTGGAGGGATATAGTGATTCTAATTGGATTTCTGATGTTGATAAGATCAAAGACACTAGTGGATATGTCTTCACACTAGGTGGTGGTGCTGTTTCATGGAGGTCTTCCAAGCAGACCATTCTGACGAGGTCATCCATGGAAGCATTGCTTATGGCACTAGATACTGCTACTATTGAGGCATAATGGTTGAAAAACCAATGCCTTCTATTCTTATGAACTGTGATAATCAAACAGTAATTGTTGAGGTGAACAGTTCTAAGGTTAACATAAAATCGTCTAGACATGTGAAAAGACGATTAAAGTATATCAGGAAATTTAGAAACTCTGGGGTTATAACATTGAATTAGATCCAAACAATTAGAAACTTGGCAGATCCCTTCACAAAGGGACTATCACCGAATACGATAGATAATGCATCGAAGGAGATGTGTATAAGACCCATGTGAGTTATACTATGGTGGTAACCCAACCTTTCTGATCAGAGATCCCATGAATTAGGATATGAAAAGAACAAGCCATTAGTTAACTGGAATAGAGTACCTTTCTAAAACCCCCTCTAAGTGAAGATGCATGTACTTTGATGAGCTACAAGGGAGGTTGCTTATGCCTTAATGTGTCCTGTTGGCTTTAATTAACAAAGATACTATCCTGTAGAGCATTCTTGAAAGAACGCACCTATGTGAGCTTGACTATTGATCGTAGTATATGAAGATTTTTGGTGAATCTCCAAGGAAGCTTACTAAGAGACCAAGGAGTATGACCTATACGCTCCATCCGAGGGGTAGTCTACTGACAGCCTAGTACCAGATAAGACTCTGAATGAAAGTTTCTTGCACAAGACTTGCAATTCAAGGCGTAGTACATTGTTTAAGTTGTGAGTAAGTGTCTTGAAGTTCCTAGGTGGATGTTCAACCATAACCAGTTTCCATCGAACCGCTGGTATATAAACACTACATTGGAAGAGGCAAATCTCTATGGGATTTTAAGATTTTGTGGGGGATTGTTGGAATGAGCTAAGGCCCATGTGAAGATTAATTCTTTGGAAAATAACAAAAGCCCACCTCATGGGATGGCATGCATGTGATGTTTAGTACCACCTTACCTATTTGTTGACGCAAAATCTGTATCGTCGAATGTGCCAAAAGATGTGTTAATACAGATCCTGCGTGTGGCACACGAAGGCCTGGGAGATCTGCTTAGCTCCAGTGCAGGTCTTAAAATATCGATAAGATACGGACATGCCAGTCAGTTCGATCCTGCAACTGACAAGATATATAAATTGATGATCAAACAGCCGATCGGCTAAGAAGCCGATACAGTGATACTAGTCGATGTAACAATTCTAGTCGATGTCGATAGGGTTTTGAACAATCGGTTATTTGTCTGTTGAAGATTCTGACACTTGGTTAGAAAATGATATAAAGGTAATCGGCTGATGATAATGTAGTAAGATGATGAACCAATCGGCCGATATAAATGTGACAAAGTAGAAGTCCAATGAACCATTCGGCCGATATAGATATAACGAAGCAAATATCCAACAAGCCAATCGACCGATATGACATAGAATATTAGTTGATCTTGTTGTTAAAGTATACATCGGCTGGAAGTCTGATGTTATTAAATCCAAATGATTAGGTAATCAATGAAACCTTTGCTACAATCGGCTAAAACTAACTTGTATATAATCCTTATAAGCCGATGCAACATTTAGATAACTCATCGGCTGAAACCCCGATGAAACAATGATTGATGCCTACTGACTTAAATAAATCTAACTTACAACCATAACCCCACAGGTCGAACCCAATCGATGCAACATAAGATTGATAATTGTCTGATAGATTTAAGCAAGCCAATATGACACCGATCAAAGTGGTTATGCATTAAATTTAAATAAGACAGTAAAACCATGTAAGGAAAATTTAACATATCAAAGATCGGCTAACACTCCGATAAAACATTAGCATGAACCTATTGGCTTAATAAGATTTAGATTATCAATAACAATCTAGTAGGTTGGATCTAACCGATGCAACACGAGATTGTATATATTGACTAAGCCAGAAGATTATCAACAACAATCTAGAGATATATTGACTAAGCCAGAAGATCAGACATAACCGAGACAGTTCCAATTAAACCGATGCGTATCTAAACACAATGCAATTAAAGATAGAATCGAGATATCAAGTAGACAAAGATACCGACTGAACTAGAGCGATCCAAGAGATCGAAGCGATGCAGTCTTAAACAACACCAGTATAGCAGATACGATTGCCAGGGCTGGCGGAACTTAGGACTTACCCCTTCGCCGGAGATCGAAGCCGGTGCAGCCCCGCGTCAGGTGCCAAGTTTTGCCGATAGTAAAAGAAACCTCGAAAAAGAGGGTGACAATGCGCCGAAACTTGTATTGATCTAAAAGGACCCCGAGGGTACATATTTATACCCATAGGCCAATAAGAGTCCTAATTGGACACGATACAAACTTTTCTAACGATAAAAGGAAAAACATAAATCCTGATTGGACACTAAACAAAACTTTCTAAAAACAAATCTTACCTAATTAATAGATAAATTAAGCTGCCATGCCGTGGTTTTCACGATTTCTTCTTGAACTCGATCTCTTCTTGATAAGCTTTCCATCGGTTGATTGTGTTATTTCTTTAACCGAATCCATAAAGAATCTTACCAAATTTTGGCGTTAACACTATTCTATGAGAGGAAGACCTCCTTATAAGGGAGCATGCTCTCTTAGCCACTTGAGGCATGTGTGGTGGAGAGAAGAAGAGGAACACACACGCGTGCTCACTCGCTTGGCTTGGCCTGGCGTGGCCTGGCCAGGCGGCGCGCGTACGTGACCTGCACATGAATGGTCCGCCAAAATTGGTTCCTCACCCTTACACGGATGTAGTTTCCTTTTGAAGTTTTGTTTTACTACAAAAATTTTATTTTGTTTTTGGAAACTTAGTTTTTGAAAACACACTGAATTATCCAGTGCGTGGAACTACGTAGAGTCTGGATAAGTTACACACGACTTATCCGGTTTGGTTACGCGGAGTGGAGATCGTGCGGGCATCCGGATCACGCGTTCGGACATCTCTATATAAACCGAGCCGTCGTCTCCTCGCAATACACGCAAAAATAAATCTAGGGTTTGCCTCCTCCTCTGTACTGCACTGTCACTCGTAGTCTACTTTGCCCCGCTCGTCGGCGTGCACTTGCGAGGGAGAGCAGGTCTCCGCAACCTTCGCCTTTGACGTCCTGCACTAGGAGAAGGGGGTAATAAGGTTTTTGGGAAGCGCTTCGCGTGATGGCTTGCTGATCTTCCATGACGGCTCGTCTTCCACTACACTCAACAGCACGCATTGTTCCTGTAGCACGCATTGTTCTTAGTCAACCTGATCCACGATCGATCGTCTAGAACCCTCGGTACGCGTTCTTCATGTTTCACATCTTAGATCTTTTCATATTTTGCTGTCTAGTTTGCATATGTAGATCATATGATACGATTATACTAGTTTACGTCTTCAATGTCATGATTTATTTATGGAATAAATTAAATCGATATGTGCTTATATTTTAAACAATCCAAAAACCTTATTATAGGCATTGTGATTTTACCATGGCTGGTTTTGCCGATACACTGAGGCCGGATAAATTCACCGGTTTACACGTCATGAGATGGCAGATCAGGGTCACTCTGTGGCTGATGGCTATGAAATGCTTTTGGGTTAGTAATAGCAAACCTGAAGGAGTTCTTGATGCTAAAAAGTAGAAAGAATTCAAGGAGGCCACTACTATTTTTGTGGGATGCATTCCTAGCGTTCTTGGTGATTACTTGGTTGAGGTGTACATGCACATGACCGACGCTAAGGAGTTGTGGGATGGACAAAATACCAAATTCGGTGGTACTAACGCTAGCAATGATCTATATGTCATGGAGCAGTTTCATGACTACAGGATGGTTGATAAACGTTTTGTAGTTGAGCAGGCTCATGAGATACAGACCATGGCTAAGGAACTTGAACTTCTTAAGTGTGTCTTACATGACAAATTCGTGGTTGGGTATATTATTGCGAAACCACCTCCCTCATGGAGAAGTTTCGGTACTGCACTCAAACACAAGAGATAGGAGTACTTCGTTGAGGGGTTGATAGCGTCTCTTGATGTTGAGGAGAAAGCTTGGGAAAAAAGATGTCGCGTCTAAGGGCGATGGTCGGCAGTCTAGTGTCAATGTGGTGCACAAGGCCCCAAACAAGAACAAAGGAAAATTCAAAGCCCAACAGACCACCAACTTCAAGAAGAAGATGAACAACAACAATAATCCGAATCAGGATGAGAGAACTTGCTTTGTGTGTGGCTTGCCTGGTCACCGGGCCAAGAAGTGTCCACAGCGCAAGGGGATGAAGGTACCTGCAGGGCAGACTTCTAAGTCCTACATTTAGATCTTTGTGAAATGAATGGGGTGTTGACGAAGGGTGGAAGACGATATTACATGACGTTGATTGACGATGCTAATAGATTTTGCTATGTATATTTGTTAAAAATGAAAGATGAGGCTCTGGACTATTTTAAAATTTATAAGGCAGAAGTTAAAAACCATCTTGACAAAGATAAAAAGACTTAGATCTGATCGTGGTGGAGAGTTTTTCTCAAACGAATTTGACTTATTATGTGAGAAACATGGCATCATAGATGAAAGCATTACCGAAAGGAAGAACCGCTCGCTGACTGACTTGCTGAATGCCATGTTAGATACCGCGAGACTACCTAAGGCATGGTGAGGGGACACATTATTGACCTCGAATTATATGTTAAATACAATTCCTAACAGAAATTAAGGACAAAACACCATATGAGATATGGATTGGGAGAAAACCATCAATTTCATACTTACGCACATGAGGGTGCTTGGCGAAAGGCAATGTACCAATAACGAAGAAGCGCAAGCTTGGACCTAAGATTGTGGACTGTCTTTCTAGGATATGCTCACCATTGCATTGCCTATAGTTAAATCTGAGGTACCTGACATGCATGTTGGTACAATTATGGAGTCACGTGATGCTACCTTCTTTGAGAGTTTTTTTTCAATGAAGGATACACAAAGTTCTTCTAGCCGACCTTCTAAAATAATTCCTAGCTCAATCACACCACCGGCACAAATTGAACATACATAAGAACTCTTCACTGAGGAGAATGATAGTGAAGCTCCTCAGAGGAGCAAGAGACAAAGGACGGCTAAGTCTTTTAGTGATGATTTCACTTTGTATCTTGTGGATGACACTCCTAAGTCAATTTCAGAAACATATGTATCTCCTGATGCGACTACCGGAAGGAGGCTGTCCATAGTGAAAATTGATTTTATTATCACTAACGGGACTTGGGAGGTGACAGAGCGACCCTATGAGTGTAAACCTATGGGATGCAAGTGGGTGTTCAAGAAGAAGCTTAGGCCTGACGATACTACTGAAAAGTACAAGGTTCGGCTTGTTGCAATGGGCTATACTCCGAAAGAAGGCGAAAACTTCTTTGACACTTACTTACTAGTTGCTAGATTGACCATAATCAGAGTGCTACTTTCCCAAGCAGCCTCACATAGTCTTCTCGTTCATCAAATGAACGTTAAGACAGCTTGTCTTAATGGAGAGTTGGATGATGAGATCTATATGGATCAGCCTGATGGGTTTGTAATGGAAGGTCAAGAAAACAAGGTGTGCAAATTGTTGAAGTCTTTATATGGTCTGAAACAAGGTCCTAAGCAATGACATGAGAAATTTTAGAACATTAACATCTGCAAGCTTAGCAGTCAATGAGACAGAGAAATGTTTATACTATTGCCATGGTGAGGATAAGAGAGTTATTCTGTGCTTGTATGTTCATGACATACTCATATTTGAGACAAATATTGAGGTGATTAATGAGGTTAAATCATTCTTGTCTCAAAATTTTGATATGAAGGATTTGGGAGTAGCTAATGTTATCTTGAACATTAAGCTAATTAGAGGTAAGAATGAGATTACACTCTTGCAGTCTCATTATGTGGAGAAGATCTTGAGTTGTTTCGGCTACCTTGATGGCAAGATCTCTCCAACACTTTATGATCCTAGTTTGTTGCTTCGCAAGAACAAGAGAATTGCTAGGAATCAACTAGAGTACTCACAAATCATTGGCTCACTTATGTACCTAGCTAGCGCAACTAGACTTGACATCTCCTTTGCTGTGAGCAAGTTGAGCCGGTTTACCTGTAATCCAGAAGATGATCACTGGCATGTGTTTGAGCAAGTGATGCGCTATCTAAAAGGTACAATGTACTTGGGCTTCACTATACCGGATATCCTGCGGTGTTGGAGGGATATAGTGATTCTAATTGGATTTCTGATGTTGATGAGGTCAAAGCCACTAATAAATATGTTTTAACACTAAATGATGGTGCTGTTTCATAAAGTGTATTCGTCAAAGAACCAACAGGATGGTGCTACCATGAATCCTAATACCAACCATTCCCTACAGAAACTATCTAGATCCACTTAGCCATGTATGTATATATAGGCCACTTCACAGTTGCTACGGACGTGGTCATGTAGAAGTGTTACTACTAAGTGCAGATTGGTGAAAAACTTTCTCCAGAGTACTCAATTGCAATGAAGTTTTCCATCTTCCGTTTGCAACCCCCCCAAAAAAAATTAAGTTCCTTTACGATACATCATACTATTGATAGGATGCAATAGTACATATAAAATCTAACCGTTCATCCGTATGGGTATTTCTGTAAATGATGAGATTAGAAAATTACCCACCATACCATTGAGATAATTTAGTCTACATAAATATTTTCTTTTCCAATTGAATATCCCGGACCAAGTTCGTGACGACGCTGACGCATCTGGCATGATTATCTACCATTGCAATTTGCCGATTAATTGATTCGGAGAGGAAAACATATGCATAAGAAAATAATGTGCGAACATCATTATGCCCTAATTGGATTCTCATTAATTATCACTAATGCTTAATTACGTCAGTCATCGCTAAGTTGCGAGGCTTAGGGCCAGTCGTCCGGCCGCAGAGAGATGACTAGAGGATCGACCGGCGCCGCCCCTCGCCTTAAGATTAGGGTTTGGTGCAATGATTTTTTCACGGATCTCAAGTGTTTATAATAAATTATAAAAATCTCATAACTATTTCCCATAATACCCATATACGAGCACATACTACCTATGTATACTATCCATATTACAAATATAGATTTTACTAGTATGGAGCAGATAAGAACCGTTGGATCACTAGTCCGACTCACTAGTATAGAGTAGTATGGTGCAACGTAAAGGAACTTTTAAAAAATTGGCATGCGCAATTTTGCATTCTAATTCATTAAGTTTATTGCAGTTGAAAAAAGTCCATTAACGTTATTACACTACTGTTCGAACTTTTTAAGTTCTCCATTGAATAAAAAAGGATATACCACTGTCCAAATTAAAAGGGACATTATAAGCTTGGGATATGCTGTCCTTGCTTGGAAAATAGAATACATTTGTTGTGGAACCTCCTATGTGTTATGGAATTAAACAACTAACAAAATAGAAAGATTGCATTATATATATCAAAATTTGAAAGGCCAAACTATGACCATGGTGTTAAGACTTAAGGGGCGCCCCTCCTTTTTATAACTATTTAAATTAGCTAGTGGATCCAAAATCATAATTCGTGAACCTTATTAAACCATAACGATATTTATATTTGTAATTCTATAGTTCATGTAGTTTGAGATAGATCTGTAACTGTATTTAAAAGCAACTTGAACACAAGCCCACCAAATATACATGTACAATTCTGGTTAAATTCATCACATGATAGCTATTAAATTTAGCTCCGGAGTGACTGTTACATGATGATATCACTCCCTAACAATGTGCATGAATTTCAGAGATGTACTTTTCATCTATTTTCATTCTCCTCCGACATGACACGATCATGAAAGGATGCTGTAACAGATGATCAGCTAGGCTGCATAGAGGCTACCCGTTACTAACATGAGGTGTGTAATGCTCATTTCCTGAAGGATTGCTGCTCTCACCTTCTGAATCTTGCTAGGTGTAGATCTCCTATCGAGTGCACACATTTGTATGTGGCATTCTGTATTCCTGGAACCTACCAATCCCATACCAATCTTCCTTTGTAAACAATGCAAGCTGCCACACGAGACTATAGGTGCACAACAGCACGAGTCGTTGAAATTCTCTGTTTCGATTATGTTTCGAGTCTGATATATCATATATCCATCTTCTCTCCAAGGTCCTTAGGCTACTCTCCTTTTTAAAACTAGGTGAAACGCGCGTTGTTGCGGAGTTTAGTATGATAACAATAAGTAAAAATAACGTGTAAGATAGCTATATAACATAAGCTTACGTAAGTTGACATGGTGTTAAATTTAAATAATATATAGAATGATGATTCAAATGTAAAAGTAAGATAATGTGGCTTTATGAGAAAAAAAAGTAGAGAGATAATTTGGAGCATACATTAATCATCTAATAGCTAAAAACAATTGAGGTGATATGGCTTAATGAGAAAAGAAAATAAGGGAGATAATTTGAACCATAAATTAATCATCTAATGACTAAAAATAATTAATGTGATATTGCTTAATGAGAAGAGAGGAATAACATTAACAAAGTGAAAATAAACTATATAGATTTATAGGATATTATAAAAAATAACGAAGAGATATATTAAAATGTTATGTGAATTATGTGAAATGATGATTTAACATGCTTTCATTTTAAAAGCTCTAAGTAAAATTATAGATAATATAACATGCTTGCATGATATTTAAATGTAATAATTGTTGATGATGATGTGATATTTTTACATGTTGAGTTTTAGAATTTAGTGGGTTGTAATTTTATAGTAAGATAGGATATTGTATAGAAATTGAGCCCACCTTATTTTAAAACCTTACCCTCAAATTTTGTAAGCTAAAAGGTTGGGTCTATTATCACCCCTAGTCTTTACACCAACAAGAATGGACATCCAAACTAAAGCATACATAAGCTTAGATCAACAGAGAGCATATGGCAGCAATCAAAAGATCCAAATGGCCAAACCCCATACTCCGCTTGGGTCTGGGTAGCTAGATGCCTGTTGGAGTATTGGACAAGGTCAATGAACCAAGCACTTCACATAATTATTTGATAAATAATTTGTAGATCCTTTAAGGAGAAAAGAAACTATTGGGGGAGGCCAGGCCCCTGCCCACCACCCTGGCTCTGCCATTCCATTTATGGACCAAGTAACCAACGGATCTCTTCCTATTTTTTCTCAGCACAAAGGTTTTGGCAGATGTAGCGTCAAAAATTGTCATGACAAATTTGAAAGTTTCCATTACATACTATTAGACAGTGTATTGAAGGACATCTTTTCCCATATATATACAAAGCTAATTCAAATACTATTAGTTTGGTCCTTAATACACCTGTCTTCTACTCTCCTTACCATATTGCAGTTGGTGGAATTTCTACTCACGACCTTCACATGCTCAAGTCTCCATATGAAGCACCCAGAGTTCCGAAAATCTTAGCTCTAATCCATGTGTATTACCTTGCATGCTTCCTCAGTCACCATACATTTTTCTTTGGAAGATAAGAGAACAACAGATTACCCTTGTCTCCTTGTTCCTCTAACCTCAAGGATATACACAGCTAGGCTGTGTTGGTTTGTTACCTTTCCTAAATCATACAGTACGCACGGAAAACGGAACGATCCATTAGCACGTGATTAATTAAGTATTAGTTAATTTTTTTTATTTTTTTAAACAACTTTTATATAAAAACTTTTTAAAAAAAACACATCGTTTAGCAGTTTGAAAAATATGCGCACGAAAAACGAGTGGAGTGAGTTGACAACTCAGCCTAGAATGCTACATATGCTTTCACTTCTCATTGATCCGACAAGACAAGCAGTTGAGCTGGAATGTTCTATAGGCTGTACCCACTCTACAGTAGTGACATCTTGAGCTTCTTTAGGTCTCCAAATGCATAGTCATGATTGGGCGATGCATCAGACCCACAATCCAACGTGTAAGCACTGCAGCATAAGCTCTCCTTTTTATAATGTGCTTCACACATTGGATTGCTTGTCTGCAGCTGACTTTCTCCTGGTCACTACTGTCCTCACTGTCACAAGAAATTAGCAGGAGCACATCCTGGCAAAGTGTATTCTTGGAACAATCGACAGCACAGTGCTACTATGAATCCCAATACCTACCATTCCCTAGTGAAACTATCCAGAGACTTTAGCCATGTAGGTAAATATAGGCCATTTAACATGTACTACGTACGGTTACAGAAGTGTGACTAGTAACTGCAGATAGGGAAAGAGCGTTCATCAGTGTACAGTCAATTAAGTTTCCATCTGCCATTTGCAGTCTAAAAATATCTGCTATGTTCTAATTTATTAATTTTGTATTACTTGTGCATACTACTGAAGTTCTGAGTTTTAAAGTCCTCCGTTGAATAAAAAAAGATCAGGACTTTTATGGTGTCTGTAAGGTACTTAAAGGTATTGAAGGTACTGTAACATGAATTGTTGATCAAGAGAAAAGCAATATCAAGATAGCAATTGAAACTATTGTAATCGGTGGCAGTGGAGTACTAATCTAAATAAACAATGGGTTTTTTTGTTAGTGTCACATGTTGTTCTAAATTAAAAGGGACATTAAGGTTGGACCGGGAAATGTTGTCCTCGCTTGAAAAATTGAATACATTATATTTGTACTAGAATAATCCCTTTTCAGAATTTGTTCGTTAATCCTTATGAGGAAGGGTTGGAGGGGATCAATCCCCACCAATTTTTGTTCAATCCCTTTGAAAAATGGATTAACCGAACAAGGCCTCGAGGAATTCCTATTATGTTATTGTCGAATGGTTCTCATTGTTTTAGTTTTTTTTGTCTTATTATAGTGTGACTATAGCAAAATAGAAAGATGGAATATGCCTATCTATTAACTGTGTAAAACGGAATTTCTTTCATGTGGTGTTAGAGTCCCTTACTTTAACTATTTAAATTAGAGTAAAATGCACGATCGGTCCCTAAACTTATATATGTGGATGTGTTATCTAGGTCCACAAACTCTTAAAATACATATTTAGATTTGAGAACTTGTCAATTGTCAAAGTATGACATTCCTGTCCCAAATTGCCACTGTCCCTTTAAGATCCTAGTGGTGCTGAGTGGCATGCCACACGAACACTGACATGGTATATTCGTATCAATCCTACACCGACTGAAGTGAGACCGGCTCAGAATTTTTCTTTTTGATTTCATTTTCTCTTTTTCTTCCATCATACTCCGAGGTTCCATTTGTCAGTATAGAGTTAGTGATGACATGTCAACACCCATGTGGCATGACATATTAGTGCCATGTAGGATCTCAAGGATCGTGGCAATTTGGGACAAATGACATGCTTTGACAAGTTCTCGAAACTGAATATGCATTTTGAGAGTTTGGGGACCTAGATAACACAGCCGTACAAGTGTAGAGACCAGCAATGTACTCTTTAAATTAATTAATGGGTCCATAATTAAACTTAGCTACACTACTATAGAAACACAAATAGGTGACAGTTGGAAACTCCACATAGGTGTCGGTTTTTTCAACCGACACCTAGCAGGCAACACTAATGAGAGAAATCAAAGGTGTTGGTTTTAAAACCGGCACCTTTGAGGTCCCAAGAATCCATAAAAAGGTGGCTCGATGCATTGGCTTGATTTGAGCCAATGTATCAAGAAGCTCCTAATCACCCTTGAATCGATCAACATGAACACAATCAACATTCAAAAACAAAATCAACACCACATCAACAAAAAAAAATCCAAGAAAGATCCGGCCGCCGTCCTTGAGCCACACAGGTCAGATCTGGCCGCATTCGTCGCCATCATCATGGAAATGTGGGGGGAGGGCGCCGCGGAAGTAGCTGCCGATGTTGCCCCGCCTGTAGCCGACATCGGATCCGCTGCAGAAGCAGCCGCTGATGTCACCCCGCCCATCGCCGATGCCAAAGCCGCTGCCGATATCAAATTCGCCGCGGGAGCATCCACCGAGGCCGCCCCACTCGGGGGAGAAGCCTCCGCCGCTGATGCCGACGCCAGATGCGGCTCCGCCCGTCGTTGCCATCGTTTCAGGAGAGGAGGAGGAGGGGAGGAGAGGGAACCAACGGAGAGGGGAGGAGGAGGGGAGGAGAGCTTGAGAGGAGACCGAGAGAGAGAGAGATGGGCGAGAGGAGGGGGGCGAGTGGATAAGCTCCCCTTCTCGGTGTCCTGTGAGCTAATAAAAGTTAATCCCGGCTCGGCTTGGTTTTTACAGGTATCGGTTAAAAAAAAGACACCTATAATGTATTATAGGTGTTGGTTTCTAATATTATAGATGTCGGTTTTTAATTAACCGATACCTATAATATATTAAACGTTCTGTTTTTTAGAAAAAATCCGACACCTATAGTATAGGTGTCCGTTTTTTGTAAAACTGGCACCTGTAGTCGTTTAAAGTTGTGGGTTTTTTTTTGTATTTTCAGTCTGTGAAGGTGAGAAAAACACAATAGGTGTCGGTTTTAGCTGTTCTGTCACCTATAGTGTTGACCTGTATGTGTATTTATGTAGTAGTGGTAGGAGCACATAATTCATGAGCCTTTTAAACCATAACAGTAGTTTTTTTAGAAAAAAAATTCTTTAGTTCATATGTACGTTGAGCCAGATTTGTAACCTTTAAAATCATCTCGAACACAATTCAAGCGTAACAAATTTACATGTACATTTCCCGTGATTAAATTCAATGTGTGGCTGTTGTAACATTCAATTCAACTTGCTCGGGACGAGTATTACATGATGATATCACTCGCCTCCTATGTGCAACAGTCATGAAAGGATGCAGGCATAGGCATATATAGCTGATCAGCTGAGCTTCGTAGAGGCTAACCTTTACTAGCATGAGCTGAGGTGTGTAATATGCCCATTTGCGAAGAGATTGCTGCCTTCACCCATCCTGCTACTTGCTAGCTAGGAGCATATAGATCTCCTATGTTTTGTGTGCCTGGTAACTACCATTCCCATATACTCCCTTTTCTGTTGATTAGTTGAGTTTTCATGTCTATGGCACCCTTACTATCTGATCTTATGGCCTAGTTTTTAATATGAATAGGTGCCACGCCATCCATAGTTAACTAGAGGTAGGACTAACGTAGTTAACAAACAAGGTAAAGAGACAGTAGCTAGTTTTCTATTTATAATACATGGGTGACTCATGGCATTTCATTCTTTTATACTGCACATATGGTCAATGAATACTAGCTTTGAAGTTGAAACTTTACATACAGATATAATACTCTTAGAAATACATATACATTGTTTTTCAGAATTTTTAGTGAATTTAATTTGTTAGTTTGTGTGCACAGTGAGTGCACCTACTGATTATGCGTGCACATGATACGTTCTCCCATAGGTAGTGTAAGTTTATATGGACATATTTAAAGGGCTTTAGCCCAACAACAATTTTGTAATTAAGCTTAGCTAACACTACTCACCTAATTTGATTATATTGTCTGCATTATATAATTCTAGGATGTTACATATAATCCATGTGCTTTAATATATAAATAAGAGGGGTGTTTTGTTGATCGCCAAATGTGTTATCTCACCTTGTGTCAAGGTTACGGATAAGACATACCTCTTATCCTTGGGGTTGTGAAGTATACGGATATGGTATACCCTTAGGATACGGGAAGGTTATCTTAAACATTATGAAATTCGGCTAATGAACAGGGGAATTGTATCCCGCATAGAAAGTGTTAGAGTCCTATTTGGGGGAGATATAGTCTCTGTGATCTCATAGGCCAAAAGTATTCTTCGAGTTCTACTTTGAGGCCAAGACAGTCTGCGGTATAAATACAAAGCCCCTTAGGGGGTACGAGATCATCGAATCATAGCGTAAGCCACCACCATAGCAGAGACAATCCAGAGGACTTAAAGATAACTAGTTGCCTGGATCTCGTCGAGTCGCTCTCGAGAGGGATCTCGTCGGTATTCTATATTTCTGTTGTTCTCTATTGTATTCTCTGTGGTTTTCGTCATAATTGTCACGCCCGGAAATTCAGTACCAGAATTTCCGAAGCTGAATGTGTATTAAAACCCCTGTCCAGGACCAGCCAGGGTACACAGACGACAATGTTGACATACAGATCCACGTCTTACAAACACAGTAAAAGTCTTACAGAAATGCAGCGGAAAGACGAAAAGACCAACTAAACTAGAACGGGACTCTTGCAACGGGCTGGCACCATTCCACAGGCATCCTTGACGGCGGACGAAACCTACTCCTCTGAGAAACCTCCATCGGACGCATACTCCTCTTCTGGTGTGGGGAAAAATTGAGCAAGACTGAGTACTACCCACGGTACTCAACAAGTCATGCCGGAAAAAGGAGGCATGATGCAAGATATTCCAAGGGAAGGCAGGGGTTTATTTGCATAAAGTAAGCATTTAAAAACAGAAGTTGAAAGCAGTAGTAAAACGTTGAATTAATTGAACAATATTAAACCATCACTGTCCAACGCTATATCCACGTTGCGACAGGCCCAAACCATCCACCTGAACTAAACCAGTTCCAATAATTCCAGTTATTAAGAAAGTGAGACTAATCACGGTGAATCTGGTTGATCGCCCATAACCGCGGGCACGGCTATTCGAATAGTTCTACTCTGATCAGAGGTGTACATCTGTACCCACAAGACACAGCCTCAACATCATGTCAACCATGCGTCACGATACTGGAAAGTACCCGAATAGAGACTGTGACAGGACCCTTCGCATAACCCCCTCTAACCAGCCGTACCACACCACAAGTTTCGCCCCCACCTTTATGTCCAAGGTAGGCAGCCCCCTCTCGTGCCACGGTGAATCCGGCAGCCGATCAACGGGTATGTCCCCCACCGACCCAACTCCATCACGCCCACCCTCTTCTGGTACGCCAGCCAGAGACAGCTACACTACAAGTCCAGCCGTTGCCCACACTGGCTTGTGGTACGCACGGTATTTCTTCCAGGGTTTCCCGCGAACCGGTCCTTAATTGCCATGGGTGCTTCCATCAAAACCATGCACCCACAGCCCACCATTAGCATATTTATTTAAATATTATTACCATGGTGGCTCCTAAACCAAAGTGTCACCATAGGGACTACATTAATTAATTATTCAAGGTGATCCCCTTTAGTGAGCTAGGTTAGCTAAGCATGGCTAAGCACTCCTAAAATCAGCGAACAATGAATTAATTACCCAAGCTATCAAAGATACAAGATAATCAATATAATTGGCTGAGCACCATAGGTATAATCCCACATGAAATGACATTGCGAAATAATGCAGTGTTTACGGAAAAATAAGACATTTGTAAATATAGGTACAATATGATCAATGTGAAGCATGACTTGCCTTGCTCCTGAGCTGAGGCTACCTCTGCGACGATCTCGAAATAAACGGGCGCGTCGGAGGTTTCGGAATCTACGCGACAAACAAAACAAACAACAATACACGCTATAAGTCTACTGAAACAAAGCACAAAAGTATTTTTAATAGATTCTCTGCATTTTTATGAATTTAATGAAATTTGAATGGACTTAAACGGAGCTCGGATGAATTAGTTATGAATTTTTGAAGTTATCTCTGTTTTTACTAAAACAGAAAAATCCTTAATTAATTTATTGCGCAATTAATCCCAGGGCTGGCGTCAGCGGCAGCGGCGGCCGGTCCACCGTGGACTCGGTCCATGGGACCGTGGCGGCGGCGGTGCACCACGTGGCGCACGCGTGGCGCCGACGCGGCAGCCACGCGGCGGCCACGTGGGCGGCCACGCGGGCGGCCGAGAGAGACGGCGCGGGTGGTCCCGATCGGCCGAGCGGCCGATCCGACGGCCAGGAGCGCGCGGGCGGTAGGCGGATGGAGCTCGGCTAGGCCGAGGGCGGCCATGGCGCGCGGCGGAGACCGGCGGGCGGCCGGCCAGCGCAGCGGCCGGCGGCGCAAGGGCGCCGGCGCCGTGCGACGGCGCGCACGCGGGGAAAGGACGGCGCGGCCAGAGGAGCGCGCGGCGGCGGCCGAGAGAAGAAAGAAAAAGAGAGGGAGGCGCGGCTCACCGGTGAGGAAGACGACGACGGCGGCGCTAGGGTTTCAACGGCGCGGCGGCGCTAGGAGGCTCGGGAACGACGGCAAAAATGGGGAAAAAGGGAGAGGAGATAGCGGGGGTGGTTTTTATGGGTGCGGGGAGAAGAGATCGTGGCCGAGGGGCGCGGAATCGGCGGCGGAGTGGGAGAGAGAGGAGAGAGAGAGACGACCAGGGGAAAAAAAGGATCCCGCCCTCTCGTGCGGCGGTTGCGGGCGGAGTGGGGCGCGGACGGGCGCGGCTGGAGCGCACGCGCGTGCGGAGCGCGCGGGGTGCGGGGAATTTTCCTAGGATTAAACAAATTCCGAATTTGATTTTAATTGGTTTAAAATTATTTCCAGGGCTCTGAAAATTCCACTAAAAATCCTGTTAATGTATTTTGACATGGCGAACTCAAGAAAAATTCCACCTTGCCATTTCCACTTCTTTAATGCATAAATTAATTGGATTTTTCTCCATATTAATTAAACAATTTTCTCCGATAAATTATTAAACTCGATTTTTACGATTTAGGAAAACTTCAGGGTGTGACAAACCTACCCCCCTTAAACGGAATCTCGACCCCGAGATTCGGAAGTGCTGTCGAAGAGATGCGGGTGGGCGGCCTTCAATTCATCTTCTCTTTCCCATGTGGCTTCTTCCTCAGAGTGATGGCTCCACTGAACTCTGCAGAACCTGGTAACTTTGTTTCTGGTTCTCCTCTCGCTGGTTTCGAGAATACGGATCGGCTTCTCCACATAAGTCAGGTCCTCTTGAATCTCGATCTGATCCGGGCTGGCCTGCTCTTCTGGTACTCTCAAACATTTCTTCAATTGCGAGACATGAAACACATCATGAATACCAGCCAGGTTGGGTGGAAGCTCAAGCTGGTAGGCAACTTCTCCTCGACGTTCGCGGATCCTGTATGGTCCTACAAAGCGTGGTGCCAATTTGCCTTTAGTTTGGAAACGGTGTACTCCCCGAAGCGGTGTGACGCGAAGGTACACGTAGTCCCCTGTTTCGAAGGCTAACTCCCTTCGACGATTGTCGGCATAGCTTTTCTGTCGAGACTGCGCAATTCTCAACCTTTCTCTGACGGTTCTGACCTTTTCTTCTGCGTCGCTCAAGACTTCAGTCCCAAACAGTTGTCGCTCTCCAGTCTGATCCCAAAAGAGCGGGGTGCGGCACTTCCTGCCATACAACGCCTCAAATGGTGCCATCTGCAAACTGGCTTGGTAGCTGTTGTTGTAGGAGAACTCGGCATATGGCAAACTCTTGTCCCATGCTCCTCCAAAATCGAGCGCACAGGCTCTCAGCATATCCTCCAGTATCTGATTTACTCGCTCAGTCTGACCATCGGTTTGCGGATGGTAAGCCATGCTAAAATTCAAACGGGTTCCCAATTCTTCTTGTAACTTCTGCCAGAACTTTGAGGTGAACTGGCTTCCTCGATCCGATACGATCTTCTTAGGCACTCCGTGCAAACACATGATTCTTGCGAGGTAGAGTTCCGCTAGCTTCTTTCCAGAGTATGTAGTGTGCACAGGAATGAAATGAGCCACTTTAGTGAGTCGATCCACGATGACCCAAATAGAATCATGTCCAGACGACGTTCTTGGCAAACCGGTGATGAAATCCATTCCAATTTCTTCCCATTTCCATTCCGGAATTTGGAGAGGCTGTAACAGTCCTGCAGGTCTTTGATGTTCTGCCTTGACTTGCTGACAGACGTCACAGAGTGCGACGAATTCAGCTATTTCTCTTCTCATACTAACCCACCAAAATTTTTCTTTAAGATCCTGGTACATCTTGGTACTCCCAGGGTGAATTGAATACTGGGTTTGATGGGCTTCCGTGAGTATTAACTCCTTTAACTCTTTGTTTTCCGGGATGCACAGTCTTTCTCCCATCCATATTGTGCCATGCTCATCTTCGGAGAAATCTCGAGCCTTTCCAACCCTCATGTTCTTCTTGAGCTCTGCTATCTCCGGATCTTTAGCTTGGGCTGCTCGGACTTGCTCCACGAGCGTTGGTCGTGCTTCTAAAGCGAACACAAACCCATGTTCCACAATACCGAGGTTCAGCCGTTCAAAGTCTTGTTGCAACTGGCTGCTCATCTCTTCCATACTGGTGGAATTACAATAGCTCTTCCGGCTTAAAGCATCTGCCACGACATTTGCTTTTCCGGGATGGTAGTGGATTCCCATATCATAGTCTTTAATCAATTCTAGCCATCTTCGCTGACGAAGATTTAAGTCCAGTTGGGTGAAGATATACTTCAAACTCTTGTGATCCGTATACACTTCACAACGGTTCCCAATAAGATAATGCCTCCAGATCTTTAGGGCATGTACCACTGCGGCTAATTCAAAGTCGTGAGTGGGATAATTATTTTCATGTGGACGCAGCTGGCGTGAAGCATACGCGACCACTTTGCCTTCTTGCATCAGAACACATCCCAGCCCTTGGCGAGACGCGTCGCAATAAACCTGAAAGTCTTTCGTTTGGTCTGGCAGAATTAAGACTGGTGCCGTTACCAACTTCTTCTTAAGTTCCTCAAAACTTCTGTTGCATTCATCTGACCACTTGAATTTCTCCTCCTTTTTCAACAACTGTGTCATTGGCTTGGCGATTTTGGAGAAGTTCTCAATGAACCGACGGTAATAACCCGCGAGTCCTAGAAAACTCCTGATTTGTGAAACCGTGCGTGGAGGCTTCCACTTGGTAACTGACTCCACATTTGACGGATCCACTGCCACTCCTTGAGCTGTTATAATGTGACCCAAGAATTGCACTTCTTTTAGCCAAAAGTCGCACTTGCTGAACTTGGCATACAACTGATGCTCCTTCAATTTCTCGAGCGCTAAGCGAAGATGCTGCTCGTGTTCCTCCTTAGACTTGGAGTAGATAAGTATGTCATCGATAAAGACCACAACAAACTTGGTCAAGAATTCCATAAACACCTTGTTCATCAGGTTCATGAAGAACGCTGGTGCGTTAGTGAGTCCAAAGGACATAACTGTGCACTCGAACAGTCCATACCGAGTGACAAAGGCAGTCTTCGGTATGTCCTCTTCTCGGATCCTCAACTGATGGTAGCCTGATCGCAGGTCTATCTTAGAGAACACTGTTGCTCCTTTTAGTTGATCGAACAAATCATCGATCCTGGGCAACGGGTATTTGTTCTTGATAGTGACATCATTAAGTGCACGGTAATCGACGCACATCCTCTTGGTCTTGTCCTTCTTCTCCACAAAAATTACCGGAGAACCCCAAGGTGACGTGCTCGGGCGAATGTATCCCTTCTGTAGCTGCTCGTCAACTTGCTTCTTGACTTCTGCCAACTCGTTGGCTCCCATTCTGTAAGGTCTCTTGTGTATCGGAGCGGTTCCCGGTACTAAGTTGATCCGAAATTCGATCTCTCTTTTAGGTGGCATCGTCGTCAGATCATCCGGAAAGACTTCAGGATAATCTTTTACGATTGGGATATCCTCCAACTTCTTAGGGATTTTCACCACTTTTCTGGTCTGCTCCTCGGTAACAACCTGATTCAAACTTGTTGCGGACTTATGTGGTGCCGGAGATCGGAAAGTAATCTTTTCTCCCTTGTCATTGGTTAGATTGACGGTGCGTCTTGCGCAATCGATCACTCCCCTATGTCTCGTCAGCCAATCCATCCCAAGAATGACATCTAGGCCTTTTGATTCAAGAAGGATAAGGTTGGCTAGAAATTGTGACCTTTGGATCTCTATGGTCACTGAGGGGCAGTAGTGAGCGGTGTTCATGTTGTTACCAGGGGTATGAACCCGCATAGGCACTTTAAGTTCCACTACTGATAACCCATGTGCCCCAGCAAAATGCTTGGAAATAAAGGAGTGCGTTGCACCAGAATCAAACAATACTGTAGCAGGAGTTGAGTTGACGGGAAACGTACCCAGTACGACGTCTGGTGCTGCCTGGGCTTCCTCGGCCGAGGCATGATTGACTCGTGCTTGTACGAAGTGGGACCTAGCGCGCTTGGGCTTCGGGCACTTGTCGGTGAAATGTCCAGGCTCGCCGCAGTTGAAACACGTCAATGGTTTTCCTCCAGGGTCTCTCCTGGGTTGAGCCGGCTGAGTCGGCGGTGCAGGTGCCATTGGAGGGCGTGGAGCTGGATTGCGATGGTGCTGTCCACCACTATTGTTAGGGCCACTGCTGCTGCTGGAGTGGAAGTTCCCAGAGTTGTATGGCCGGTGCTGGCGGATGCGGACGATCATGGTGGAAGGTCCACCCTGCTGTCCGGACACGAAACGGGGCCTCTGACTATTGCCCTGGTGAAGTCAGGGTAATCTCCCGAGATCAGCTGGTTGGTCAACTCATCGTCCAGGCCAGAAAGAAACTTTTCCTGCCTCTCTGCATCAGTGCGCACATCCTCTAGGGCGTAACGCGCAAGACGGTTGAACTCGTGGAGGTACTCCGTCACTGTCCGGTTACCTTGATGGAGTGACCTGAATTCCCTCTTCTTCTGGGCCACCATGCCGTCAGGAATTTGGGCCTTCCTGAAACTGCGGCAGAATTCCGCCCAGGTGACTTCCATTCCGGGCGGACGGGTGACCAAATAATTATCCCACCATGCTGAGGCGGGACCCTGCAACTGGTGGGTGGCAAAGGCGACCTTCTCTTGGTCATTGCATTGAAGAAGGTTGAGTTTCTTTTCAATGGCATGGAGCCAGTCATTCGCCTCCATGGGGTTGGTGGTGCTTGAGAAGGTGGGCGGTCGCACGCGAAGAAACTCTGGCAGCTTCGACTGGGGTGGTGGAGGAGCATTCTGCTGGTGGTGTTGCTGTTGCTGCTGTTGCATGTGATGCATCATCTGCTGCTGCATCTGCTGGTGCTGCTGCTGCATCTGCTGCATCATGGCAGTCATCATTTGGGTCTGAGCTGCCAACACTTGCGCGATCGTCGGGTTTTCCGGTGGTGGTGGTGGTGGTGCATTGCCGGTGGAACCATTGGCATGAGCCCTTCCTGTGGGCTCCTCGTTGCCGCTGGTGGAGCCGCTGGTTCTGGTGTTCACCATCTGGAGTAGGCCGAACCACAATAGAAGAGAAGAAAAAGGACTGCTTAAGAACTAAACTTTATTTCATTAAAATTAACTGCAATTGTTCTGATCTGAATTAAAAAACACTGAAAAGATCAAGCAACATCCTTAATGGGGCAGCCATACCAACACATGACATGGACCACCGACTAACCCACAAACAAACAGACCTAACACACAGAAACTAGCAGGAAAACAAACTAAGCAAAACGGTAAAAACTAAGGGTGACGGCTCTAAAACTCCGAGCGGCTCCTACGGAGAGCGAAAGGCCTGACATCTAAGAAGACCAAGGAGTGGGAATCAATGCATGCTCAAATCCAAATTAAAATAAACAGCAAAAGACTAGAATAAAAGACACAATAAAGCTGGAATTTTTATGCATAAACTATTTTTGCATGAATACCCATAAAGACACTATCGACTCTAAGCAATAAAATAGCATGAGAAAATAAACATAATAATAGCGGTATTTGGAACAACAATAATATTAATGACATAAATAAATTTTGCAACCCATAAATCCTATTCCAGACCTAATGCAGCTTTCCCCCAATAATTTCCCAACCAACTGTCGAATAAAGTTCCGATAAACCGAAGCCGATTTACCCCAAAAATTTTCAATACTCTACACCGACGTAAAATTTTTAACAAACGCCCCAAAAATTTTTTTTTTTAAAACCGGGGAAACCAATCTTTGAAACAACTCCAAATGCGGAAAGGCATATGCATATGAAAGAGTTTCAGAGGGCTCTTAGGGTTTCCAGTTGGCTTGTCCTACGGTCAAGGTCGGCTCTGATACCAACTTGTCACGCCCGGAAATTCAGTACCAGAATTTCCGAAACTGAATGTGTATTAAAACCCCTGTCCAGGACCAGCCAGGGTACACAGACGACAATGTTGACATACAGATCCACGTCTTACAAACACAGTAAAAGTCTTACAGAAATGCAGCGGAAAGACGAAAAGACCAACTAAACTAGAACGGGACTCTTGCAGCGGGCTGGCACCATTCCACAGGCATCCTTGACGGCGGACGAAACCTACTCCTCTGAGAAACCTCCATCGGACGCATACTCCTCTTCTGGTGTGGGGAAAAATTGAGCAAGCTGAGTACTACCCACGGTACTCAACAAGTCATGCCGGAAAAGGAGGCATGATGCAAGATATTCCAAAGGAAGGCAGGGGTTTATTTGCATAAAGTAAGCATTTAAAAACAGTAGTTGAAAGCAGTAGTAAAACGTTGAATTAATTGAACAATATTAAACCATCACTGTCCAACGCTATATCCACGTTGCGACAGGCCCAAACCATCCACCTGAACTAAACCAGTTCCAATAATTCCAGTTATTAAGAAAGTGAGACTAATCACGGTGAATCTGGTTGATCGCCCATAACCGCGGGCACGGCTATTCGAATAGTTCTACTCTGATCAGAGGTGTACATCTGTACCCACAAGACACAGCCTCAACATCATGTCAACCATGCGTCGCGATACTGGAAAGTACCCGAATAGAGACTGTGACAGGACCCTTCGCATAACCCCCTCTAACCAGCCGTACCACACCACAGGTTTCGCCCCCACCTTTATTCCAAGGTAGGCAGCCCCCTCTCGTGCCACGGTGAATCCGGCAGCCGATCAACGGGTATGTCCCCCGCCGACCCAACTCCATCACGCCCACCCTCTTCTGGTACGTCAGCCAGAGACAGCTACACTACAAGTCCAGCCGTTGCCCACGCTGGCTTGTGGTACGCACGGTATTTCTTCCAGGGTTTCCCGCGAACCGGTCCTTAATTGCCATGGGTGCTTCCATCAAAACCATGCACCCACAGCCCACCATTAGCATATTTTAGTTAAATATTATTACCATGGTGGCTCCTAAACCAAAGTGTCACCATAGGGACTACATTAATTAATTATTCAAGGTGATCCCCTTTAGTGAGCTAGGTTAGCTAAGCATGGCTAAGCACTCCTAAAATCAGCGAACAATGAATTAATTACCCAAGCTATCAAAGATACAAGATAATCAATATAATTGGCTGAGCACCATAGGTATAATCCCACATGAAATGACATTGCGAAATAATGCAGTGTTTACGGAAAAATAAGACATTTGTAAATATAGGTACAATATGATCAATGTGAAGCATGACTTGCCTTGCTCCTGAGCTGAGGCTACCTCTGCGACGATCTCGAAATAAACGGGCGCGTCGGAGGTTTCGGAATCTACGCGACAAACAAAGCAAACAACAATACACGCTATAAGTCTACTGAAACAAAGCACAAAAGTATTTTTAATGGATTCTCTGCATTTTTATGAATTTAATGAAATTTGAATGGACTTAAACGGAGCTCGGATGAATTAGTTATGAATTTTTGAAGTTATCTGTGTTTTTACTAAAACAGAAAAATCCTTAATTAATTTATTGCGCAATTAATCCCAGGGCTGGCGTCAGCGGCGGCGGCGGCCGGTCCACCGTGGACTCGGTCCACGGGACCGTGGCGGCGGCGGTGCACCACGTGGCGCACACGTGGCGCCGACGCGGCAGCCACGGGGCGCCACGTGGGCGGCCACGCGGCGGGGGGAGACGGCGCGGGCGGTCCCGATCGGCCGAGCGGCCGATCCGACGGCCAGGAGCGCGCGGGCGGCAGGCGGATGGAGCTCGGCTAGGCCGAGGGCGGCCATGGCGCGCGGCGGAGACCGGCGGGGGCCGGCCAGCGCAGCGGCCGGCGGCGCAAGGGCGCCGGCGCCGTGCGACGGCGCGCACGCGGGGAAAGGACGGCGCGGCCGGAGGAGCGCGCGGCGGCGGCCGAGAGAAGAAAGAAAAAGAGAGGGAGGCGCGGCTCACCGGTGAGGAAGACGACGACGGCGGCGCTAGGGTTTCAACGGCGCGGCGGCGCTAGGAGGCTCGGGAACGACGGCAAAAATGGGGAAAAGGGAGAGGGGATAGCGGGGGTGGTTTTTATGGGTGCGGGGAGAAGAGATCGTGGCCGAGGGGCGCGGAATCGGCGGCGGAGTGGGAGAGAGAGGAGAGAGAGAGACGACCGGGGGAAAAAAAAGGATCCCGCCCTCTCGTGCGGCGGTTGCGGGCGGAGTGGGGCGCGGACGGGCGCGGCGGGAGCGCACGCGCGTGCGGAGCGCGCGGGGCGCGGGGAAGTGGGCGGGAGCGGCGGCGCCGGCGGTTGCTCCCCTCCGGTTCCGCCGGCCGAAGGAGGGAGACGACCCCGACAGGTGGGGCCCACCTGTCGGTGGTCCGGGCCGGGGAGGCGGAACGGGCTGCGTGGCTGGGGCGCGGCGCTAGCGGGCCTCGGCCTGCGGCCGGCCCAAGAGAGGAGGGGGCGCGCGCGAGGAAAGGAGGCCGGCTGGGCCGGCCCAGCGGGAGGGGGAAAGGGCGCGTGGCGCGCGGCCGGATTGGGCCGACGGCCCGAAAGGAAGAAGAAGAGGAAAAAGAAAAAGAAAAAGAAAAAGAAAGGAAAAGGGATTTTCCTGGGATTAAACGAATTCCGAATTTGATTTTAATTGGTTTAAAATTATTTCCAGGGCTCTGAAAATTCCACTAAAAATCCTGTTAATGTATTTTGACATGGGGAACTCAAGAAAAATTCCACCTTGCCATTTCCACTTCTTTAATGCATAAATTAATTGGATTTTTCTCCAGATTAATTAAACAATTTTCTCCGATAAATTATTAAACTTGATTTTTACGATTTAGGAAAACTTCAGGGTGTGACAATAATCTCATATAAACTAGAGTAGAGCTATTACTTTACGAGCAGCCTAAACTAGTATAATCCCCGTCTTCTGTATGCTTGATGTCGTTTCGTGTAGATCCTTGTATCAACGTACCCCAATACCCTCAGAATACGGTTTACGGACATAACCCGTTGATAGTGGCGCGCCAATTAGGAGGACTTGGTGCTCAAGGTTTCGTCGAGATGGCTTCAAGTTCAAGGCGTTTTGACAACAATGTCCGCATTCGTCTTGGCCTGGGAGATCCTACCCAGTCAGCGTTCATTTGGACTCGAGTCGGATCCATCGTCTCTCCTGTCTTCGCCGCAACTCCAATCTTGTCTTCTCCAATACCAGCTGTGATCGAGAACCGAGTCGCAAAGACAACAGAAAATAATTTTTCATCAGCTATTCCTCCTATCCAGCCAGAAAAGAGAAATACGACAACTTCAACTCCCCAAAGAATTCCTAAAGTGGCCGAACCCCAGACATCTGTTGGGGGCCAGGTGCCGACAAGGAAGTCTCCTCCAAACTATGACACCTGGTGTTCAATCCACAAGACGTCTCAACACTCTTTGGTCGAATGTCGGGTCATACTTCAAGTAAAGGCTGAACTCGATGGTTGCAAAGACCAAGATATCCAACGCACATCTCCATGCAAGGCGTGGTGCTCGATCCACAAATCAAAAAGTCACTGCCTTACAGATTGCAAGATCTTCTTGAAAATTACCAGATATATGGTTCGTGTTCCCTATTGTCTGATCCACCAACATCAAGATGAATCTCAGGATGCATCGGTGGACGATAGCGAGATGGAAATCCTAGATCGTCTGGTCAGATTCATCGACATTGATCCTTGTGAGCCCTCCGTTCTTCACAGCTTGGGTGAAGTCTGTTTGGTGGAATAGTCGTCTGCTCCTGTGGCGTCACACCCACCTAAGGAGCTAATTCGAACCCCTGCCGAGCAGTTCACCATGGTCAACTCATTGCTAAAACAAACTCTGTTTGACCCAATTATCTTCCCAGAAGTAGATGCCTAGGTCAGACGGCTATAGTCAACGGTTGCCAATATCAACTCAACCTTCCTGGTCGTGGCCGGATCAAACCCACAAGGTCCATCTTGAGATCCTCGTCCTCGAGGTAGAGACCGAGTACCAGAAAACAACGCTACCGAGGACACCTGTCACGCCCCAAACTAGCCCCGAACGGAGGCCAGCATAAGGTGATACAAATTAACCTGTATACCTGTACTAGTCCCAGGAAACAGTGCTGGTACAACAGGAAGACAGAATATCACAACAGCAGCGGTCTCTTTATTAAGAGTAGAATTACAACCAAGGTTGGAACTGCGGACAAACTCCGAGTTCGCAACAGCATTACAAAAAGGCGGAAGCGAAGAGGCGGAGACTAGCCCTAAACCACAAGCAAAGCCTTGGGGAAAGGCCGAAACCCTACTACAGCTCGTAGTTTGCTTGCTCCTGGAAGAACTCTTCTTCTGCTGGGTCCACTCCTTCGTCTTCGAGAACTGGGGGGGGGTTATTTATATAGAGCAAGGGTGAGTACAGGAGTACTCAACAAGTCAAGGGAATTAAGTGTTTGATGCAAGCTTCAAAGGAGAGCCGGTTATTTTTCACATTCGATTTTAGTTTAGGACTTTCAGAAACAACTAAGTGAGTGCTTCTCAACGACACGGACGAGAAAGTGCGTCTCATCCGGGCGGAGCAGTGAAATTGTATAGATTGATTCTTGTCAGTACGAAAGGCTCCCTGCCAATCGTTCACCGACACCGGCTGTAACAACAGCCACAAGTCAAGCACGTCGACACGAGAGGCTCCCTGCCAATCGTTCATCGACATCGGCTGTACCAACAGCCACAACTCAAGCACATCGGCACGAGAGGCTCCCTGCCAATCATTCACCGACACCGGCTGTACCAACAACCACAGCTAAAGCACGTCGGCATGAGAGGCTCCCTTCCAATCGTTCACCGACACCGGCTGTACCAACAGCCACAACTCAAGCATTGAAAGGATTTCTCACACCAACAGCAGTTCACAAAGTAGTCAACAAAACTACGCTAAGGAATCACCTCACCTCCGCCCATGACCGTGGGCACGACTGTTCGAATAGTTGTTAACCTCTACAGAGGGGCTACACTTTATCCACACGACGTTACTAACCCTGGGTCACCCAGCCCGTGCCTCACAGCCACATCTGGCGACCTTGAGGCTTTCACGACAAGGCATTTCGAAAGCCGACTTAGGGTCATCTTATGCCAACGGGAGGGGTCCCACGGACCAACACCAGGTTAGTGTTAACACCCGAATTTGGCAAGCCCCGAAGTCCCCATCGGCCCAAGGTTCATATCGGCTTGAAACTAGTATCGGCCTAAAATTCTTCATCGGCCGATGGGGGTTTTCTTAAACCAATCACTAACAGCAGTCGAATTCTTGTTAGATTCAGCAAGATTTTATCTAGAGAAGACCGAGTTTGAGGAGGATGTGGCTTGTATCTATTAATTAGGAAGAATTTGTTCGTTTCCTTTTTATCTTTAGGAAAATGTGTTTAGTGTCCAATAAGGACTTTATCTGTTTCCTTTTATCTTTAGGAAAGTTTGAGTCGTATTCTGTTAGGATATTTGTTAGCCTATGGGTATAAATATGTAAGCCCGAGGTTCATGTAATTTTTTATCTCACGATCAATACAACTTCGGCGTATCGCCACCCTTTACTTTTCGTCTTCTTCGGCGAGTACATGCCCTTCCCGCGAGGAGTGAGTCTCGTTATGGCTGCCTGCGCTGTAGAGGCCAGGGCTTCGATGTTCTGACCTCGTCAACGTAAGCACCTACTATCATATATCTTAGTCAATCTGGTTCGGCTTCTTGATTTAGTCTTATCGGCCGAGATTCGCTTTAGAGTTTACGCCGGTATCGACTAAATCGCCTCGCTAAATTAGATTGGCTACGGTATCCACCACCCCGAAAATCAGTCGAGGGATTGATTGTCTAGATCTTGTGTTTCTTTTCATATTTAGTGGCGCTAAGTCGTGATTAGAACCGTAATCTCTAGCCTGCCTGTCGATTGCCAATAAGGGTTTCACCGGGGTTTTAGCCGGTGAGTTATCTGGACGTTGCATCGGCCCAAGAGTTTTACAAATAAATTGGATCTGGTCGATGACAACAGAGTATTTATTGTTTATCTGCTTATTGAGAGTTTATGCCATCGGACCTCTAGCCGATGTGTGCTTTAATCTTCAGATCAATGTTTATTTTATATTTGGATTATGCTATATCACATTGCTATATCATCATGCTATCGTCAGCCGATCGCCTCTATATAGATGTTTGCTCAGTACAAGGCCGATGGTTCGAAACCCTAACTACATCGGCTGGTATCGGCATCGGCTGGAACTGTGTCATCGGCCTATCGGCCGATCGGTTGTTTTGGCTATTGGCCTATTGGCCGATACTTTTTTGCCCTATCGGTCTATCGGCCGATAGACCTTCTGTTCTGCTATTTTGCATATCTTGTCAGTGGCAGGATCAAACTGACTGGCACGCTCGCGCTTCATCAATTTTAGGACCTGCAGTGGAGCTAAGCAGTTCTCCCAGGCCTTCGTGTGTCCGCGCGCCGGGTCCACATCGGCGGCACGAATTCGGCGTCAACACATTTTTATTGATCTGAAGATTAAAGCACACATCGGCCAGAGGTCCGATGGCATTAACTCTCAATAAGTAGATAAACAATAAATACTCTGTTGTCATCGACCAGATCCAATCTATATGTAAAACTCTTAGGCCGATGCAACGTCCAGATAACTCACCGGCTGAAACCCGGTGAAACCCTTATTGGCAATCGATAGGAAGGTTAGAGATTACGGTTCTAAAAAATGTGTTGATGCAGAATGCGTGCCGCCGATGTGGACCCGGCGCGCGGACACACGAAGGCCTGGGAGATCTACTGAGCTCCAGTGCAGGTCCTAAAATTGATGAAGCGCGAGCATGCCAGTCAGTTTGATCCTGCCACTGACAAGATATGCAAAATAGCATAACAGAAGGTCTATCAGCCAATAGGCCGATAGGGCAAAAAAGTATCGGCCAATAGGCCGATAGCCAAAACGACCGATCGGCCGATAGGCCGATGACACAGTTCCAGCCGATGCCGATACCAGCCGATGTAGTTAGGGTTTCGAATCATCGGCCTTGTATTGAGCAAACATCTATATAGAGGCAATCGACTGACGATAGCATGATGATATAGCAATGTGATATAGCATAATCCAAATATAAAATAAACATTGATCTGAAGATTAAAGCACACATCGGCCAGAGGTCCGATGGCATAAACTCTCAATAAGTAGATAAACAATAAATACTCTGTTGTTATCGGCCAGATCCAATCTATATGTAAAACTCTTGGGCCGATGCAACGTCCAGATAACTCACCGGCTGAAACCCCGGTGAAACCCTTATTGGCAATCGACAGGCAGGCTAGAGATTACGGTTGTAATCATGACTTAGCGGCACTAAGTATGTGTTAACAGCAGATTTTCGTAATCTACTCAGAGAGAAAAGAGAAAACCGATGCAGAGAGGAAGGGCCAAGTTAGAGTCGGACCAAGTTTCATACCGGACTCGGTAAGCGTATCGGACTGGAAAGAGGCTCTAGCAGGAAGGGTGTATCGGCCGATATGAATTCGATATGGCTAGCGGCCGATAGAGCCAGGAAGTTGATAGAGCCAGCATGGGCTTGGTCTGGGTTCGAGATAAGCTTCAAGGAAGTTGCCAAATAGAGATAAGGCTCGGTTTTAGGCAATTGTATCTTGTAAATTAAGTAGATTTAGATATAATCTTTGGTAAGAGTCTGCTGCAAAGACTTGTTTGTTAGTTAGAGATAAGATCGTGTCCTACACGGACCATGTTGTAATCTCGAGTATAAAAATCCTGGTAGTCTGTACATAGAAACTCTCTCTCACAATCAATCAAACACAATTCAATCTACTTTCGGCGCATCGCCAACCCTCGCAAGAGGTTAGCTTTCGGCGAGTTCTTGCTTCCCCAGAGCAGAGGTAAGAACTCGTACCCGACGATCTATATTGTCGGGGCTAGCGTGTCGCTTTAGGCACGTTAAGCCATGACGATGTGATCGTCGTCTATCATGTTTTAGCTAATCTCGATGTGGCTTTCTAATTCTATCTCGCCAGCGGTTAACTCGTTTTAGGGTTTATTGCCGATGATGGTCGAATTAGCTTGTTCGTCTAGATTATCTAAAGCATCTACCATCCCCAAAAGCGATCGACGGCTTGATTTTCTTTGTGTTAACTCTCGATCTACACTCTGAGTTGCTATCGACCTTAGTCGTGTTTCTAGGTTTAACTCAAAGCCTGTTTTTTATCGTAATTAAGGATAGCACCGGGGTTTTAGCCGGTCTTACCTAATGCATGTGATGATTTATGTTTTTGCATGTATTTGCCACTTGTACAAGCAGATCGATAAATATAGATATATTTGTTACAGGGTATTTTTAAGACTTCTCTATGGTTAGTATATCTATATTGGCCGATTGGCTTGTATAAGTTTGCACTAGAGTATTAGTTGGTGTATTTATCTTCATGCATCCCTCATCGGCCAATTCCATTAAATTGCCATAAACACATTAATATGGGCCGATGGAATTAGATCTAATTTCCAATTTTATTATGTTATAATTTCAAGTAGGCCGATATAGCTTTGCCCTATCGGCTAGGCTCCCACGATGCAACATCGGCCTATAGGCCAATCGGCCATCGTTTCTAATGTGGTTCACTTGTTTAATCTTGTTGATTGCAGATCAAATCAATTGGCACGCCCTACACGCACCTAGGCAAGCCATTGGACCTGCACTGGAGTAAAGCAAACCTCCCAGGCCGCCGTGAAAACGTGGAACCCGTTTTGTTGTGAGGCGGGTCAAAATTCTACGCCAACAGTATGAAAAGAAACGCAAGATCTAGAAAATCAAGCCCTCGACTGATTTTCGGGGTGGTGAATACCGTAGCCAATCTAATCTTGCGAGGTGATTTAGTCGATACCGGCGTAAACTCTAAAGCGAATCTCGGTCGATAAGACTAAATCGAGAAGCCGAACCAGATTGACTAAGATATATGATACTAGGTGCTTACGTTGATGAGATCAGAATGTCAAAGTCCTAGCCCTGACAGCGCAGACAGCCATAACGAGACTTACCCCTCGCAGGAAGGGCATAAACTCGCCGAAGAAGACAAAAAGTAAAGGTTGGCGATGCGCCGAAGTTGTATTGATCGTGAGATAAAAAATTACATGAACCTCGGGCTTACATATTTATACCCATAGGCTAACAAAAATCCTAACAGAATACGACTCAAACTTTCCTAAAGATAAAAGGAAACAGATAAAGTCCTTATTGGATACCAAACACATTTTCCTAAAGATAAAAAGAAAACTAACAAATTCTTCCTAATTAATAGATACAAGCCGCATCCTCCTCAAACTCGGTCTTCTCTAGATAAAATCTTCCCGAATCTAACAAGAATTCGACTGCTGTTAGTGATTGGTTTAAGAAAACCCCCATCGGCCGATGTAGAATTTTAGGCCGATACTAGTTTCAAGCCGATATGAATCTTGGGCCGATGAGGACTTCGGGGCTTGCCAAATTCGGGTGTTAACACATGCCCCCCAGTTTTGGAGTATGAGAAGTCATGCTTCAAAATTATCCTTGCTTTGATCGCCCCAAAACTGATTCTTCTCTTCTTCTTGACATCGGATCTCGTAAGCCGATACCTTTTGTATTAGATGAGCCAGGCTGTCAAACTCATGGAAAAAGAATATATCTTTGATATATGTGGCCAACCCTTGAAATGCAAGCTCTGCTAGCTGCTCATCACTTAGACTCAAGTTATAACATCGGCTGCGGACATTACAAAACCTTTGAATATATTACTTAGCCGATTCCCCTTCTTGCTGTTTAACTGATATCAAGTCTGAAAGCTTCAACTCATCAATTCCAGCAAAGAAGTATTGGTGAAATTGCTTCCCAAGATCGGCCCAACCTCTGATAGAGTGTGGTGGCAATGATGAAAACCATACGAAAGCCGATCCAGTCAAAGACAACGGAAACAATCTAACTTTCAAAGCTTCTTCAGCCGATGCCTCCCCACATTGAGCTAAAAATCGGCTGATATGTTCCCTTGTAGATATATCATCTTGCCCTGAAAATTGAAAAAAGTCTGGAATCTTATATCGGCTTGGAAGTGGAACTCTATCAAACCATTTAGGATATGGCAGCCGATACACAGAAATATGTCACTTAGGTCTAATTCCAAACTGTTCCTCTATTACTTTTGCAATCATACCGGCCCAATCTTCTTTAAACTGATATCTTTGAGTTTCTTCTGGCCGATATAGTTGATGTGGCTCTCCAGGCTGATGCTGATCTATTTGCCCCCCAAGCCATTGTCACTGTTGCCGATGATGCTGAGATTGTTCGTCGATTTGCCCCCCAGTCTGATTTCTTAAGGCAATTACTCTGGGAACTATCTTCTCGATCAAACCATGTAATGTACTCACCAAAACTCCAGATTGATCAAACACAGCGCGACGAACGATTTCATCAACTGTCTTTTGAAGCATCTCATCGTCCATCGGCTCTTCTTCTTCCTCTATCGGCTTGAGAGATTGTTCTTCCTTGGCCTTGACTTCCTTCTCAGACATCTTGTTGCAATTGTGCGTTCCACGAGCCGTGTAAAAATCTATTGTCAAAAACACGGTCCCACCGGGCGTGCCAAAAATGTGTTGGCGCCGAATGCGTGCCGCCGATGTGGACCCGGCGCGCGAACACACGAAGGCCTGGGAGATCTGCTTAGCTCCAGTGCAGGTCCTAAAATTGATGAAGCGCGAGCGTGACAGTCAGTTTGATCCTGCCATTGACAAGATATGCAAAATAGTAGAACAGAAGGTCTATCGGCTGATAGGCCGATCGGGCAAAAAAGTATTAGCCAATAGGCCGATAGCCAAAACCACCGATCGGCCGATAGGCCGATGACACAGTTCCAGCCAATGCCGATACCAGCCGATGTAGTTAGGGTTTCGAACCATCGGCCTTGTACTGAGCAAACATCTATATAGAGGCGATCGACTGACGATAGCATGATGATATAGCAATGTGATATAGCATAATCCAAGTATAAAATAAACATTGATCTAAAGATTAAAGCACACATCGGCCAAAGGTCCAATGGCATAAATTCTCAATAAGCAGATAAACAATAAATACTCTATTGTCATCGGCCAGATCCAATCTATATGTAAAACTCTTAGGCCGATGCAACGTCCAGATAACTCACCGGCTGAAACCCCGGTGAAACCCTTATTGGCAATCGACAGGCAGGCTAGAGATTACGGTTCTAATCATGACTTAGCAGCACTAAGTATGAAAAGAAACGCAAGGTCTAGACAATCAAGCCCTCGACTGATTTTCAAGGTGGTGAATACCGTAGCCAATCTAATCTTGCGAGGCGATTTAGTCGATACCGGTGTAATCTCTAAAGCGAATCTTGGCCGATAAGACTAAATCGAGAAGCCGAACCAGATTGACTAAGATATATGATAGTAGGTGCTTACGTTGACGAGATCAAAATGTTGAAACCCTAGCCCCGATAGCGCAGTCAGCCATAACGAGACTTACCCCTCGCGGGAACGGCATGAACTCGCCGAAGAAGACGAAAAGTAAAGGGTGGCGATGCGCCGAAGTTGTATTGATCGTGAGACAAAAAATTACATGAACCTCGGGCTTACATATTTATACCCATAGGCTAGCAAAGATCCTAACAGAATACGACTCAAACTTTCCTAAAGATAAAAGGAAACAGATAAAGTCCTTATTGGACACTAAACACATTTTTCTAAAGATAAAAAGGAAACCGACAAATTCTTCCTAATTAATAGATACAAGCTGCATCCTCCTCAAACTCAGTCTTCTCTAGATAAAATCTACTCGAATCTAACAAGAATCCGACTGCTGTTAGTGATTGGTTTAAGAAAATCCCCATCGGCCGATGTAGAATTTTAGGCCGATACTAGTTTCAAGCCGATATGAACCTTGGGCCGATGGGGACTTCGGGGCTTGCCAAATTCGGGTGTTAACAGTTAGGTCCCAAACCATACTGTGCCAGAAAGCCTAGGGGTCCTCCCCGACACCACCCCGGTGAATCCACTTGTCCCTTGGCATCAAGATTTCCCTGGCCTAGCTAGTTACTCAGCTAGGGGTGTCCCATATCACCCATGTGGTCGTACTTGACATATGCTCGGATGTAATTCCCAAGGAATTGGTCCTTAAGGCGTGAACGTGCAGACCGTACCTCCAGTACGTCTCCCGCACCGTGAGTTTTGAAAACTCACTTTATTTTCAAGGCACCGACCCAAGTGTCGGGTTTTCCAAGCATTTTATAAACTCAAGTTTTACCTAGTTGATCATTTTAAATTTGAGGGGAGACACGATATTCGTATGCGGGGTGTGAATACCGAGACCCCACCTGAAGGGTGACAAAGGGTGTTAGGGTATTCAATAAGCAAGGAGGTTAAATGCAGCAAGTGGGTAGGGCTTGCCGGTTGTATTACAAACCGAGACCAAGGTGCCAAGTGTAACCTAAATAATGCATAGTTTGCAAAAAAAATACTAAATTTTAAATTATGGGTTCAATTGATCAAAGGTGACTTGCCTTGCTCGAGATCTTGAGCTTCCTCCTCAAAATCCACGCACTGCGGGTCTTCTGGCTCCGAAACTACACGCGAAACGAGGCGACTCAACACAACGATAAAAAGGAAGCCCTATTAAAGATCACTAAGCGTGCTAATGGATAGATCTCGATTTTTGAGGAATTTTGGAAGTTGAACGGAGTCAAACGAACAAATGGTTGAGAAGATATGAATTTCCTAAGATTAATTGATTTTCTATCTAAAGGAAAAGGAAATATTAATTCCCTTGAAAAAGAAAGAAAAAAGAGGGACTTGATTGGACCTTTAATGGAAGAATTTGGCCCAAGGCCGATTCGGGCGCGGCCGGGCGAGCGGGCCGGCGCGCGGGAAGGACGACCCAAGGCCGGGAGGGAGCGCGCGAGGCGGAGGGGGAGCAACTGGGCCGGAGGCAGAGTGGCGTGGCCTGGTCCGGCCTCCCAAGTGACTCGGGGCCGACTGGGCTCTCGGGTGGCTCGGGGCCGACTGGGCCCGAGAGGAGAGGAGGCCGAGTGGGCCGAGGCAAGGCGCAGCCCACGCTAGGGCGGGACCCGCCCGTTAGCGGCACGGTCCACGCGGACTAGGTGCACGGAGGCAGAAGGCCCATCGGAGCTCGCGTGGCGACGACGTGGCTGCCACGGAGGCCAGCGGGGGGAGGACGAAGGGGAAAACACCGGATCGACGACGGGCGACGACGGAGAGGCTCGGGACAGCGCGACGCGAGCCTGGCGAAGAGGAGAACACCGGAGCGAAGAGGGAAGAGAGGGAAAGCGAGCCGACGGCTCGGATTCTCTAGAAAGGGCCGGAGGCGGCGGATTGTGGTGGCGGCTGACGCCGGCGAGGAGAAAGGGGAAACAGCACTGGGGTGGAGAGAGGTCGATTCACCGGAGAGGGACCTACGCGGGTCCACGGACGCGTTCCGTGCGTCGGGAGGGGCGGAGCGGCACCGGAGAGGGCGGGCGACGGCGCGAGGGGCTTGGCACCGAGCGGCGGCGAGGCGGCTAGCGGGGGCGGCCGTGACGGCGCTAACGACGGCCCTACTACGTCTACGAGCATGGCGGGGAGCTAGCGAGCGGCCTAGGATGGAGAGGAGCAGAGGGAGACGGAGGGGGAGGGTGTACCGCGACGGGGCTTTGCCGGGGAGAAGGAAGGAGGGCGCTCGGAGTCCACGTCTTGCGTCCACGACTCTGGCGGCGGATGACGAGAGTGGCGGCAAGGGCACAGCGGTGGCGAACGGCGGATTGGAGGAAGGAGGACGCTCGGCTGTGGGAAAAGGGGATTGGGCGACCGAGTGGGAGGAGGGGTTTAAAAAGGAGCGGCTAAGGCGGTTCGGCGAGGTCAGTTCGGGGGCGAGGCAGTGGAGCCGAGCGGAGAGGAGACCGACGCGACGCTAGCGGCCGAGCGGCGGCTGCCGGGTGACGTCGGCGGCGGTCCGGGGGGAAAAGCAAAAGGGAGGGGGAGGAAAGGGGTGCGGCCCCCTTGCCAAAACGGGCAAGGGCACGTGGAGAGAGAGAGAGAGAGAGAAGAGCGCGCGCTGCGCAGCGGGGCCGGTCGAAGAGGGGAGCGGCGGCTTGGCACGCCGCGGAGGCAGGCGGCGCAGAGGCGGCCCGNCTGAGGCGGCCCGGGGTGACGGCGGCGTCGTCCGGCTGGTCGGTCACGGGCGAGGGGACGCGGGGGCCAACGGGCGGAGGCGGTAGATTGGAAGACGCCGACGGGAGCGGATGGGAACGGGGGCGCGGGCGCGGGCGTGCGGTCGTCGGGACGGGGAGAGAGGAAGAGAGAAAGAGAGAAACGGGCGTGAGGAAAAGAGAGCGAGAGAGCGCCTACTCTCTCGCGTGGCTCGGGTGCGCGCGGCGCACGTGCGGGGCACGTGTCCGGCGTGCTCTGGCCGTGCGGACTGGGCCGGGCGGCGCGGCCCAGGGAGGGGAAAGGGAGGCCGAGGGAGAGAGTGCGAGGGGATGGGCTGAACGGGACGGCCTGGGAAGGAAGGAGCGACTAGGCCGGACGGTGGCCCGAAAAGGAGAGAGGGAAGGGGGAGCAGGCCGGGAGGGAAATGAGATGGGCCGAGAAAGGAGGGAGGCAAAACAGACTTCGGCTGAGAGGGAGAGAGAAAGATTTAGGGTTCGGATTCGAAATCCGATTTCGCGATTTTCTCCGGGATTGAGCTGAGAGGGGAAACACGAGACCAGGGCACGCGACAAGACACAACCGAAGAGCAAAATTTTTGCAATTAGAGTTTTTAGGAATTAGGTTTTCCCGCTAACGCCACGACAAAACGGACGTTACAAACCGACCCCCCTAACAAGAATCTCGACCCCGAGATTCAGCACCTAAGGGAGCAACTCTGGAAACTCGGCACGGAGGAGATCTTCACGTTCCCATGTTGGCTCATCCTCTGAGTGGTTACTCCACTGAACCTTGTAGAACTTGACTGTCTTCCTTCGAGTCTGACGTTCAGTCTCCTCAAGAACTTTGATCGGTCCCTTTTTATAGGTTAAGTTCTTCTCCAGTTCAATGCTTCCCAAGGGAACCTGTTCCTTTGGAACACGGAGACATTTCTTCAACTGGGATACATGAAACACGTTGTGCACATCTGTCAGTCCTTCCGGAAGTTCTAGCTGATAGGCAACTTCGCCGCGTCTGGCGGTGATGAGGTAGGGGCCGATATAGCGAGGAGATAACTTCTCGGACATCCCAAACCTCTTCAAACCACAGAGTGGAGACACTCGTAGGTACACGTGATCTCCTACCACGAACTCGAGATCACGCCTCCGGTTATCTGCATAGTTTTTCTGTCGGGTCTGTGCCGTCTTCAAACGGTCTCGAATCAGCTTGACTTGCGTTTTCGCTTCCTTTAGCACGTTAGGGCCAAACACTTGCACTTCACCCACCCCATTCCAACACAACGGGGTGCGACACTTTCGTCCAAATAAGGCTTCGTTTGGGGACATCTGGATATTGGATTGGTAATTATTGTTGTATGAGAACTCAGCGTAAGGTAGATAGCGATCCCATGTGCCTTCGAAGTCCAAGGCACACGCTCGAAGCATGTCCTCCAAGATCTGGTTAACTCGTTCTGTCTGCCCATCTGTCTGTGTGTGATAGGCGGTGCTGAAATTTAAGTTGGTACCCATTGCCTTGTGCAACTGTTGCCAGAACCTTGAGGTAAACTGAGTGCCTCGATTCGACACTATCTTCTTTGGGCAACCGTATCGGCAAACCATGTGGGTCATATACAGGTCTGCCAGCTTTTTCCCATCGTAGGTGGATTTCACGGGTACAAAGTGAGCTGCCTTGGTTAGGCGGTCCACGAATACCCAGATGGAGTCATACCCGCTAGGGGTCCTTGGTAAGCCGGTAATGAAATCCATATCGATCTCTTCCCATTTCCACTCGGGAATTCCGAGAGGTTGTAACAAGCCGGCGGGTTTCTGGTGCTCGGCCTTTACTCTTTGGCAGATGTCGCATAAGGCTACATATTCGGCAACATCTCGCTTCATTCCAGCCCACCAGAAGTATTCCTTGATGTCTTGGTACATTTTGGTACTTCCCAGATGGATGGAGTAAGCAGACTCATGAGCTTCTCTCAGAATGAGGTCCTTTAATTCCTTTTTGGCTGGCACGCAGATGCGAGATCCGAACCAAACAGTACCCTAGTCGTCGGTGGTAAAACGTTTAAGTCTTTTCTTACGGATCTTATCCTTCATCTCTTTTATGTCTTCATCTTCTTGTTGCGCTTCTCGAATTTGAGCTTCTAGGGTAGGTTGCACCGTAAGGTTGGCAAGGGTTCTAGTCAGGACCATGGTCAGTTTCAACTTCTCAATTTCGCGGCACAGGTCATCCTGGGTCGGACAAACTAGGGCGGCAGTACAGTAGGTCTTGCGACTTAACACGTCGGTGACCACATTTTCTTTTCCGGGATGGTAATGTATACCGAGATTGTAATCCTTGATTAATTCCAACCATCTTCTTTGTCTCATGTTCAGTTCGCTCCGAGTAAAGATGTATTTGTGGCTTTTGTGGTCGGTATAAATCTAACATCTATTTCCAATCAGGTAGTGACGACAAATCTTTAGGGCATGAATCATGGCTGCCAATTCCAGGTCAAGCGTAGGATAGTTGACCTCATGGGGCCTAAGTTGTCTTGAAGCGTAGGCCACCACTTTTCGGTCTTGCATCAGGACACATCCCAGACCTTGCCTCGATGCATCACAGAAAATCTCAAAATCCTTTCGGATGTCTAGCAGGGTGAGGACGGGAGCAGTCGTCAATCTTTTCTTGAGTTGTTGAAAACTGCGTGATCGCATGCTTCCGACCATTCAAACTTCTTTTCTTTCTTTAGCAGTTCCATCATTGGTCGGGCCAGTTTGGAGAATCCTTCAATGAACCTCCGGTAGTAACCAGCTAAACCGAGGAAACTACGGATCTCGGACACCGTCTTAGGTGCGTTCCAAACAAGAACGGTCTCAACCTTACTAGGGTCTACTTCGACACCTTTGGTGGAGATGACGTGGCCAAGGAAGTCTACTTTATCCAACCAGAATTCGCACTTCGAGTACTTGGCCAAGAGCTGGTGTTCTCGCAACTTTTCCATCACTTTCCGTAGTGATTAGCATGATCTTGTTCATTCCTTGAGTAAATCAGAATATCATCAATGAAAACCACAATGAACTTATCCAGGTAGTCCATGAAGACTTTGTTCATCAGGTTCATGAAGAAGGCTGGAGCATTGGTGAGTCCGAAGGACATCACGGTGAACTCATACAGTCCATACCGCGTTGAGAAAGCGGTCTTGGGGATGTCTTCTGGTCTGATCTTAAGTTGGTGATACCCAGATCATAGATCAATCTTGGAGAACACTTTGGCTCCTTCTAGTTGGTCGAATAAGTCATCAATCCGTGGTAGGGGATACTTATTCTTTATGGTTACCTCATTCAGGGCTCTATAGTCTACCACCATTCTTTTAGAGCCGTCTTTCTTCTTTACCAAGAGCACAGGGGCTCCCCAAAGGGACGAGCTGGGTCGCACGTAACCCTTGTTCTGAAGCTCTTCGATCTGTTTCTTAACTTCTGCCAGTTCGTTGGCGGCCATTCTGTAGGGTCTCTTGGCAATAGGAGTTGTGCCTGGGGCAAGTTCTATGGAAAACTCGATTTCTCGATCCGGTGGCATACCGGGTAGTTCTTCTGGGAACACATTGGGATACTCATTGACTATAGGTACCATTTCCAAAGAAGTGGCTTGCAGGCTATTTAGTGTGGATCGGTTTCTGGAAGGAAGGGGAGTGAAACGCACTTGCCTTCCTCCGGGTCCTTGCAGAGTGATGATTCTTTCAGCACAGTCTATTTGTCCTTTGTGCTTAGCCAACCAATCCATCCCTAGGATGACATCCAGACCTTGGGAGGCTAGGACTATGGGTTTGGCTGCGAAGCTAACCCCTTGTATTTCTAGATCAATCTTGGGGCATAGTTTATCTGCCCTTATATCCCTTCCAGGGGAGTGTATTACCATAGGTACTTGTAAATTTTGGGTTTTCCAACCATTTCTTTTCACAAAAGCTTATGATATGAACGAATGGGAAGCTCCTGAATCAAACAGAACGAGTGCGGGTATGGAGTTGACAGAGAACATACCCATCACCACGTCGGGGGCCTCTTGGGCGGTTTCAGCTTGAATGTGGTTCACCCGGCCTCGTCCAAAGTTGCTGGAGACGCAAGAACATTGTCCACTCGCCTGGGTGACTGGGCGAGACTGAGCAGGTGCTGGGGTCCTAGGGAAGCTAGCATTGGAGCGTCCAGAGTCAGTGTTTCCCTGATTTCGAGGACACTGTCTGGCGTAATGACCCATTTGTTTGCAAGTGAAGCACTGCACACTCGCCATTCCTGAGAGCGAATTGAAGGAGGTGACACTGTTCCCTGCGGCATTGCCACTCGGGGCATGCTGTTGCGGCGACGGAGTTGGGCGAGGCACCAGCGGACGGGGAGTGAAACCAGGTTGGCGATTAGCTTGATGAGCGGGTTGGTGGTACTGCATGGGGTGACCAACTCGAGGGCGTGGCGCTCCACGGAGTGGGTGCGCTTGGAGAGTGGACTTGCGCTTCTTGTACTCCTCAGTTGCCTCTTTTCTGGCATCCTCTAGAAGCAAGGCCTTGTTGACCATATGCTAAAAAGTGGGGAAGTCATGGGCAAGCAACTGGATTCTCAAACCTACTGTGATTCCCTTCAAGAACTTCCTGATCTTCTTCTTGTCAGAGTCCACTTCCTCAAGAGCATACCGAGCCAACTTGTTAAAGTGACTTAGGTACTCATTGACACTTCCTGCACCCTATTTCAAGCGATTGAATTCTTCTTTCTTCATGTCAATGGTGCTTTCGGGCACATGAGCTGCACGGAAAGCATCGGCAAACTCTGTCCACTCAATGTTGACTGAGTCCGGATGGGCATTACAGTAATTCTCCCACCAGTCGGCTGCCGAGCCTCTCAATTGATATGCAGCAAATAGGGTCTTCTCTATCGGAGTGCATTGCACCAGGTTGAGCTTTCTCTCAACATCCTTTAGCCAATCGTCAGCCTCAACAGGCTCGACGGTGTGAGAGAATTCAGGTGGACGGGATCTTAGGAAATCTGTCAGCTTAGATTTATGGTTGTTATTGAAAGGCACTGGGTGCGGAGCCTGCAGCTGTAAATTCTGCTGGATGCCTGCAATGGCTTGGGCTAAGCCCTGCAAGATCTGAGTCTGAACTGCCATCATATGCTGGTAATCAGCCTGAAGCTGGGGAGGTGGGGGTAAGTTCTGAGCACAGTTTGCACGGTCTGCTGTAGGATCTGCCCGAGCTGGGGCATTAACCAGTTCATTTCTTGGCTCATGTTCCGATTCTGGTTCTTCCCTGTTGGGTTCATAGCCCAAACGAGCTGGAGCACGAGCCAGACGACAGGGACGGCCAGCCATCTAATCTCCCAGAAGGGGCGGGGTAAGAAGACAGAACAGAACTTAAAAGGGAAGGAGTAAAGTAAACGAGCATAGAAAGCACACACTAGTCATAAAGCTTTTGTCAACTCGGAAAGCACCTAATACAACGGGTGTGGACAAGTCACAGAGCTACGCCGAGCTTGACTGTACGCACACCACCTCAGAGATCTAGACTACCAGACAACACCCACGACAACACACTCACACACTACCTCGCCACGACTCCAAAAGAGTTGGCGGCGGTACAAAAGGTCTAGCACACGAATTCCACCTGCAGCAGACGAACTCTACTGCTCTCCTGCCTGACTGGCTCCGGTGGTCGGCTCGTCTGAAGAGGACACGTCGATCGGCGCACGCGAAGGGACCGGCAGAACCTGTCGAGGGCCGGCAGCAGGACGGCCTGCTGGCGGAGTAGGAGCTGGGTGGTCGAAACGGAACACGGTGGAGGAACCCACAACGCGCTTCCGCGCGGTGTGGATCAGTCGGAGCCCACGACGGCTGACGACTGGGGTGTGGCCTGGGGTGTAGGAGGGGCTGGCACGATGAGGGTAAGGGGAGTAAACTGGCAAGTACGGCACACGCGGGCTGGGGGAGTGTGGGCCGCTGGGAGTGCGAGCAGAGCCACGAGAACTGTAGAAGGACAGGTGGCTGGAGTGGCAAAGGCAGCTAGAGTCGTAGGAGGTAATGTCCATGGAGGTGACACCCTCCTCAGCGAGGCGGGCCTCTAGCGCGGCGTAGCGGCGAGCCAGAGAGCGGTAAGCCTCAAGGAGAAGGTCATGCTGAGTGGCCTGGGCGCCAGAGAGCTCCACCATGAGAGTCAGCGCAGGGTGCGACTCGCGGTACGGACAAGGGTAGCGGCTGTCTGCACGGCCAGGAGGGAGCTGCGGGATCAGCCGGAAGGCCGAACCTGCAAGGTGACGACGGTAGTCGTAGGGCAAGCGATGCAGAGCAGTCCAGGAGAGGTCCTGGTACGCAAGCTGGAGTGTGGGGCGGGCCAAGTTGAAGTGGTGAGGGCGAAGGCCTGCGCCGTGTGTACCTCCGCGGGGGTAAAGGTACACGGACAGCTCACAGCGGGGAGGGTAACGGTCCACGGAGTACCCAGCGTACTCGGAACAGGAGAAGCCAAGGAAGCCAGTGAGGTCTCCCAGCTGGTCGACGTGGTGACCCTCACCAACGCCGTGGGAACTGTGGGTGGCGTTAACTGCCATCTACAATTTTGAAGGAGAGGGAAGTCAGTAACCAGTTTTGTAAACAAAATAAGAAAAGAAGAAAAAGAGCCTAGCTTTTTGCAAATAGCTTTTTAGAACTTAGCATCCTTACGGTCATCCTAACGTCGGGTTTCGTCCTAAGGCCAAAGCTGTGCTCTGATACCATCTTCTGTCACGCACCAAACTAGCCCCGAACGGAGGCCAGCATAAGGTGATCCAAATTAACCTGTATACCTGTACCAGTCCCAGGAAACAGTGCTGGTTCAACAGGAAGACAGAATATCACAACAGCAGCGGTCTCTTTATTAAGAGTAGAATTACAACCAAGGTTGGAACTGCGGACAGACTCCAAGTTTGCAACAGCATTACAAAAAGGCGGAAGCAGAGAGGCGGAGACTAGCCCTAAACCACAAGCAAAGCCTTGGGAAAGGCCGAAACCCTACTACAGCCCGTAGTTTGCTTGCTCCTGGAAGAACTCTTCTTCTGCTGGGTCCACTCCTTCGTCTTCGAGAACTAGGGAGGGGGTTATTTATATAGAGCAAGGGTGAGTACGGGACTACTCAGCAAGTCAAGGGAATTAAGTGTTTGATGCAAGCTTCAAAGGAGAGCTGGTTATTTTTCACATTGAATTTTAGTTTAAGACTTTTGGAAACAACTAAGTGAGTGCTTCTCAACGACACGGACGAGAAAGTGCGTCTCATCCGAGCGGAGCAGTGAAATTGTATGTATTGATTCTTGTCAGTACGAAAGGCTCCCTGCCAATCGTTCACCGACACCGGCTGTACCAACAGCCACAAGTCAAGCACGTCGGCACGAGAGGCCCCCTGCCAATCGTTCATCGACACCGGCTGTACCAACAGCCACAACTCAAGCACGTCAGCACGAGAGGCTCCCTGCCAATCGTTCACCGACACCGGTTGTACCAACAGCCACAACTAAAGCACATCGGCACGAGAGGCTCCTTGCCAATCGTTCACCGACACCGGCTGTACCAACAACCACAACTCAAGCACTGAAAGGATTTCTCACACCAACAGCAGTTCACAAAGTAGTCAACAAAACTACGCTAAGGAATCATCTCACATCCGCCCATGACCGTGGGCACGGCTGTTCGAACAGTTAACCTCTATAGAGGGGGTACACTTTACCCACACGACGTTACTAACCTCGGGTCACCCAGCCCGTGCCTCACAGCCACGTCTGGCGACCTTGAGGTTTTCACGACAAGGCATTTCGAAAGTCGACTCAGGGTCATCTTATGCCAACGGGAGGGCTCGCACGGACCAACACTAGGTTAGGTCCCAGACCATACTGTGCCAGGAAGCCCAGGGGCCCTCCCGGACACCACCCTGGCGAATCCACTTGTCCCTTGGCATCAAGATTTCCTTGGCCTAGCTAGTTACTCAGCCAAGTGTGTCCCATATCACCCATGTGGTCGTACTAGACATATGCTCAGATGTAATTCCCAAGGAACTGGTCCTTAAGGCGAGAACGGCAGACCATACCTCCAGTACGTCTCCCGCACCGCGAGTTTTGAAAACTCACTTTATTTTCAAGACACCGACCCAAGTGTCTGGTTTTCCAAGCATTTTATATACTCAAGTTTTACCCAGTTGATCATTTTAAATTTGAGGGGAGACTCGATATTCGTATGCGGGGTGCGAATACCGAGACCTCACCTGAAGGGTGACAAAGGGTGTTAGGGTATTCAATAATCAAGGAGGTTAAATGCAGCAAGTGGGTAGGGCCTGCCGGTGGTATTACAAACCGAGACCAAGGTGTCAAGTGTAACCTAAATAATGCATAGTTTGCAAAAGAAAATGCTTAATTTTAAATTACGGGTTCAATTGATCAAAGGTGACTTGCTTTGCTCGAGATCTTAAGCTTCCTCCTCGAAATCCACGCACTGCGGGTCTTCTGGGTCCGAAACTACACGTGAAACGAGACGACTCAACACAACAAAAAAAAGGAAGCCCTATTAAAGACCACTAAGCATGCCATTGGATAGATCTCGATTTTTGAGGAATTTTGGAAGTTGAACGGAGTCAAACGGACGAACGGTTGAGAAGATATGAATTTTCTAAGATTAATTGATTTTCTGTCTAAAGGAAAAAGAATTATTAATTCCCTTGAAAAAGAAAGAAAAAGGAGGACTTGAATTGGACTTTTAATGGAAGAATTTGGCCCAAGGCCGATTCGGGCGCGACCAGGCGAGCGGGCCGGCGCGTGGGAAGGACGGCCCAAGGCTGGGAGGGAGCGCGCGAGGCGGAGGGGGAGCGACTGGGCCAGAGGCAGAGTGGCGCGGCCTGGTCCGGCCTCCCGAGTGACTCAGGGCCGACTGGGCCTGAGGGGAGAGGAGGCTGAGTGGGCCGAGGCAAGGCGCAGCCCACGCGGGCGGCCGGATCGATGGACCGAGGTCCACTGCATGGCGCTAGGGTGGGACCCGCTTGTCAGCGGCACGGTCCACGTGGACTAGGCGCACGTAGAGAGAAGGGCCGTCGGCGCTCGCGTGGCGACGACGTGGCTGCCACGGAGGCCGGCGGGGGGAGGACGAAGGGGAAAACGCTGGATCGACGGTGGGCGATGGCGGAGGGGCTCGGGACGGCGCGGCGCGAGCCCGGCTAAGAGGAGAACACCGGAGCGAAGAAGGGAGAGAGGGAAAGCGAGCCAACGGCTCAGATTCACCGGAGAGGGGCCGGAGGCGGCGGATTGCGGCGGCGGCCGACGCCGGCGAGGAGAAGGGGGAAACGGTGCCGGGGCGGAGAGAGGTTGATTCGCTAGAGAGGGAGCACCTACGCGGGTCCACGGACGCGTTCCGTGCGTCGGGAGGGGTGGAGCGGCACCGGAGAGGGCGGGCGGGGGAAGGGGGAGCAGGCCGGGAGGGAGAGGAGATGGGCCGAGAAAGGAGGGAGGCAAAATAGACTTCGGCTGAGAGGGAGAGATAAAGATTTAGGGTTCGGATTCAAAATCCAATTTCGCGATTTTCTCCGGGATTGAGCTGAGAGGGGAAACACGAGACCAGGGCACACGACAAGACACAACCGAAGAGCAAAATTTTCGCAATTAGAGTTTTTAGGAATTAGGTTTTCCCGCTAACGCCACGACAAAACGGGCGTTACAATACCCTCAGTCCACACCCTAGCTGGGATCTAGGCCGTAATCCTTGAAACGCATCGCCAAGAAGATAGGACAATCATCCCCCTCCTCATCAAGATGATCGTGATCTATGCAATCACTTGATTGGGCGTCGGCAGGAGCGACAAGATCGGGACAACGTCAACCACCTATTGACGCAAAATCTATCTCGTAGAATGTGCCAAAAGATGTGTTGACGTAGATCATGCGTGTGGCACATGAAGGCTTGGGAGTTCTGCTTAGCTCTAGTGCAGGTCCTAAAATTGATGAGATGCGGGCGTGCCAGTCAGTTTGATCCTGCAACTACAAGATATATAAACAGTAGATCAAAGAGCCGATGGAGAAATTCCAGCCAATGTAGTAATTCCAGCCGATGCCGATACTAGCCGATCTCGATAGGGTTTTGAACCATCGGCTGTAGATTCTGACACTTGATGCTAATAATGGTATGATAGAATGAATATTGATCTAAAGGTTAAAGCATACATCGGCTGGAGGTCCGATATCATTAAATCAAAATGATTAGATAATCAGTGAAACCTTTGTTGTCATCAGCTAAATCCAACTTACATGCAATCCTTGTGAATCGATGCAACGTCCAGATAAGTCATTGGCTGAAACCCCGATCAAACCCTTATTGACAATCAAAAAGCAGCCTAGAGATTATGGTTCTAAGCATGACTTGGGCTGATGCAGCGCAAAGTATGAAAAGAAACATAATATCTAGACAATCAAGCTTTTGACTGATTTTAAGAGTGGTCGATACCTTAGCTAATCTAATCTAGCAAAGCAATTTAGCCGATAACGGCAAAACCCTAAAGCAGATCCCAACCGATACAAGTAAATCGAGCTGCCAAACTAGATTAACTAAGATATATGATAAATAGGTAGGGCTGGCGGAACATAGGACTTACCCCTTCACCGAAGATCGAAAGCCAATATAGCCCTGTGTCAGGTGCCAAGTTCCGCCGGTTGATAAATAAAAACCTCGGGAAAGAGGGTGGCGATGCGCTGAAAGTTGTATATTGATCGAAAGATATCTTACATAGACCCCAGGTGTACATATTTATACCCATGAGTAGATACTAGTCCTTATTGGACAGGACACAAACTTTTCTAAAGATAAAGTAAAAGATACAAGTCCTATTCGGAGTCTAAGCAATCTTTCCTAAAAGTAAAAGGAAACTAATTGACTCTGCCTAATTAATAGATAACTTGCCATGCTGCATCCTTAAACTCGGTCTCTTCTGGATAAGTTTTCTTTAATTGATTAATTTCCTAAACCGAATCCATCAAGAATCCAACTACTGGCAACTTGATGTGTCTATCGGCTCATCTTAGGATTCTGAAGATGATACGATTCGTAAGCCCCTGATGACTTCGGGGCTTACCAAATTTTGGCGTTAACACCACCGCCAACCTCGCGCACCTGACGGAGGAAACAGAAGGCGGGACGACAACGGCAACCGGAGAGATCACAACAACGATCGAGATCGTCGGGACTGCCAAGTCAACAGGGCGAGAACGATGCAGATCGACGACGACATGATGGCAATCGACGACGACGGAACACGCGATCCCCAAACTCTAGGAAGGACCGAGAACAAGGGGTCGCATCCCTGACTATGGTGATCCTTCGTCGTCATCATCATCCATTGAAGACGGTTCTCGCAGGCCACAAGGACGTCGTCCGCCCTTTATACCGGGAGGCAGATGTCTGGCTTTCACACCTGCTCTATGAAAAGTTTGATGGCCAAAAAAGTTCCACCCCACAGCACTAGAAAAGTTTGACGGTAGGACTGATTCAAAGGAGTTCCTGCACGTGTACTCAACGTTTCTTTACGTGACCGGTGCAGATGACAACGCGTTGGCAAACTATTTGCCAACAGCATTGAAAGGATCTGCTCAGTCATGGCTGGTACACCTCCCACCTCGCTCAATTTCTTCCTAGGAAGACTTATGGCAGCAATCCGTCGCCAATTTTTAAAGGAACATACAAGCGACATGCGATCGAGGATGATTTACACGCTCTTAGGCAGAACCCGGGTGAATCCTTAAGGGACTATATACGGTGTTTTAACGAATGCCGGAATACAATCCCTGAGATCACCGATGCTTCTGTCATACACACGTTCAAGTCGAGAGTCCGTGATCGATACACCATCCAAGAGCTGGCAACAAGGCGAATCACTTCTACCATGAAGATGTTCAAGATCATCGATAGATGTGCTCATGCAGATGATGCCCTCAGGAGAAAAGATGAAAAAAGTAAGGTGGATGAGGAGAAGTAACCCGACAACAAGAAAGCACCAGCGTCTACCAAGAAGAAGAAGCAAAATCGCAAAACGGATGGGAAATGCAAGGCGGAGACAGAGGTCCTTGTCGCAGAACAAGTGAACTCACCCCCAAAGCGCCTGGCCCTTCAAAGTGATGAACCGGTACGACAATGGTGCCCAATTCATAAGACCAGTACACATACCCTGCAAGAGTGCCAAGTCTTCCAGAAAGTGTTGGCAAAACAGTTGGCCCTCGAAAAAGGAAAGCGAGTTCGTGTGGTCGAGAAGAGCACTGATAATCTCTCGTCTGACAATGAACTCGTGTTCCCAGATTTCGACCTGCATGTAGCCCATATCTTCGGCTGTTCTACGGCGTACACCTCTAAAAGGGAGTATAAGAAGGTAGAACATGAAGTATGCTCTACATCACAAGGAGTTGCAGCCAAGATGAAGTGGTTTAACCAGAAGATCGAGTTCTTATAACACGACCACCCGACAACAACGATCGTGCTAGGCCGGTATCCGATAGTAGTCGAGCCTACCATCCGGAGTATCAAAGTAGCACTTGTCCTCATTGACAGCGGCAGCTCCATCAACCTCCTCTTCGCTAGTACACTCAACGCAATGGGCTTCCCTAGAAGCAAGCTCGTCACTTTCGACCAGCCCTTCCATGGGATCACTCCAGAATCATTATCCAAGCCGCTGGGAAAGATCATGCTAGCCGTGACGTTCGGCGAGGCTAATAACTTCCTATTGATGCGAAAACATAGCAACCTAGGAGTTCTGCTTAGCTCCAGTGCAGGTCCAAAATCTTTCATTCGGGTTTAAGGCATGCCAGTTGGTTTGATCCTACAACCAACAAGATATACAATAATACAGGTTAAACCTACGACAGCCAATCCGCCAATGAGCCGAGGACGTATCGTATAAACCTAGCCGATGCGATCTGACCGAATCGGGTGTAAGGTGTAAACTGAATAAAACTAAGGAGGCCTAAAATATGTTCCATTGACTGTAAATGTAACCAAACACGTAATCTATGCATAGCGATAATATATAGTCAGATCATAGCCGATGATACCATACTTAGGTTAAAGACAGATACTTAGGTTAACATGAAAAGCATGATTAAATGATTTAAACAGCACTAAACAGTTATATCAGGTAAGATCGGCTGAAACCCCAATTCTACCCTTATTGGCAATCAAAAAGCAGGCTAGCGATTACGGCTCTAAGCATGACTAGGGTTGATACAGCGCAAAGTATGAAAAGAAACAAAACACCTAGACAATCAAGCCTTTGAATGTTTTTTAGGGTGGTGGATACCTTAGCTAATCTAAACCAATTGGCCGATTTAGCCGATACCGACAAAACCCTGAGTAAGGCTTGGCTGAGACAAGTAAATCAATCCACTGATTTAAATTAGCTAAGATATGTGATAACCAAGATAGATTATAACATATAAAGCGATGCACTAATCCGCCGATACAAACCGCTATTGACAAGCCATACCTCTAATTGAAGATCGAAGCCGATACAGCCCAACTTGAAACAAGAACTCATCGAAAGTAGAAGGAAGATTGTGGCGATCCGCCGAGAGTGTGTATTGAACTGTTGTTTATTTTTTACAAGACCCCGGGCTTATATTTATACCCGAATATACAAATCTTGTCCATACCGGACACTACTCAAAACCTGCCTAAACAAACAAGTCCTTGGTGGACTCTTACAACGAATTTGTAAAAGGAAATAACAAACTCTTATTCCTAATTAATAGATACAATTGTCTTTTCTGGACTCAATTCCTAGTTGGTAATGCCTTCAAGTTCTTTTCCGAAACCAACACGAACCCAGGTCACTCGTATCGGCTGATCGAGTCCGATTCAGGTTACCCATATCGGCTGACTAAGTCCGATTCCATATCGGTCGATACGGCTCCCAACCGATGCGCTATCCTGTTTTTGGAAACAACCTTATCCCTTCAAATCCGCTTCGGATCTAACTCCATCATTGGCATATCTTTACCAAATTTTGCTATTAACACTTCCATACAGAGCAGATCACTTTTGATGTAGCCGAGTTCAACACGGCGTACAATGCTATCCTCCGAAAGGACTGCACTAGTGAAATTCATGGCGGCGTCCCACTATGCGTACCAGATTCTAAAGATGTTAGGCCCAAAAGGGACAATGGCAATCCCTGGGAACATGAAAGTAGTGATACAATGCGACAAGAGGAGCCTTGACATGGTCGAGCACACTCCCATGCCACCCACCACCTCAAAACCCCCTCAGAAAGTGAGCAAACCCAACAAGGCACCCAAGCTCGACGGCACAATCAAGATCATCCCGTTGGCCAGCAGCAACCCCGGTAAGACAGTCAAGATCGAGGCAACGCTCGACAACAAATAGGAACTCGAGTTTATCACCTTCCTCCGCGAGAATGCAGACGTGTTCGCTTGGCAACCGTCCGACATGCCCGGAGTCCCTAGGGAAGTGATCGAGCACAAACTGATGGTGCGCCCCGATGCCAAGACAGTCAAATAGTAATTGTGGCGGTTCGCACAAGACAGAAAAGAAGCTATTCGAGAAGAACTGGACAAACTTCTCAAGGCAGGCCTCATCAAAGAGGTCCTTCATCCAGAGTGGCTCTCTAAGCTAGTAATGGTGCGCAAGGCCAATGGCAAATGGAGAATGTGTGTAGACTTCACCGATCTCAACAAGGCATGCCCCAAGGACCACTTTCCTCTTCCTCACATCGACCAACTAATGGATTCAACTACTGGTTGTGAGTTGTTGAGTTTTCTCGATGCTTACTCCGGCTACCACCAGATCAGCATGGCCAAAGAGGACGAGGAGAAGACTGTGTTCATAATGCCCTTCGAAGTTTTCTGCTACACCAAGATGTCCTTTGGATTAATCAATGCAGGCAACACATACCAGCGAGAAATCTAGGGGGCTTTCGACAACCAGATCGGCAAGAACGTGGAGGCATACGTCGACGATGTCGTGGTCAAAACAAAGACAAAGAAAAAACTGATCGATGACCTGAGGGAAACATTCAACAATCTCCGGCAACATTGGCTCAAACTAAACCCGAAGAAGTGTATGTTTGGAGTACTGTCGGGGAAGTTGCTAGGATTTCTTGTCTCTGGATGAGGAATTGAAGCAAACCACAAGAAGATCAAGGCCATTGAGAATATGAAGTCACCGATAAGACTCAAGGAAGTGCAAAAGCTTACAGGATGGATGGCAGCTCTAAGCTGATTCGTGGCCAGGATGGGAGAATGAGGACAACCTTTCTTTGCCTTACTCAAAAAGCAGGATAGATTCGAGTGGACCTAGGATGCTGAGAACGCGTTTATCGCGCTCAAACGGTACTTATCCAACCCTCCTGTACTTGTTGCCCCACAGCCAATGAAAGAACTATTTCTATATATTGTTGTCACACCTTATTTTGTTAGCATTGTGATTATTGTTGAGAGGGACAAAGTACAACATCCCGTGTACTATGTCAGTGAGGCCCTCCACAATGCCAAAACTCGATATCCTCAAATCCAGAAATTGCTCTACACTGTAGTCTTGACATCACGAAAGCTGCGTCATTACTTCCAGGCCCACAAGGCCACAGTCGTCTCTTCCAGACCCACAAAGTGGTAAGGAACAAAGACGTCATCAGAAGCATTGCTAAATGGGTCGTTGAACTCAGTCAATTCGATGTCAACTTCATCCCATGGACAGCCATCAAGTCACAAGTTCTCATAGACTTCATCGCCGATTGGACTGTTCCTGAGAACACCCCAACCAATCAGACCAATGATGAGACATGGACAATGACCTTCGATGGAGCTTTCAACAGCTGTCGACCCCTGTTTCCACAACAGGAATCATTCGTATAAACTGTACCATTTCCCTGGATCAAGTAGTCTGGTACACGCGAACTCATAGTTGAAATACCAAGTGCACATACACAAGTGTCTAGTGCGAATTATTACAACAATAGGCCCGAAGGCATAATCCTAGAATATGGGACCAAATGGTTCGAAATACATTCAAAAGCATAAATAGATAAGGCAGCGGATTAAAGGCAGCAGCAACGCCATTTCCACAAGCAACGACCGTATCTAAGACCTACTGAGTGCCATCGTCATCAGCAACCTCCTGGTAGTAAGCATATGGATCCTCCAAAGCGTCATCTCCGACTTCTGGTTGAGTTGTAAATTGCAAGGGTGAGTACCAATCGTACTCAACAAGCCACCACAACAACAATGCATATGATAACGGGTATTTCAAGGAATTGCTTCAGGTTCTTTTGCGTAAAGCAAGTTTTGTAAATATTTTCACAAGCCTAAGACCTAGCATAGACTAATCAAATTTTAATACCATAGTTCATTAATCAATGACGATTTTGTCCACCATCCATTGTAATCCCAAGGATAGCTTCCCGCCATTGGGTTGTCATGGTTTTCTGGGGTCTATCTCTTCTCACCTCCCGAGAAGTGGATCCACTAGCATAAAAAAAATCATCAAGCAATATCCCATCCCAATCAGTTTAAGAATTTAGGGTCTAGCCAAGTGTAATACACATCCCGGTGCTCAATAACCGCGAGCACGGCTATTCGAATAGATTTGATTTACTCACGCTGCAGTGGATGTACACTTTACCCGTACTCCGCGACTGCCCAACGCATGAGCCTCATCCCAACACATGAGACGCGTCACGGCAAAGTATTTCAATAACCTTACGTTGGCAGTACCCGCTCCATGAACTTGCATCCTCATGCACTCTAGGCGTCACAAGTTTCTAGCAGTGAGAGGAGTTCTGGCGCTCCCGGGGAAGGAAGACTTACGCATGCATTAAGTTATAATTAAGTTTAGGTTTACACATGGCGGTCCTACCGGTGGTGACCCCACCGTAGGCCCCCGCCTCTCATACACATCCAAAAGACCACTATGCATAGATACTGCCTCCGCTCGGCTATTTACTCCGCTAGGTCTATACCCATTCGAGAAGTACGGTTGTATGGGGGTCGTTTCATGCTTAGCTTCATAGCTCGGTCCATAACTGATCAGGATTGGCACTTGCCTTTACTGGACATCACCCAAGTCCTCCAGCCACCCCAGTCGAAAACAGTTGTATAGTTTTATTTTTCCTTTAACAAATCATGTCATCAATGTCATGGCATTGTGGCGCTCATGTCTCAACATGACGCATCTCAACCACCTTCGCAAGGATAGTTGCCCGAGCATAAAGCATTTTGATAAATATGAATATGCATGATTCTAAAGTAGCATGGCTAAGCATTGTCAAGTATTGACTAAAAACACACAATATTGTGGATTGCAAAGATTTGCACAGGTAATCAATATCAAAGGCAAGGCATATAGCAAAGTAGGCATTCACATATATTCATATAGCATGCAAACTTTCTTTTAAATCTAAAATAAGTTCGTGATCGATTCAACATACTCAAGGTTTAGTGATGACTTGTCTTGCTCGTACTCCTATGGATCATGATCCTCGCTCGGAACCGTAACTCCCTCGGGGTCTAGAATTACGTGCGAAAGAATTGATTTGAACTCAATTGGAATTCAAATAAAATCCAATTAAAAATGAGCGCGGGCGTCGAATTTCTATATCGATTCTATTATTTGCGAAATAGCACTATTCCGATTTTAATCCATTTTGTCCTAAAGTATTGGCGTCAGTCGATTAAAGTATTTTACCCATTTTAATTAACGCGATTTCCTAATAAATCCGTTCTATGATTAAATTCCTAAAAATTTGCCCGCAAATCTACTACACTACTACTATTCTCTAGGAATTTCCAAAATAATCTATGATTAATTCTCCAACTATTATATATATATATTTAATTTTCCCCCTCTTTTCCTAAATTTCTTTTTCTTCTTTTTTTTAATCTCTCTCTCTCTTTTCTCTGCCTCTCTCTCTTTCTCTCTGCCCCTATCGAGCCTAGGCGGCGGCGGCGCAAGGACGGCGAGGGGGGCGGTGCTTACCCGGGGCCGGTGGCGGTCGGTGACGCGGCGGTGGGGCTCGGGGCGCGACAGCGGCGGCTTGGGTGGAGAAAGAGGGAGAGGGAGTGGGGGTGGGGCAGGGAAGAAGGGGAGGTTTGGAGGGGTTTTATAGGGGGGGGAGGGAGAGACACGGTGGCCAGCGCGGTGCGGGCCGACGTGACGCACGGGCTCGAGGCGGCTGGGCGGTGTGGCGACGTGACGCGGCAACGGCAGTGGGACGGCGCGGTGCGGGGCACGAGGTGGCGTCGACAGCGCGTGGTGGCACGGGGCTCGGCGACGTGGCGACAATGGATGGCGGCGGCGTGCGCAGGCGTGGGGTGGGGCTCGAGGCGAGCTGCGATGCGAGGGCGATGGGCGACGGCGACGCGGCAGCAGCGACGCGATGCGCACGTGGCGGCAGTGAAGGGACAGGGCACCGGCGGCCGATGTTGCGGCGCTGGGCATTTGGCTGGGCTAGACCTGCGTCGAATACCTAGCGCGCAAGGAATAATGCCGCCAGGGTTTTTTTTGTTTTAATGTTTTCTTGATAAAGAAAATAGGTAGAATCATGATTTAATTTTATATCACCATCTAAGTATTTGAATGATGATATTTCGCATTCGAATGTGAATTTACCCAACTTTAATAATGTTTAAATATTCAATATTTATTTAAGTCCTTTTTAATAATTTCTATGCTTAGGGGTTGTATATATATATTTATTTATTTGTAATCTCCTATTTAATGGTATGAATTTATCCCAAACCAAAATAAATAGAAACCCGCTCAAGACATCTATGTAGGATATTTTATTTATTACCAACTTTGCCTAAAACTTTATTTCAATTTATATTTTAATTATTCATTTAGCCAATTTCTTTTTAGGGTTTATACCTAATTAATTCTCTTTATACAATGATTAATTAAATTCCGCCAATAAAGATCTAAATAAAGGGCAATTAAATTCGGCATGATACAAATTTGATTAAAAGTTTTTGAAAATACGTGTTTTAGGGTTTTGTTTTCGCTAGTCGAATTTTCAAGGCGTTACAACAGCCAGGGAGTAGGGGCAGGATTCATTTTGACATCTCCAGCAGGAGATCAGTTCAGACATGCAATACACCTCAACTTCAGAGCTACAAATAACACCGTAGAGTACGAGGGACTACTCGCTGAGTTACGAGCGGCAGCACTTGGAGTAAAGCAATTAATTGTGAAAGGGGCCTCAGAGTTAGTCACCAACCAAGTCCACAAAGACTACAAATGCCAAACCCAGAGTTAACCAAGTACCTCGCTGAAGTCAGGAAGGTGGAGCGAAAGTTTGACGGCTTGGAAGTACGCCATGTCTATCGCAAAGACAACACCGACGCTGACAACTTAGCACTGTGTGCATCCAAAAGAGAACCTACTGAACCAAGGACCTTTCTAGACATCCTGACGAAACCTTCAGTTGAAGACACGGACGACGAAGGTGCCTTAGCCAACACCGAGAACAGCTCAGGGGCTACTCCAGAGGTCACCCACATCGTCGCCGACATTGAGACCACAAAAGACTGGCGTACTCCGCTCATCAATTTCTTGGATGCCGACAAACTTTCGGACGAAGACACCGCGGCAGAAAAACTCTCTCGCTAGGCAAAAACTTATTGTATGATCGGCAACGACTTATAAAAAAAGCGTCGAACGGAGTTCTGCTCAAGTGTGTCTCTCCCAAGGATGGCAAAAATCTACTGCTCGACATCCATGAAGAAATATGCGGTTCTCACGCCGGTGGAGGAACTCTGGTCGGAAAAGCTTTCAAAGAAGGATTTTTCTGGCCAACAGTCCTTCAAGACACTTGCGACTTGGTAAAATGGTGTGAATCTTGCCAATTTCATAGTAAACACACCAAGATGTCGGCCTAAGCACTCCAAACTATCCCTCTCACCTGGCCGTTCTCGTGCTAGGGGCTTGACATCCTCAGATCGTTTCCTCGAGGACAAGGTGGCTACAAGTTCTTGTTCGTGGCTATCGACAAATTCACCAAGTGGATTGAGGCAGAGCGAACAAGAGAAATCAAAGCCGGACACGCCATCAAGTTCATGAAAGGGATATTTTGTAGATACGGACTATCATATCGAATCCTGACAGACAATGGCTTCCAGTTCTCTAGCGGTGCCTTCCAGTACTACTGCACCGAATTTGGAGTAAAAATCTGCTTCGCATCAATCTCCCATCCTTAGAGTAACGGGCAGGTCGAGTAGGCAAACGGTATTGTGCTCCAAGGGATCAAAACACGTCTGTACGATAGGCTCCTGGCTTATGACACACGCTAGATTGATGAACTCTCTTCTGTCCTATGGGTCGTCCGTACTACCCCGACAACCTCCACCAAAGAGACTCCCTTCTTTCTCATCTATGGTTCCGAGGCCATGCTCCCTTTTGAACTTCGACATCGGTCTACACGAGTCGAATAGTATTCAGATAAGGATCAAGAGAAGCAGCGAGTAGACAATGTCAACCTTCTCGAAGAACATCGATAACGTGTTGCCGTTCGAGCAGCCATGTACCAACAGGCCCTACGTCACTACCATGAAAAGCGTGTTCGGGCCTGTACACTCAACATCGGTAAATACGTCCTCCGACAGGTCCAAAATCAAGCAGAGCGAAACAAGCTCTCACCTAAGTGGGAGGGTCCATACACTGTGGTCGAGGTCTTAAGGCCAAGCACGTTCAAGATTGTAGACGACGAAGGCTGCAAGTTGGCAAACTCTTGGAACATTGACCAACTACGTAAATTTTATGTATAAAATTGATGTACCAAAGTCTGTCAGTTTTGCTTAATAATATACAGTATTCTGAATTCTTTTTTTCGAAGTGTTTTACCCAGTGACTCCCTTTTCTTATATCGCATTGTCTCGAAGTCAATCCTATTGTCCTCTTACGCTAGTTTGACAAGCTTCGGGGTCCCATGGACCCTGGCCGAGGACGCCTAGCACTGTGAAAGTTTGTTAGGCCATGCAAGGTTAAACGACCATGTTAGATCTGGTCATGTTAGTGTACTCACTTGAGCTTATTAACTAAGCAGTGTAATCGAGAATTGGTTTCCCGGACTTCACGGCTGGGGACTAGGACTTCATAGCTTTAGCTTGGTTTGTTATAAGATTTAAGTTGTCTTCATGGAAAATGACTTTTTCATGAAAACAGTTGGGAGCTAGGGGAGTACCGTACTCTGTTGGTTGAGAGCAGCCTTTGTGAGAGTACTCATACAATATGTTCCTTTCAGATACTTATACAATAGGTTTCAATTCTTACTTAAGTTCTGATACGTATGTAAAATGCTAACATATACATGAAGTGTTCCCTAGGTACAGAAACTACCAGGACGGCCACCGCCAGTCCATTGTGGAGAAGACGTCCACGACCAATGAAGCAAAGGATTGCACGAGGCGGTCAATCTCGTCTACCTTCATGCGAGAACGCGAGAAGCCCTCCCGGAGAAACCTCAGGCTCATCTTTGGACACCCATCTTGGATGCAGGCAAGAATGTGACCACCAGCATATCGGCTGGCATGATGACACTTCTGCTTTAGGCTATTGTCGATCCGCTTTCTGATTCCTGCAAGGTGGTCGCACATACTCCTCATCCAGGACAGATGACCATTTATAGATTTCTCGGGAGGAGGACGGACCACCCGCAGCTCTTCACAAAGGCAGTGTAGTGCTAGACAACAACCCTCGAGATAGGCGTCAATCTAGACTTCCCAACCTCGAAGGGCCTCTACAGCTTGATCTTTCCAAATAGCGCTGGCCATCTTCTCGAGGTCCGCCTTCTTGAACTTCGCCTTCCAGTACATGACGCGGCACTTCCTCTCCTCTAAATCGTTCTCGAGGTCTATGCAGGACATATGATCTCAGTTAGCTTCCTCCAAGAATACGGGAGAAAGGGCTATAAAGGTCAGGTTTTCGTACCTTGATTTCGCTCAAGGAGAGAGGTAAGTTGAAGTCCCTGTGGATCCAATGCGCTATCAGCATTGGCGACGACCAAGGCTTGGTTGTCACCGCTCGGGGTTGAGGAAGCGTGAGGAGAAGGAGCTGCAACGTCAAAATTACGAGGACATCCTCCTTGCAGGACGACCTCATCTTTGAGACATCTAAAGATCGACATAATCACAACAAGAATTCAAAGACAGTAAAGAAGGATATCGTTCTCGGTATGCAACAAGCCTAAATAAACTATTCTTAAAATTTACAAGGGAGTGACAATTACTATTCAAAAAAAAGAAATGACGCTCTCTCCCAAGTCGGCGAGCTCCGACATCATGTCCTCACGTGTGTCATCAGCCTCGCCCTTCTCCAGCGCCTCCTTCAAGTTCACCTCAGGGTGCGCGAGCTTGAGGCACGCGAGGACATGGCATGCGCTGGTCCGAAGACCGGTGCGCATCTTCTCGGCGACTTGCTCGGCATGCTTCGTGGACGTGCCCTTTAGCCGGCCGATAAGAGAACCCAGAGAACCCTGGACTGTTGTCCAAAGTTGGTAAGATTAAGGAGTACAACATAGAGTGTGATTAGGTCTCCGACTTATAAGCCTACCCTCCGAGACCATATAAGGAGGGTAGGGCATCCCTTGAGAGATAGACGACTACAGAGGAAAACATAGCAAGAGCATACGAGACAACCGAGATCAAGAGATCGTGAGATTAAAAAACCACTTGGCGGTTCGAATCCCCGAAACAGAAGTAGGGTATTATCTCTCGTTGAGAGGGCCTGAATCTGTCTAAATCCCTTTGCATACTAACCCATCGTGTTTGGCGCTTGACTGCTAGCCCCAGATTCTTATTGCCGAAACCAAGTTTCGACAATATACATGTTTCTTTGCAAGCTAGGAGACACTACTACGAAAACAGTTTTTCGTGGCGGCCATTTTGGGTCTTCGCTGGCGGCAATTGGGGCCGCCACAAAGCAAAGGCCAGTGAAGATCAAGATCTTCGCTAGCGGTTATAGACCGCCAGTAAAGAAATATCTTCGCTAGCGATCGCTTTATGTCGGCCGCCAACGAAGAACTATTTTCTCTGGCGGCCAATTTACGTCAGCCGCCAGCGAAGCCATATCTTCGCTGGCCGCTAACTTAAGACAGCCGCCAGTGAAAATGTTCTTCTCTAGCGGCTTACACTCTTTTTGGACACGTGGCCCGCTAGGAAAAAAGCCCATCAGTTTCTGGAAAAGACACATGGCCCGCCAGTAAAAATAGGACATCGTCATATTTTTGACACGTGGCCCACCTGCGAAGATGTAATATTTATAAAAAAATATTATATATTATTTTTTTCTTACCTTTGTTCATGTATTTTAGAGTCACACGTGAATGATATAACTAATCGAGCTATCAATAAAGTATGTTCTCTTTCGTGCAGCCGCCATTGATGATTAATATACATGCACGCGGAAATAATATATGAAGATTAATATATACATATATATATATATATATATATATATATATATATACACAATATCTAAGCACCTATATAGATAGAATTGGACCGACACCACATATACAAGTAGTTGAATGTCTTACAACCCGAGCGATATACATACGCGTGAAACCTATCTATATTATACTCCTGCTCCAGTTAGACAAACATTCGTTCTCCGGCAGGGCCAAAACTCCATCGTGGTCGAAAAACCTCCCAAGCTGATGTGCGCACTCACGGTGGATGAAGTAGCACATGTCCCGTTGTATGTTCTCAATGGATTTATCATCGAGCTCCCTTTCAGACTTGGGAATTTTTGGAAGCTGGATCAAGATCATGACAAATTACGAAATTGTTCACAGTAATGCAAGTTAGCGATTAACTTAACAAGAGTATTGACGGTTTGTACTTACATCATTGTAATTCGTGCAATATCTCCCATTGACCTTAAGGTATTCGCAGGTGTAATATCCGTATAGTACAGTTCCCACCGGTTGCTTATGACACTTTCAACATCAATTATAAAGTATATTAGTTAATTAAATGGAAAAACACATGCATTTATAAAAATTAAGTAGTATTGTTTGGCATCCAAATTTACTTACCAGCCACTTATTGCGGATGAGTATGCGTTGTCTGGAGTTTTTCCGTTGTCCGCCTTGCTGGTAATACCTTTTATATGCACTGTTTGTAGAGATAATTAATTTAAATTCGTCAAAGATAACAACACGTCATGAGAATATATAAGAATAAGAAACGTCCATGCATATAACTTACAGATCGATAATTCTGAGCATTTCTTGATATGTATTGCTCTCTTTATCAAGAGAATCCAAGACGACGACTTCATTGTACTTTGAATAGAGAAGAAATACTATCCAATGGTCGCTGCAAAAGAAATGGTTAGTCCAGCCGTGATTATATGTATATACTCGTAGTTGATATGAAAACTTACTCAAAGGCGTATGGCGCGTAAACACATTCCTTGTCCTGCGTAGATTCAAGTGCTATAGCTACATAAGTAGCAACATCGAGAATCTTTTCCTGATGCCTTTGTTCTATATATGCATCCCTCTCTTGCCGTGTCATCGCCTGAACATGTGCCGGTAGCTTGTTCTTGTCTAGCAGGTAGGTGTGGTTCGGCTTGCTTATCCGGCACGGGTTTAGGTAGCCGATAGGCTTTCGCATCGCTTTGGCTTGCACGTAATTCATCCTTCAAAAAATGTAAGGTCAAATTAGGTACGCACATAGGTACAATGATTTATTGACACGTTCTAGTCATGCACTTACAGACACCAGATGCCGACCAAATTGGCGTCGAGCCTCTTCCGACGGTAAAGGGCATGCATATCAGAGAAATGGACTTGGAATAGGCATGGCCCACTCCAGAAGATGTTCTCCTGCACGGCAACTGTGAACGATGAAAGGCCATTTATGGTGCTTGCCCTGATGTACCATTCATGCCACCTCCTTAGTTGCCACGGTCCTTCTGTTAGTTGCCAGGCATGGATGAATGGTTGGCCATTCTGAAACTCATGCGGCACATCCGGGCAGTTGATATAATTGAGATAATCTTCCATGGTTTGCTTGAGGCCTGTTAACTTTCTGTCATCAAAATCGACATCTTTGATATCTTTGTCCCTTCCTCGGAATGCCGTTATCATATATCTTTTCTTCGATTCACTTTTTCCTTTGTGCTTTTGTGTCCTTACCATCACTGGCACATCGGCACCCTTAGGTTCCTCCGATTGCGATGGCTGTGTTTGCGATGGGTCTAGTTCATCGGGCATTGTCCACTCAGGCCCTGATTGTGCACGCTCTGATTGCTGTGCCAGAGGCACTTCGTGAACTTGTACTTCTGATTGATCCTTTTCAAGCCCTAATTGTACTTCTATCTCCTTTTCAATTGGAGGTGACGCAACAGTAGGCTCTGATCTTGGAGGTGATGCAACTAGATGATCTGATTGCGGAGGTGATGAAACTGGAGGATCCCTCGGTTCTTGTTCCCTTGGTGGACGAGGCGGTGACACCGGTATCCTTGGTGGACGATCCGTTCCATCCGTTGACCCTAGTTGAATATCATTCTTGTGCCACAGTACAAACTGGTCAACGGCATCTCCAAGGTACACAATCCCCTCGGGTGTTGGAATGTCGGTCTCGTGCATCCGGTAAGCCTCATTGACCGTCCGGACCTCTACCTTGGCATAGTCATCCGGAATGTCTTGGCAATGGAATCTGTGGCCCGGTATGAACCTCCCAGTTGCAACCTGTATTTTCTTTCCTGCCCTGCCGACCGGAATCAAGAGCTTGCAAGGAGTATCCTCCGTTACATCGTCCATCGGATAGCTCGGATCAGGCTGCGAAACGGCACCACCGTGCATCATATTCTGGCTCCAATATCTATGGCATTCCTCACGAGCTACTGCCCTAGCCTGGGATTCTATCTCCTCCTTATAGCGATCACGCTTCTTGTAGGTATGAGCATCCTCTTTGAATCCATCCTTCCAGCTAGTCTTTGAGGATACTCCCCGGACACGGCCAGAGTGCTCTGGGTTGCCCAACGCATAGGTCAGCTCGTCCCGGTCTCTATCTGGCACGAACATCCCAGCCTCTTGCTGCGTGACGATGTTCTTCATCTTGACAGCTACCTCCTGGAGCTTTGGATCCTTGAAGACTACATCCCCCTCTGGGGTGAAGGCCGGTGTTCTTGCACGCACCCAGTTCCTGGTTCGTGGGTTGTGATTTTTCATAGGAACCGGTTTCCCAGCCTTTTCCATCTCTTCAACTTGTTTTGTCCATTTCTTAACCACTGGACGGTAACCGGTCGATCCCAAACGATGAGGATATTCATTCCTTCTTGCTAGTTCAGACATCCTCTAGCTCTTCTCCTTTTCCTCCGCCGATGTCTTCAGGGCAACGAACTCATCCCACTGGGCTGGTGTTATCTTTCAGTACTCCGTAAACGCCGTACGTCCCTTCTGAACATATTTCTTGTTAAGGTCTGTTTTCCAGTTCCGCCACAGCTTGCCCATGGTCTTGAGTGCATAGACCTTCGCTGCATCGTCGTCTGTCCCTTGTGGATACTCAAACCTGCTTTGCAGCGACGTCCAACAGCTGTTCTTTGTAGTGTCAGGAACTTTCTTCCAATCCTTCCATGTGATCTCCACGATATCCCTAACTATCGCCCCGCATTGGTTGCTATACTTGGAACATGAATCTTCGGGAGATAGGGGTTCCCCTTTCTCACTGATCCGCGTCAGCACGCTGACTTCTTTCAACAACATGTTCTTCCCTCGCTCGCCCCTTCTTTTCTTGGGTTTACTTGAAACTAAGACGCGCACGACAGCTCCAGCTTCCGCTTCCGCTTCGGGTGCGGCTTGGGCTTTCCTTTTAGATCGGCGTGGAACATTCTTCTATATTTGCATTTCACATGACATCGGTTATAATCGATATATATACTTAATACGATTGGAACTAATCATATATAAACATATTACCCTCTCTCTTTGTTCGTCACACCCTCAAGGATAGTATATAAACATTATCTTTCAATACATATATTGCTAGATAAGATGCTCTTTGTTCCTCTCACCTTGAGCGTATATAACTATGATCTCTTTATTCCATTTTATTGAAGGTAGATATATGCAAAATTATAAGTAACAACAATATAACACTAAGCGCTATATGGCCATGTGTTAAAAAAAGGGACTGCATGCGCTTTCTTATTTTGTACCATGTGTTTCATATTTTTCTCTTTATTGAACTACGAAACACCCAACTAGAAAATGGCACGTAATACTAAAATCCGACAATTTATTTGTATGTTTTTGAATGGATCTCTTCCTAATTTTCCAATAGAATAATAGGATACACCATAATGGTTTTGGCAAAAAAAAAAGACATATATTACAACGAGATTATAGTCTATCAAAGACATTGAATAAAGCTTATGAATAAACTAAGCAGCCTTATGTAAAGCATAGGAAAACATACGAAGCACGACACATACAACATCTTGATGTTCTAATGCTTCAACGGCTTAAAAAATCTCATTTCACTTGAGTGGCAAAAAGGAAAAGAGAAAAACTATGAGTAAACAACATCGGTGCAAGTCTAATACAACAACAAAACTTAAATAAGTAGTGATAAAGATAAAATATATACTACAATGAGATTATAGTCAACATCGATGACACTAAACAATGTTCCTACATGTCCTATTCTACCAGTGGATTGTGCATCGGAAACAAGTAAAGAGGCTTATCCATCCACAGGTGCTAGCAAACATCATCAACAACATCATCATGGACTCATGGTCATTATTGGGTCTTGCCAACCTGTGAGTCTGTGACCGGCAAGTGGTTTTTTCTCTTCCTCGTTTTTTTTTCTCCCCAAATACAGAAGTGGTTTTCTCTCTATTTTTTTAAGCGATTTTTCTTTTGATGCAAGTGGTTCTCTCTATCCGGAGAAGACAGCAGCTAGCTAGGTAGCTAATCGACCCTGCTAAGCTAAGCTAAGCACGGGAATCTGATTATCTCAACAACAACAATAATAATCAATCAAATCCCCATCACAAAAAGGAAAAAAAATAAAGGAAAAACAACACTCGAGAGGTTCTTCTCCGCTGCTCTCCTCCTCCTCCTCTTTCCCCTTCCTCTCGCCGCCTCAAATCCCCCGCCTACCAAAACCCTCGCCGCCGGCGCGGGATTCCGGCCACCACCAGCGCCGCCCCGGCAGCCGGGGCGCTCTCCTTCTCTCCGCCCGACCATCTCCTTGCCCCCCTCCCTTCGGTTGGTGAGGGCGAGGGGTTGTGAGGCGAGATGAGGAAGCTGCGCGTCGCCGTCCTCATCATCGCGGTCTCGCTTCCGTCCTTCTCGGCGTCCGACCGCCAAGGTACTTAGCTTTGCTGCTCCCCACCCCAGTCGCCGCCTCGTCCTGCCGAGGCCTCGAGCCGCCGCTCCTGCTCTCCACTATCTTGCTTATGTGTGGTTTTCATTTTAGCTCATCGAGCACCTGCTTAATTAGTACATGCTGTGACACTGTCTCCGTCGTAATAATGAAGTAATGGGATGCCATGTTTGTATTGATGGATTGATTTCCAACGCTGCAGAGCTTAGGTTACCCTCAATTGATACTAATACATAGCGCGATTTGAAGTAGGTATTGCTCGTTTTCATTTTGGTAGGCTGTAAGCATGTGACTACTACCTACTGCTTTGGTTGAAACTTGCCTTAAATGTGAACCCAGTGCTAGTTGCGTAGTCCAAACAAAGGGAAAACAGTGCTAATGCTTTGTTGGCCAACGTGGGCGCCCGTGCACCACTCTAAATATAAAGGTTTTACCAAAAATAGCGTGGATTTGAAAATGCTGCATATTTTGAGATATTAACCAACTGTGCAAAGTAAGCATATGTTTTATCAAAACTTTGGAATTGTCAAGGTTTTTATTTTCAAATGACCGTTTTTGTTTATATTGATAGCTTTACTGCAGCATTAATTATGTTATGTGATAATTGCTTTTTTTTTTTGGATTTGTGTCTGAGAATACCAATGTTGGATGCGATAATACATATTACACTCTTTGCATTCCCATGCCTTATATAGAGAAGAGAGAATATTCTTTATTTGCCCTACAAGTTAGTAACTTACCTTATTTGCCCCTACGAATGCCCCTATTGGCCACTTAAACTCAGTTTATGCCCTTTATTTTTGTCCCTCTCGCCACCCTTCTGTAACTGTTCTGTGAACTAGGATGGAACTTGTCAATTTTGCCCTTCCTCCTCCTCAATCCCTTTATCATCGTCTTATATCTCTTTATTGGATGGCATTTCCCCATCTTGTCTTCTGCTGGTACCGTGGACGGGAGGCTAATGGGCCAGACAAGAGGGAGGCAGCGGACAAACACAGATCATCAAAGCTATCTGTCTCACGCAAATCCGCCATTCCCACCATTTGTCGAGCTCATGACACCATCACTATCCTATGGCCTACCGCCTTTGTGGAGCCTATGACAGTTCTGTGGCCCTACCTAGTCTTTCCAAACTCACAGCAGCCATGGCTGGTGCCATCTCCAGATCTTGCCAAAGACATATTGTAACCCCCCTGACTCTCGCCAACCTCTTGATTGCCACGGCCCTCTTGCGGTAAACAAAAATGTGATTTGCTGCAATTTACAGATACAGAGAGGGTTACAGAGAAGATTACATCAACATGAAAATCAGGTCTATACGGCAACCATGGGATCCATCTATTCTAAATTCCTAACCATCTTTCTCCTAATAGTGGAAATCAAGTAGGATGCAAGTGTCCTGATTGTTGCTGAATGGAGGAAACTGGAAGGGAGAGAGAAAAAAGTGGGGAAAGTGAAAAGGAAGAGAATAAATGGAGTGGTGACTAGGTGAGGAAGTAGAAAGAAGAAACTGACAGTGGCTAGGATCAGGGATACAACTGCCATATGAGCAAAATACTGAGAGGAATATTCGACTAACAGTATAGCACACTAACAGAATGTAACTGGAAGGAAAAAAGAGGAGTGGAAGTTGAGTTCTAGTGGCAAATGAGGGATTCTAATTTCTTCAAGGGGAAATGAAAAGAATTTTCTCTACAGACAGAGAACACATGCAACATACATTTATATTAGATTCCCCTATCCTGTGAGCTTATTATAACTTGAAACTGTATTCCTCATTTTCCTCAGTGGTAAATCTTTGGTTGGCACTAACTTTGGTATAATCCTGAGGCATTAAATTAGTTGATGAACATATAGTAACTTGTTATCTGTCCTCTGGTTCTCAAAAACCTTTTGCATGTTTCACCAGGAGATGCCTTATATGATATGAAACAAAAACTGAATGCTACTGGCAATCAGCTTTCGGATTGGAACCAAAATCAAGTCAACCCTTGCACATGGAATTCTGTAATTTGTGACAATAACAACAATGTTATTCAAGTGTAAGTTGGAGCTCATGCACCTTCTCATCTTATTCGCTTTAATTTTATACTGATTCCCCCCTCTGCTCTTGGTCTTGTTTGTTTTTGTTTTTATGATAATGCTTTCCCACAGAACATTAGCTGCACGTGGATTTGCTGGAGTTTTGTCACCAAGAATTGGAGAACTGAAATATTTGACTGTCCTGTGAGTACATTATTCTATTATGTAGATTAATAATACTTGGGAATTCAATATATGAGTGTTCAATAAATGGTTTTTCTATGAAGTTGGTAGGAAAACCACTACCTATACTAAATTAAGAGAAAAATATTTTCTTGAGACTTGCGAGTATTTCTGTAATTTGAAAACTATAAACAGATAGCATGAGTAATTCCAACAAGTTTGTTTTGACCCCAGAAACTGTTGCTAATATTGCTTTCAGTTCCTCTATTTAATCCCTTTTTTAAATGTAAACACTAAGGTAGAACCTGGAAAAACATTGGAACAAAATAAAGTAAATATGTAATTAAAAGGTTTAAAAAATCAGGAAGTTCTAGCAGCCGGCTCTACAAGATCTTCTAGCAGCTCAAAGATGATACAGAACACACAAATTCTTAATGTAAATTCTATGGACATTTGTTCTTCGGAGTTTTTTCCCTGTGTTTCCATATTGATAGGGATTTGCCGTAGTTTCATCACAGGTCTCAGTTCAACTGATTTTGTCAGTATAAAAGATCAATATCCGCTAACCAGTAACCATAAAACCATTTTAACTGAGACAAATGCATTGTACCAATGTTACAACTTCTAATTCTGGATTTTGGAAGGTGGCATGAGTATGTTTCTGTGTTTTACATGAACTGATGGTCAGGTTAAGTGCAATATGATCCTCCGGATGATTCTCTCCAACTATTATAAAATGCTGTAGTTTATGATCTCGCAGGTCCTTGGCTGGTAATAGGATTTCCGGTGGCATACCAGAGCAATTTGGTAATCTTTCTAGTTTGACAAGCTTAGATTTAGAAGACAACCTTTTGGTGGGAGATATACCAGCTTCTCTTGGCCAGCTTTCTAAGCTCCAGTTGTTGTAAGTATATCTGCATTTCATCATTCTCTTTTTATGGTGCATACAATCAAAATGATTAATCATTTTTCATGTTTTCGTTCCTTTTTGTCACCTAACCAGGATACTTAGTGATAATAATTTCAATGGATCAATTCCTGACAGTCTAGCAAAAATCTCAAGCTTGACTGACATGTAAGAGTATACATCTTGGCTAAGTATGATCTCTTTTTTAAATTTCTGTTTCTGCTAACACTAGTTCATCTTCCATTTGTTGACGAACAACTTTTTTTTATGGCAGCCGGCTGGCGAACAATAATCTATCTGGTCAGATACCTGGTCCGCTGTTCCAAGTAGCACGTTACAAGTATGTCAAGATCTCTCTAAAAACAGTTTAATCCAAGTTTTTTTTTTAACCTGAGTGACTGATGAAGTTTCGATTTTCATGAATAGCTTTTCTGGTAATCACTTAAATTGCGGAACCAACTTCCCCCACTCTTGCTCAACCAACATGTCCTACCAGAGTAAGTTGTATCCTCATTAGTTTATTTATATATTTACTGATGTGGAGTTTGTCTTCTAGAAAAGATGATCACCTTATAATTCTGTACTATTACTTAATTGTTCTAGAATTTTTCACATTACAGGTGGATCCCATAGCTCAAAAATTGGCATTGTACTTGGAACAGTTGGAGGAGTAATAGGACTTCTCATTGTAGCTGCTCTCTTTCTGTTCTGTAAAGGGAGGAGGAAAAGCCATCTGCGGGAAGTTTTTGTGGATGTAGCAGGTAATGTTTTCATGTTCTTGTAGTTGATTTGTTTTTTAGTACCAGCATCTATCATCAGTTTTTGTGGATGTGGCAAGTTGCTTCTTTTGTGGCTTTGTGGTTAGGTTTATTAGTTCCTGCATTAATTATTTCTCTTGCTAATGTCTCCTGATTACACAAATGCTACATGTTCTTGTGTAAATTGTAACTTATCAATCAACCAAAACAAGCAGGTGCACCTATTTGTGACCTCAGTTTGATAAGTGTGTGATTTATACCTTAATCGTTTTTCTAAATAGAACATGTGAAGCTATCTCTGTGATTTATACTAGCTTCATGTTCGCTTGACAGTGTGCATTGAACGAAGTAATGTAAAAATTTGAGATTCACAGGTGAGGATGATCGACGAATTGCATTTGGCCAGCTCAAGAGATTTGCATGGCGAGAACTACAAATCGCAACGGATAATTTCAGTGAAAGAAATGTTCTTGGGCAGGGAGGTTTCGGTAAAGTTTACAAAGGTGTTCTTCCAGATGGCACTATGATTGCTGTAAAACGATTGACTGATTATGAAAGTCCTGGTGGTGAGGCCGCCTTCTTGCGTGAGGTGGAGCTGATTAGTGTTGCAGTTCACCGCAATCTTCTAAGATTGATTGGCTTCTGCACAACACAAACAGAGCGCCTCCTGGTATATCCATTCATGCAGAATTTGAGTGTTGCCTACCGATTGCGAGGTATCAATATCTTACTTGTCCATCCCTAATGCCCTACTGCCTTATGAAGTTTGCTTAAATGTGCTGCTATTATTATTTGTAGTATATATGAGCAGAATTTTGTCGTTTGCTTAATTTACAGATGGTGGGCATTGAGTTTTTCAGTTTAATATTTTAAATAAACCTTGAGTTCGAGTCATGCACTTATGTGGTTGATTTGTATTTTCTATAGACTTGAAAAATGATAATATTAATTTAGCCTTTATAGGTATTTGATGTGAGCTTCATGGCATATTTGTTGTGTTGAAATCGATGCAGATTTTAAACCTGGAGAACCTGTCTTAAACTGGCCAGAAAGAAAACGGGTGGCCATTGGTACAGCACGTGGACTAGAATATCTGCATGAACACTGCAACCCAAAGATCATACACCGTGATGTCAAAGCGGCGAATGTCTTGCTTGACGAAGACTTTGAACCTGTAGTTGGTGATTTTGGGCTAGCGAAGCTAGTGGATGTGCAGAAGACATCTGTCACTACTCAAGTCCGTGGAACAATGGGTCACATAGCACCTGAATATCTATCCACAGGGAAGTCATCAGAGAGAACTGATGTTTTTGGCTACGGGATCATGCTTCTTGAGCTTGTGACTGGCCAGCGTGCCATTGACTTCTCACGCTTGGAGGAAGAGGACGATGTGCTATTGCTCGATCATGTAAGGTTTATTTACTCCGCCACTAGTAACCACTCTTACCATGTTGGGAAATTCTGGAAACTGTGTCCTTACATGGTGCTTGTTCTCCTTTTAGGTAAAAAAGCTACAAAGAGAAGGGCAGCTAGGATCCATTGTGGACCGCAACCTGAACCAGAATTATGACGACGAGGAAGTTGAAATGATGATACAGATAGCATTGCTGTGCACACAGTCGTCGCCCGAGGATCGGCCATCCATGTCAGAGGTGGTTCGGATGCTAGAAGGCGAGGGACTGGCAGAGCGGTGGGAGGAGTGGCAGCAGGTGGAGGTGACAAGGAGGCAGGAGTACGAGCGGATGCAGCGGCGGTTCGACTGGGGAGAGGACTCTGTCTACAACCAGGAAGCAATAGAGTTGTCTGGAGGAAGATGACAAGGGTGGTAACAACGGACATCAAAACGGCGTAAGCCGAATCTGTACTTTTTCTGTAATGGATGTAGCGTTGTTCTTTGTAGAGTAGATATAGTAGATAGAATTGTCATGGAACAACAGCGTAAGCGATAGCTGGTAAATGATACAACCGGATGGATGATGATATGATAGATAAAAAAATAAAGTTGTATGTGTTTGGTTGGGCATGGCCGAACCTGAGCAGTTGTGTGCTCCCCATGTATGTGCGTGTTATTCATTTGAAGTTGTAGGCTGATAACTATATAGTCTTCCCTTGTGATAACCCACCGTTAGGTCCCTTCGAAACGCAGAGGAACTTTGTAAGGTTTTCACAAGAAATTAGTTCTATTCCAATTGGAATCAAGAAAAAAAATCACTTATCCTTTTCTAAATGGGGCCTTATTGTTAATTTGCTCCCTTGAATTAGTGTACCAGTTGTTCCAGAACAGCTGCGAAAATCTGTACATTTTTTCAATTTCGTCGACGGGAAACAATTTGCATGATTGCTGTCAAGCTCCCTCGATCTAAAGTATTGTGAAGATGAAGATTGTTACTCCTATTTTGTATGTTTTGCTCAGTTTGTTTTTTGTTTCAAGGGAACTCCGTTTCTGGCTCAAGATTAGTGTCCTGTAGTCCCGAGTGGCCACGCATTGTTCTTCGTGGTGGTACTTGTATGCTCCCTTTACTTTCTGGTACATTGTTCTGAAACGAAACATTTGCATTCTTTATTTGTTTTTATCTTATCACATTGTGGATTTTCTTTGTGTAATTTTGCTATTCTTGTTCCATTTAATCTATCTTTAGTTCTGTACTACATATATATCTAAACTTTTGGCTCAGACGCTCAGTTGTGCCCAACAAAACAGGATATAAATCACATAAGATCTTAACATAAAGCTATGCTCATGGATGAATTGGCTGAAATTGTTCATGGATAGACGATAGATCACAATTTGTATGGGCTTTGCTCACAACGGTTTCTTCCTCGAAACTGAACAAGATTAATTGAATGCCGTCGAACGGCATAAGAAACCCCTATGTTACATTTGTATAAACCGATGTGATAGTGGAAGGGATACTTCGAGTTTTAATTTCTGTTACAAGAGGGCCATTATTTGGCCATTATTTGATCTCATCAAATGGCAGCCATCAAGGGGATTTTGAAACCTTTGTAACAGCCATATATTTATAAGCATAAATTCATCTTATTGCTAATTGATGTAATACACTAATGCCTAAAATTCTAGGCTTGTAATCTCCCTATATAATGGGACATTTGAGATCAATGATATAGGCAGAGAATTTCATTTTCACTGTTCATTCTTTCGTTTCACAACACGTTATCAGTAGCTCTAACTAAGCAAGAACGGTGAAGAACTCACCGGTAACTCGAAGGGTAAGATGGCTCGCAGTTTGCCCATTCCTCTTGATGCCGGATCTTCTCTTCCTCACAACCTGCGTGCTCGCCATCTTCGTCGCCTCATGCATCAGCGGCTCGACAAGCTTCTCCGGGCTTCCGTGTGTCATCCTCAACGGGGTAGGGGCCGTGGTACTGGCTTTGCCGGCCGTGGCCCCAGGTCTTCTCCCTCTGCCGTCGCCAGACGTGGAGGACGACGCCGCTACCCGCAAAACCACCAGAGATGGTAGCACTGGCTCCAGCACCCTCGCGACTCGCCGTGGGCCTCTAGTGATGCCCGACACCTGTACCTCACCAGAATGCATTCTGGTGGCATTGCCGCGCCACTGCGAGTCCCATGGATGGACGGCAAAGGTGCGGCTGCAGCCCAACGGGTTGCCGCAAGAGGTGTCAGACATGGTGACGTCGTTCTGTCCTAACCATGGCTGGACAAATCATGTTCGCCGCTCGACTTCACCATTACCTTCGTCAGATTACTCACCAGCGACGCCGCTGCACACTCCGACACCGGCTGATCCGCTAGAGTTCCTCCTCAGAGGCACCATCGCCGCCCGCCACAGAGCCCCACCCTTCTACATGGCAGCGGGCGGCTCCAGCAGCTCGGTGCTCGCACCTCCGTCTCCACCACCGGCCTCTCTGTTCCCCGGCCGCCCGACTGCAACTGCGCCGGCAAATGCGTGCACCGGCCTCCGCCGCATCATCAAGACCAGGCATGTCTCGGCCGAGACAAGCGGCGGCGGCGAGGGCAGCCGTCCCCCACCCTCGGGTGAGGAAGAGGCCTGAGCATGAGGGGAAAGAGGTCCAGGAGGCGACGGCACGGTGGCGGCGGCAGCGGATCGGCGGTAGCGGTGGCGTGGCGGCGTCGGTACTGGCGGTGGCCACGGCGGCTCCGAACAACGCGGCCGCGCACCAGCCACGCCAGCGCCCGACGACAGCGGTGACGACTGCAGCTGCGTCGGCGCCCGACGGGGGCACGGCTGCTGTCAGGACACACCAGGTTTAATATTATGTAAGTTATTTGAAATGATAGCGCGGAATATTTAGTTGGATGGGGTCTAGTAATAATCGAGAAAAACAGTAACCATCCAACCTCATCGCTTCCTCAAATGACATACATTGTATAAAACCTAAAGCACCGAGTAGAGAGCATAGGGGATATTGCTGGGACTTTAGCATACCAGTCAACTTCAGCCTGAGACATGCCCGTCAAACCACACGAAGATGGCGACCAAATGTGTTACACATCTCAGGAGACTTGACAAAATTCGCTAAAGCTCTACGACATCCCAAATGCTCAGGACTCATACCGGTGTAGAACTAGATCCCAGAAAAAGCTCTAGTTCCACACTTTCATCTAAGCGATGAAAATCAGAATATTAGGGAGTAAACATAAATAACTTTACTCTATATTTATATTTAAATAGATAGGCCGAACGGCCGGATAATTACTGATCCGCGGAAGCTTGGCTACCCGAAACCACAAGCAGCAGTCTGGGAGATATCCCTTTTGGATCCGGTCCTAGAAGAAGCAACGATTTCCCCGGGTCACTCAAAAAAGACTAAGCAAACAACCTGCAAAATGGATATTCCAGTCGAACAAGAGTCAGTACATTAAACAAGTTAATGTACCGGCAAGCACAAGACAATCCTAACATACTACATGCATGGCATAAATCAAGGAAAGGCTATCTGTAGCTTATTTTAGCAAAAAGCAAGTTTTAGTTCACAATTATTTGTAAAGGAGTTGACAATTCAATTAATAAAACATTGACGTAAGTAAACCATAATATTTACCATTTTAACATCATATACATACTCTTATTACTGGTACCAAGTCATCTTATCATAATAATATACTTGATCGCCCACCCGGCATCAAATCTCACGTTTATCATCAACATCATAATATCAGCCCACACCGGGCAAACTCATCATCATAATCATCAAAACTCAACACACTTCACCATCCCCCATAATCCATTTTCATAAACACATTTGTAAATCACAAGTCTATACCTATGACAATTCACTATGTCGCTCATGACCGTGAGCACGGCTAATCAATTAGTTTCAGACTCTATAGAGTTTGTACAGCTTTACCCACATGATGTGAATCGCTCTAGTTTGTCCGGTACCCGTCGGTACCACCACACTCTACACATTGAATGCGGTCTAGAGGTCACAACGTAGCCTGTACATTACTTAACGCCTAGCCTTGCATCAGCGACAGCAAGTGTGAATCTGTTCTGGGCATGACCCAGAACCGTTAGGTGACGGGCCCACGCCTTAAACCTAACACCATGGCAGCGAATACATCCGTTCCCCCACGAGGCACTATACCGTTGAATTGGACAGACTTAGACGCCTAAACTACCCCCATTAATCAGCGGGGTAAATAGGTAGTTCCTATGAATCATCGCTCAGACTAATTCATTCTACTCCGGCCTACCAATATGCAAGGCTAGAATTTAAGTAACTTAATTAGCTAAGGCCACCCCATAATAGCACATGTGGATGTACGGTAAACAATAGTGAACGACACAAAGTTCGGTCCTTAATCAACCCGGGCGAACACTCCCCCTATCGGCGCACAACTAACACCATATGTGCACCACTTGCCGCCCAAGTATAAAATCATTTTTAACTCCATTTTAGTTCTCAAATAATCATAGTTCTCATATATGTCCAAAAGTAAAATAATACCCATCATCTCATTTGTAAAGTGATCACGATATTAGTTAGCGAATTGCTAGGCATGGCTAAGCATATGACACATATAAAACATAATTAGACCCACTAGAGTACAACCAATGTACTCCAATCATTCCTATGGTTATAATCAGTAATGAGTGAAATTCATCAAGGTGGTTCATGCAACAAGTGGGTTATAACTACCATCTTCTCAACGAAATACAGATTTCTACCAAATAGCGCATGCAAAGTTATAAACAAAATATTGCCCATAAAACATAGGATTCAATGTGTTCAAAGGAAAAGGGCACTTGCCTTAGTTAGAATCTCCCTCACGGTCAGCAACAGAACCCAAATTCCTTACCGATATCGGATTTGTACACTATACGAAATAATGGTAGCGTATAAACACCAAATCATACAAAAATCCAAAATGCTTCTATTATGCATGAATTTATTATAGTGGATAGATAATGACTAAACATGATTTATGGTGAAGGAATTTCTATTTTATTTTCTTTTATTTTGAGAGTTATGAATTATGTAAGTTCTATTCTAGACATAGGCTAATTAAGCTCTATTAGTACCTAAGTGCATTTTAGGTCCAAGATTTGTGAAATGTTGGGCTGCTGCAGTGAGGGTTTGGTCCCCAAGAGTTTAACAAAATTAGTTTCACAATTTTTAGAGTTAGCATGATTTAATTATGAATTTTTCAAGATAGGTGATATACTATAGTCTTGAATAGCTATACTGAATTTTAGGGATGATTCTAGCATTGTATGTGCTACATTTTAATTCACAGAAACTAAGTCCATGAGACTACCAACCCAATCCATCTGGAATTATATTATTTGGAGTTAGAATGAATTTTGTATGGATTTTATGAATTGGTGAATGCTATATGCCAAGTATTCCATATACTAATTTTTAGAGACATTTCTTCTACTGTAAGCATCATGTTTTATCTTACCATATTAAAGTTGATAATTTTTTGAGTCCATAAAAATTTGATTCACCTCAATTGGAGTTAAAATGAATTTTATATGCATTTTACAAGTTTGTGCATTTTTTCTGTTGAACAAATATTAGTTTGAGTATGTTTTCTTAATATTTCCAGATTTTAAAAGGATGGGGTCCGCATGGCAGTGAGAGCAAAAGTGCAAATAGGTCCCTGCAGGATTCACAAACCAACCCGCAGTCCTCTAGCATGTGTTAAGGCATTTAGTATTAAGAGCCCCTATTGTTTTCCTTAATTACCAACAGGTCCTGGGTCCACAAGTCAGTGAATGCACTTTTACAGATAGAACCCTGCATGTTTTAATTTCCTCGGACTAAACTTTATATGCCCTAAATAAGTGGGCCCTACCTGTCAATGAGACGAGGGAACGAGGAGAAGGCAGTAGCAGTCGGCGCAGAATGGAGGCGGTCAGGCAGCACGGGCGAACTTGTGGACGGCGTCGGCAGCGAACGGCGGCTCCTTGGCCAACGCACCCAAAAGAAGAAATGCAGAGGACATCCTTGCGAACCCATCGGCAGTGGTCTCATTTCCGGCGATGGTCGGAATCGACGCCGGTGACAATGCGAGCGGCAGCGGTTTCCTAGCTGTAGGTGCAAGATAGGTCGTGGACGTTATCCGGCCGAATTGATACATGCAAGTGTATGCTAAGGGCTCTAGGATACTCACCCCATGAGTCCTGATGGGTGAGAACCTCCGGTGGGGTGGCAGTATGAGCAAACTCTAGCGGCGGCGGTCGGATGCTTCGGGTCAACGACGACGGCACGACCTAGCGCATGCATCACATTTGAGAGCCATGCATGGGGTTAGAGATCTTCTATAGATGACACATGTGCAAGGAATCGGCTTGGAGCTCACCGGAGGGGAAGAAATCGGTGACAGCGTCAGTTAGCCGGAGTTGGGGAAGACGACGGTGATCTCCCTCGTCGATGGATGATCCTCGGGGATTCTTGAGGGCTTTTGATCACCATGATGAGGAGGTACTGGTGGCATGAGGATTCGGCTTGTGGTGGTCTCTCCCGCCTTGCGCATCGATGAGGTCACCGGCGGTGCGGTCCGGAGCGCGCTCTTGAGCATCATCGGCATGGCGGCGTTTCCATTGCTACGGTGGATGAAAAGGAACGGCATCAAAAGATAAAATGATCGGCATAGAGGGAGGAGTATGGAACGGGAAAGAGATGGAGATGACCGCGGCTCGTTGGTGACGGTGGCTGTCGTCTTCTTCGCGGCTGACGGCGGAGATAAGTGCGACGGAGAGGTAGAGGACCAACTCCATTGGTGTGCACAGCTCTGGATGGATGATTGGAGACGAGTGACGTGGCCGGGAGAGATAATGGCGAGCTCAGCATTGGACACGGCGGTGGACACGCGTCGAACAGGAGCCATGCGTCGCTTTCTCTCTCGCTTCCTCATTCTCTCTGTCTGTTTCAGCGGTGGAAGGTTTTGCACCGAGTTGGAGCTAGCTTGTGTGACTGTCAGGTGGGGCCAGGCTGATGCATACAGAGCTATGGTGAGAGAGACAGGTAGGAGATTAGGTGAACACAGTGTTTGGAGAGTGTTAGGGTTTTTCCTATTTATTTTCTTCCTCCCTTCTTTATAATTCTACAACTTAATTTTTATGCATGATAAATTAATGTGGATTTTTCTGGAGGTAGATAAAAATACCTAGATTCCATGTTCTTTGATTCCACACAAAAATAATCTATATTAAATTCTCAGGAAAATAGAGAAATTCAGTTCAGCCGAAATTGATTTGAATTTTTAGAAGGTCAAAAACTATAAAATAAATTCTGGAAAAATTATATTAATTCATGATAAATAGATTAGTATTTGAATAAATTATATACTCTATACATTTTCATGTGATAAAATACACATTTGAGAGGTATGTTCGTTTTGCCGATTAGGGTTTTGGATTAATCTATAGTTTGACTGTTTTGACCTAATTATTTGGGGTATCAAATGTACTTATTAAATTATACCAAAATTCCAGTGAGTTATATATATTGAAAAGTATCTACATGAATTTCCTCATGATTTTATATTGCACCAATTATTTTTAAATATTTAATGAGTGCACCTACCTTAAGGTATTCTTTTTTTGAATACATATTTAAATGATTGTAAAATTATATTTTGATTTGTCATTAACCAGAGATGATGTTGTTAGGCTTTACTTTCGTTTCTCCATGCTCAACGCACAAGATACATGAGCATGGGTATAATTAAGGTGACCACTCTATTATCTTTGTGTGAATTAACTTGCATGTACACTTATGCTCATGAGACCTAGTATGCAATGCATCCAAGATCCAAAAATATTTAAAAGACTCAATACACACATCACATCCTGTGTTTATAAAAATATTTTACACATCAAGTTAACTTGAGAAGGAGGAAGTTTTTAGATCATTTGCAACTTTACACCTAACCACTAGTTAGTTTAACCTTACCTAGGTTATAAATATTCGAAAAATTTTGGTCATCAACTCGAAAATGTATTTTTATTATTTAGCTGAAGTAAAAATTCGAAATTCGAATTTTTGGTATGTTACAGCTGCGGGCGACGACGAAGACGTCGTCTGCGCCCGCGTCGACCTTCCCCACCGCAGGCAGGCGGTGGCGGCGGATTGGCGGCTGTAGGCGACGGCGGCCTTCCCCATGGCAGCGGCGGCGGTGTATGGGGGTGGGTTAGGAAAACCCTAAACGCACCCTCCTCCCTACCTTTAGCCGATCGGGCCAGGCCGGCCCATTAGCCACTCACGCTAATGGGCCGCCGGGCCGTGCTCCCCCCCTCCCCGGAGCTGGCTACTGGGCCAGCCCCCTTGCGCGCCCGCGCCACCCCCCGGCCTCTTGGACCAAAACCGGCGGTGGGCCGAAACCGAGATTGTCTCGGCCCACCACCCAATTATCTTTAAATTTCCCGAATTTACATTTTAGTACATGACCTTTGGTCAATTTATTTTTCGCAAATAATCAGAAACTATACATTTGCTTTTAGCACCCTGTAATTCTCTACTATTATAAATATGTGTTTGTTTCAGCACTCTATGCATTTCCATGTCCTTTATTTTACAATTTTTTGCAAAATTTATTTTCTCGCCCTATTTTTTTTTTATTTTATTTAATGTAAATATGCCATAATTTCTCAAAATTTTGGCAATCACAATGTAGGTGAGATGGCAATCAAAGAGTTTGATATCCTCGCTCTTGATGGTTCTAATTTCCCTATTTGGGCGATGGATCTCAAAGTGAATCTGTCGACAAATAGACTATACATATGTATAGACAAAACAGCTGAAGGGAATGTTAACCCCTCTAACATGTCTAAATACTTCGCCTTGAAAGTGATAAGGAATCATATCCATCAAGATTTGAAAATGGAGTACATGTATGAGGAAGACCCACGTGCTTTGTGGACATCTCTCAAAAATAGATATGAACAGCATAAAGTGATTATCCTCCTAGAGGCAACGCATGAGTGGAACCACTTGTGCCTACAGGATTACAAAACTATAGACGAGTTCAACCATGTTATTCATAAGATATGCTCTAAGCTCTAGTTTTGTGAGAACGAACCTTCTGAAGCGGAAAAATTGAGAAGACTTTGTCTACAATGCTTCCATCAGAAAGGATCATTACTCAACAATACCGTGAGAAGAATTTCAAGTCTACTCTTCGCTTATTCAGACATTGAAACAGGCAGAAAAGAACCATGAGCTCACTGTATGGAACTCAAACCAGCGCCCGTTGGGCACTGCACCACTGCCTGAAGAACATGCGAATGCGAAGAAACATGTCCCGAATGGGAATATACAGACTAGAAATTCCTTAGGCAAGGGTAAGCGCAAGAGAGCCAAAAAGCCACGTGGGAACGTTCAAAAGGGGAAAGGCATTTCTAAGCTCAAAAATAATAGTGGCAACAAGACCACCTGCTTCAGGTGTGGTTGCTACAATCATATTGCTAAGAAGTGCAGGAGCCCTAAGCACCTTGTTGATCTATACATGAAGTCCATGAGTCATACACAGAACACCCAGAAGCATGTAGCACACTTCGCCTCTCAAGTGCTGGAGACTGGAGCTATGGACCCCATCCCTGAAGGAGCGGGACCGAGCAAAACCAAGACTCCTCCAAGTGAAGAGGAAGGCTCTATGGACATCGATGACATGCTCGTGGAATATGCTTCCAACGACATTTTTGGAGACCTCAAATAGTCTCCATAGCTTTAATTTAAAATTTGCAAAAGTAATCATTGTAATAAAGACATGATGTTGCCACTCCATTTATCAATTGTAATAAACGCACTGGCTATATTAATATATTGCTATGTGTTTCTCTATATTTTGCTTTTGTTCTTATATATTTAAATTTTGCATTATATAGATTGTTACGGGAGCCAATCCAATGGAAGAAGAGATATGCCTAGTGGACAGTTGTACCACTAACACTACACTTAGGGAAATCAAATTTTTCCAAACTCTCACAAAGAGAGAAGGACAAGTGTTGACTATCGCAGGACACAATGCTATGATTATTGGCTTCGGTAGGGCCACTATCATACTTCCAATGGGTACACAAATAAATATTGAGGAGACATTATTGTATCCCGATTCAATACGTACCCTGCTAAGTTATAGAGATATCCAAAAAAATGGAATTCATGTGGAAACACATGAAGAAAACAATGAGGAGTTCCTCCTCTTGACAAAAGATACTGGATATGGCAAACAAACACTTGAAAAGGTGCCTTCTCTCCCGTCTAGATTGTACTACACATACATCAAACCCGTACCTTATGTTGCATACAAAGTGATTTTTCAGAATGTGGATACATTCAAAACTTGGCATGAACGCCTTGGCCATCCCGGCATCGGGATGATAAGAAAAATCATGAGCAATTCAAGTGGACATGGTATGAGCAACAAAAAATTCCCAGAATCCTTAGATTTTGTGCGCACGTCATGTGCAACTGGAAAATTAATTTTGAGACCCTCACATCTTAAAATAAATGTTGAACCACTAAAGTTTCTTGAACGCACTCAAGGTGACATTTGTGGCCCCATCCAACCATTATCTGGACCATTCAGAACTTCATGGTTCTAATAGACGCATCCACAAGATGGTCTCATGTATGTCTATTATCGACACAGAACCATGCATTTGCAAAATTGACTGGACAAGTCATCAGACTTCGAGCAAGTCAACCTGAACACCAGATAAAAACAATCAGATTGGACAATGCCGCAGAATTTTCTTCCAAAACTTTCAATGATTATTGTATGGCTTTAGGAATTGAAGTCCAACATTTTGTACCATATGTTCACACACAGAATGGTTTAGCTGAATCTCTTATCAAGAGAATAAAGCTTATTGCCAGACCACTATTGCAAAATTGTAACCTACCAACCTCATGTTGGGGTCACGCAGTTTTACATGTTGGTGACTTAATACAATTGTGTCCAACTGCATACCATACAACTTCCTTGCTGCAATTGGTTCGTGGTGATCCTCCTTGTATTTCCCATCTGCTGAAATTCGGTTGCACTGTATACGTACCGATCTCACCATCAAAGCGTACATATATGGGCCCTCACAGGAAAATGGGGATCTATGTAGGGTATTTATCTCCGTCGATCATTAAATACCTGGAGCCCCTTACAGGGGATTTACTCACAGTCCGGTATGTTGATTGTATCTTCAATGAAGAACATATTTCGGTATTAGGGGGAGAATTCAAGTATCACACTGAATGCCCGGAAATAAATTGGGATGCTTCTGACACCCTAAAGGAGGATCCTCGTATCACAGAATTTGAACTTCAAGTTCAAAGGATCATTGATTTGCAGGTTGCTGCAAACAATTTGCCAGACACATTTACTATGAGTAAAAGTGTCACAAAATCATACATTCTCTCAAGGAATGTGCCAGAAAGAATAGAGGTACCAAACAAAACTATTCAACTCCCTTCCTCAAAAGAGAGTGGCAGAAGTACGGCAAATTCTCGCGAGCGCACGAGGAAACAGAGGAAAGAATCCTCTAACACAATAAATGAAACTCAACCTCAAGTTGAGAGACACCAAGTGGATTTATTCAATCCACTTCCCACATCAACAGTGTACTCAATTTCTAATGATGGGACATTGGGACACCCCGACGTGGTCATATTGGGAAATACTAAGCCATCAACTAGGGTACATGAAATTTCCTTAAACTATGTTGAGTCTATAGAATCATTTGACCGTAAGACTACAATTGTCGACATATACTTTGCCTTATCAGTTGCAGATACCATCCAAAATGATCCAGATCCAAAATTCATGGTAGAGTGAAAGAAGCACTCGGACAGGAACAAATGGAAGGAAGCAATTGAAGCAGAATTAGCCTCCCTCAATAAAAGAGAGGTATTCTCATCGGTAATACCTAAACCTCCAAAAACCTTCCCTGTGGGTTTCAAACGGGTTTTCATCCAAAAGCGGAATGAGAACAATGAGGTGGTGAGATATAAGGCGAGGCTTGTAGCACAAGGGTTCACGCAGAGACCCGACATTGATTTCAATGAAACATTTTCTCCAGTCATGAATGGAATTTTGTTCCGATACTTGATATCACTGGCAACCTAAAAGCGTCTATCTATGCAATTGATGGATATCATGACAGCATATTTATATGGGTCACTAGATTCGGACATATACATGAGGGTCCCCGATGGGATCCCTATACCGAATGATAGCACAAACCGCAATATGTATTGTGTAAAGCTCAAAAGATCACTCTATGGTCTTAAACAGTCAGGTATAATGTGTTACAACCGACTGAGAGAGTACCTTCTGCAGAAGGGTTATTCAAATAATGATGATTGCCCATGCATCTTTATCAAAAGATTCTTCACAAGATTTTGTATCATATCAGTGTATGTGGATGATTTGAATATCATTGGTAACACACAAGATATTGATGAGCACGCAACCATCTTAAGACAGAGTTTGAGATGAAGGATTTGAGTAAAACCAGATTTTGCTTAGGTTTGCAAATCGAGCACCTTCACTCGGAAATTTTAGTGCATCAATCTGTCTATGTCCAGAAATTATTGGAGAAATTCAATATGGACAAAGCATACCCAAATGAAACCCCCATGGTTGTTCGATCTCTTGATAAAGAAAAGGACATTTTCCAACCATGGGAGGAGGGAGAAGAGATATTAGGACAAGAATATCCCTATCTCAGTCTCATCGGAGAACTCATGTACCTTGCAAATAGTACCAGACCTGACATTGCATTTGCAGTAAATCTATTGGCAAGACATAGTGCCACCCCAACTAAGCGTCATTGAACCGGAGGAAAACAAATCCTCAGGTACCTGAATGGTACTAAGGATCTTGGCTTATTCTTTCAGAGAACTAATGATCCTACCTTAGTTGGATAAACTGATGCTGGCTATATGTCTGATCCCCACAATGCCAGATCACAGACAGGTTTTGTATTCCTTCATGGAGGAATTGCCATATCATGGAAGTTATCTAAACAAACATTAGTAGCTACCTCCACAAATCATTCTAAAATCATCGCACTATTTGAAGCATCACGTGAATGCGTGTGGCTCCGCAGAATGATAAACCACATTGAACAATCTTGTGGTATTGGTTCCTCAGAATCACCTACCATTATCTATGAAGATAATGCTGCTTGTATTACACAGATGCAAACAGATTACATCAAGAGCAACATCACCAAACATATTGCTCCTAAGTTGTTTTATTCCCATGAGCTTTAGCAAAGTGGAGAAATAAACATCTTACAGACAAAGTCTTGTGATAATCTGGCATATCTCTTTACCAAGTCCTTACCTGCTTCCTCGTTCGAGAAATGTGTTGAGAGAATTGGTATGAGACGGCTCAGAGACTTGCATGTTTCAGGGAGGGACTCTCTGAATAATGGACCTTGTTAAACGCTTCACATTGTACTCTTTTCTTTTATGAGTTTTTACCAATAGGTTTTCTCATACAAAGTTTTTAATGAGACAATGTCTGATACAAGCATATGCCTTATCTCATGTTTTTCCCCATAGGGGTTTTTCTAGAGATAAAACAAGGCATAGATTACTCCTTAAACCGTGCAGGATTATGATAGAGCAATCACCAGTCAAATTATTCCTATTTTTTCCACAGGGTCTTTCAAAGGAATTAAAGAACATGTTGATCTCAAGATGGATTCAATCAAAAGGGGAAGTGTTACAAAAGGGCCACTATTTGGCCATTATTTGATCTCATCAAATGGCAGCCATCTGTTGGCGTAGAATTTTGACCCGCCCAACAACGAAGCGGGTTCCACGTTTCCACGTCGGCCTGGGAGGTTTGCTTTACTCCAGTGCAGGTCCAATGGCTTGCTTAGGTACGTGTAGGGCGTGCCAGTTGATTTGATCTGCAATCAACAAGATTAAACAAGTAAACCACATTAGAAATGATGGTCAATCAGCCAATAGGCCGATGTTGCATCGTGGGAGCCTAGCTGATAGGGCAAAGCTATATCGGCCTACTTGAAGTTATAACATAGCAAGATTGGTAAATAGATCTAAACCCATCGGCCCATATTAATGTGTTTATGGCAATTTAATGGAATTGGCCGATGAGGGATGATTGGAGATAAATATACCAGCTAATACTCTAGTGCAAACTTATACAAGCCAATCGGCCAATATAGATATACTAATCACAGAGAAGTCCTAAGAATACCCTGCAATAAATATATTTATATTTATCAATCTGCTTATACAAGTGGCAAATACATGCAAAAACATAAATGATCACATGCATTAGGTAAGACCGGTTGAAACCCCGGTGCTATCCTTAATTACGATCGAAAACAGGCTTTTAGTTAAACCTCGAAACACGACTAAGGTCGATAGCAACTCAAAGTGTAAATCGAGAATTAACACAAAGAAAATCAAGCCGTCGATCGCTTTTGGGGATGGCAGATGCTTTAGATAATCTAAACGAGCAAGCTAATTCGACCATCGTCGGCAATAAACCCTAAAACGAGTTAGTCGCTGGCGAGATAGAATTAGAAAGCCACATCGAGATTAGCTAAAACATGATAGACGACGATCACATCACCAGGGCTTAACGTGCCTAAAACGACATGCTAGCCCCGACGATGTAGATCGTCGGGTACGAGTTCTTACCTCTGCTCTAGGGAAGCAAGAACTCGCCAAAAGCTAACCTCTTGCGAGGGTTGGCGATGCGCCGAAAGTAGATTGATTTGTGTTTGATTGATTGTGAGAGAGAGATTCTATGTACAGACTACCGAGATATTTATACCCGAGATTACAACGTGGTCCATGTTGGACACGATCTTATCTCTAACTAACAAACAAGTCTTTAGGCAGACTCTTGCCAAAGATTAGATCTAAGTCTACTTAATTTACAAGATACAATTGCCTAAAACCGAGCCTAATCTCTATTTGGCAACTTCCTTCAAGCTTATCTCGAGCCCAGACCAAGCTCATGCTAACTCTATCAACTTCCTGGTTCTATCGGCCGATGGCCATATTGAATCCGTATCGGCCGATACACCTTTTCTGCTAGTGCTCTTTGCAGTCCGATACGCTTACCGAGTCCGATACAAGACCTGGTCCGACTCCAACTTCGTCCTTCTTCTCTGCATCGGTTTTCTCTTTCCTCTCTGAGTAGATTACGAAAATCTGCTGTTAACACATGCCCCCCAATTCCGCTTCATTATATAGTGTGGCGGAATTAGCTCCGAGGAACCCATCGACTTCTTCGCTAGGGTTTGTCTGAAAACCGCGCAGATCCAGATTCGCAGCCCTCCGCTGCCGATTCCCTCGCGCATTTCTTCATTAGCCACCTGCGCTTCTCGAATTCGGCAACTCCTCGACAACCTTTCAGCATCGACCCCCTCATCGGCAACCTCTTCAAGTTCATCAATGGCTTCCTTGCCATCCTACGCTTCCGAGATCCCCATGGTAAGTCAATCCTTTTCTGAGTTCACATTTTCGTTTTCCCACCGAGTTCTTCAAACTAGGGTTTCTGCTCTTGCCCCCCGTGTCTTATTTTTAATCACTGTTCTCATGTCGTAGGTCTTCAAGAACTAGATCCTAATTCCTACCAATGACAAGTCACATCGGTTCCTGCTAGGCCCTATGGGCAATCCTGATCCAACCTAGTTGATAAGCGCGGAGACAAACAGAATCCCCTTTAAAGAGGTAAAGCCCAATGTTGCTTCATGGAAGCATACCTTCAGATCTTGGCCGTCCAAGCTCAATGGCTATAGGACTTGGTATAAGAGGATTGCCGCGGCCAAGCAAGTCCATTGGGATGAGATAGGAATCGGCCAGTGCATTGCTCTGTCTTTGGCCAATACCAAGAAGAACGAGCCTCTCATGTCAGTGGCCACCTACTTCTGGTCTAGCACCCTGAATGCTTTTCTGTTTTGGCAAGGTCCGATGACCCCAACACTGATTGATGTCAAGATGCTGACAGGATTGGATATTCACTCTAAGTTAAATCCCTTCAACCTCCTCATCAATAGCAGTCATAAGCTGAAAACCAAGAAAATTGGAGGCTGGTCTGGATACATATCTGAACATATGGAACAAGGATCCGTCTCAGAGAGAGAGAGCACGTGGCTTTCCTAACCCTATGGTTAGAGAGATTCGTCTTCTGTGGATCAACCTGCGGCCCCACTCTGAATTGTCAACATCTAGCCCAAGCCCTGGTTGGAAAGAAGCAAATTCCTCTAGGCCGATATCTCCTTGGAGCTGTCTATCGGCTTCTTTATTCTGCCACTCAAGATCTAATGCTAAAACGGACAGTGGCACACGGAGGCCCATGGTGGTTTATCCAGCTTTGGCTATCAATTCACACCAACACCATGGTCAATCGGCCTCCATTATCAGACTCAGTCTTCCCATCGGACTATACTGACAACGAGGATCCCACATCAAGAAGATGTATGTCCTTTGGAGAAGCAGCCTCAATCTATCCTGGAGCAGAGCAATCGGCCGAAGACATGTCCACCTGGTTCGTCCTATTCTACAATGGCCCTCCATCAGCCAAAATGGACATGTTTATCTATCCTTTGGACTCCGAATTTGAGCTCCCTGCCGATCTGACCTTGAGCCAGCTGAACGATGACATGGTTTCAAGGGAGATCTTCATGATCGGCATCACTCCTTGCCTGCTTCCAGTAGGCGTATTTCAAGGTAGAAGCACCAGTTTATCATACGAATTCTACAACCCCATGGTGACTGCCAGACAATGTGGGTTGGGACAGCTTCCAATTAGCCTACACCTTCATCGACTCCTAGAGAGCAGGGGTACGGTCCCATCGGCCCTGATTATGAACAAAGCCCTAGAGATCAAAGTACCAAATCTGGGCGATTGTGACCGATTATGGTTGAGCCCTTTTATCCATATCAGTTTCCAGTCTTGGTGGCAGGAATGGGCTTCTCACCTCTTCCATCAATCGGCCAGGTTCTATCTGACAGAACTTGTTGATAACATCAGCCCCCAGGTCCCTGATGCCCCAATACCATCAGTCAGCAATAGTGGGCAGAAAATTTCTTATACTCTAGTCCTGGCCCCATCAGGAAGAACTGTCCTGGAGTCAGTTATCAGCCTTACTGCTCCAAAGGTATCATCACTGCTCCAAGGGCCGATAACCAAGGAAAATCCTAAAAGGAAGGCGCCAATAAAAGAAAAGATTCAGAAAACCAGTAAGAAACCCAAGACTGATGATGAAGCCGATGTCGATGAACTAGACCCCTCCATGGAAGAATTCCTCGATGAGCAAGTAATGGAGGAAGAGGTCGACGCAGCAGCTGCCGATCTGCCCGAAGAGGAAAATCCATCGGCCTACACCGCTAAAGAACCATCGGTCAAGACCACTGCGATCCCACCAGCCGATGACCAAGGCGACACTGCCCAACCAAGGAAAACCAGACATGCAGTCCGCAAGGTTACTATAATCCCTTTCTTGAATTTATGCAGTCTCCTTCTGTTGGTATGCTCTAATCTTGACTTTCTCCCCAGGTCGTCGCATCGTCTTTACTAAAAGAGAGAACTCAATCGGCCCCTTTGGCAAGAACTAAGAAGGCAACCTTGCAAAGGCGCGAACAAGCCAAGGCCCGATTGAGAACACCATCTCCTTCTCCACCACCCACTCCGATAGCTTCGGTAAGAGTTAATTTTTATATTATTCCTCTGGTAACGTAGATCTGATCACCATTTTCTTGTCTTTTCTTCAGCCGCGAGCTCCATCACCTGCACCACATCGGCCAACCCCCTCGCCCACTGTCTCAAGACAACAAAAGGAGACCGATGCAAGCACAGCCGATGCCCCATCACAGGTAAACCAGATCACTTCGAGTCCCCTGCCGATTTCTGTTTGACTAGGCTAACCATGCCCTATCTTGATGTTTGCAGAACTTAGCCGATATGTTTTCTTTTGATATCAGCCAATTTCTCGATGACGAGGACAAAGAACTACCCAGCACAGCCAAGGCGTCAATCCCTGAAGAACTAAAGAAACGGCTGTCTGATATCGTCAATCGGCTGGAGTCATCGTTGGAATTCTTGGTGGAAGACTACAATCCCATCAGGAGCAGAGTACAAGAAATTCAAGATCAACTACCCGAAGACCTGATGGAGATCCTGACACCGGCAATCTTCTTGGAACAATACCACTTCAAGCTCCACAAAGCCAAAGAAAGAATCGCGGAGAGGCGGGAACGTGAAAGCTTGGAATCGGCCTTAACCGCCAGCAAAGCTCAAGTCAATTCTGACAAGACTAGGTTGGACGAGCTGGCTGTTGAGCCGATTATCTTAAACAATAGGCTTGAAGAACTCCGCCGTCTCAAAGCAGACTTGGTGCTGAAGCTAGAATCCACCCGCAAAGAGATCCAAGAAGTTGAAGCCGGAATAGCTGCATCACCTAAGGCCATAGAAGATCAAACGGCGAAGCTGAAGGCATCAGCCAAGTACCTTGCAACCCTGAGCAAATCCTTGAAGCCAATTCCAGGGTCAACGGCCGATGACGCACAAGCAATAGAGGACATTGATCAAATCCGCCGTAAAGCCATTGCAGCTATTGAAAAATTTATAGGCTGATATAATATATTTGTAAAAAGATAACCTCCTGTCTTGATTAAAAAGATAATCTCATCGGCCAATCAGCCGAATTTGATCTGAACACGTCTTAAAAAGTCTCAGTCTGAAAAAATTTTTAAAGTCCATAAACTTGAATCAATCTGATAAACTTGAAGAATCTTAAAGAATTTTGTGCTTGTATATATATATGCCCCCCAAATTTTGAAAGATGAGGGCTCATGTTGTAAAATTTGAACTAAGGGCAATAGTGTATATCGGCCATCTGAAGGCGATGCATTGTACATCGGCTGTTATCATAAATCGGCTGGAAGGCTGATCATGAGTCGATCCATACGCTCAGATAATATTTCTTTAAGTATTTGCCGTTAAGAGCTCTGCCATAAACTTCTCCATCTAATCCTTTGAGCAAATAAGCATTGCGAGGAGCACATCGATGAATCTGAAAAGGACCTTCCCAATTAGGTGACCACTTGCCGAATTTATTATCTCTGGAACCGATCGGCAGTATTAATTTCCAAACAAGATCCCCTTCATCAAATGATTTGGCTACAACCTTTTTGTTATAATGGCGGGCAACTCGATCTTTATCTCGCTTTTTTTTTCCAAGGCCCTCAATCGGACATGTGCCAAATCATCTAACTCATCAACCATAAGATTGTTGTACTCATCGGTTGTCAAGTCATCTTGCAACGCAATCCTTCATGAGCCGATGTTGGTCTCCCACGGCAGCACAGCTTCATGTCCATAAACCAGCTGATAAGGCGGCACTTGAGTTGCACCGTGACAAGCCATCCGATACGCCCAAAGGGAATCGGCCAGCGTGGTATTCCACCGTCTCGGCTGTTCATCAATCTTTCTCTTGATCAACTTGATTAAAGTTTTATTAGAAGCTTCTGCCTGCCCATTAGCTTGCGCATAATATGGAGAAGAATTCAATAGCTTGATGCCCATGCTGTCGGCAAATTCAACAAACTCATCGGACACGAAAATCGATCCCTGATCAGTTGTCAATGTTTGTGGAAGTCCAAACCTGTATATGATATGCTCTTTAACAAATTGGATGGCATCCTTGGAATCAACTTTCTTAAGAGGGATGGCCTCAACCCACTTGGTGAAGTAGTCTGTAGCCACTAAAATATACTTGTGTCTTTTGCTTGACGGTGGGTTAATCTGGCCGATCATATCTACACCCCATCCACGAAACGGCCACGGCTTTATGATTGGATGCATAGCCGATGCCAGCGCTCTCTGAATTGCTCCAAACTTCTGACAATCTTGACATCCTTTATAATACTTGAAACAATCCTCTAGCATTGTCGGCCAAAAATATCCAACGTGCTTTAAAATCTATCTCATTTTATGGGCCGATTGATGTGTTCCACAAATCCCTTCATGGACCTCACTCATAACAACTTTGGCTTCCTCTAGACTCAAGCATTTGAGCAAGACACCATCAATCGTCCGATAGTATAGATCATCGTCCAATAGGACATAATGTAAAACTTTATACTTCATCTTTCGTGACGCCGATTGAGAAGGATTTCTCAAATACTCAATGATAGCAAACCTCCAGTCATCGGCATCCACGGTTGCAATTTGAATCTGAACATCTTTGGCCATCGGCCTGTAGCCTGATGCCCCCTGAGCTAAGTCATTGGCCTCGAAGTTCTGCTTCCTGGGTATATGCCTCATCGTCACAATCTTGAAAGCTTGTAGCAACTCCTTGCACTCCTCATCGTAAACTCTGAGAATATCATTCTTGCACTCATACTCCCCAGAAAGTTGATTAATGACCAGCTGTGAATCGCCAATAATCTCTACGGAATCGGCCTCGACCTCTTGTAATAACTGCAAACCTTTAAGAACAGCTTCATATTCTGCTTGATTGTTAGTATAATAAGGCTTAATGGTAAACGCAAACTCGAAGCTTGCCCCCCGAGGGGATATTATGACTAGGCCGATACCGCATCCATGTCGGCACACAGACCCATCAAAATACAATGTCCATGGCACAATATCTGAATATGCAATTGAATCATCTCTGTGTTGAACAATAAAATCGGCCAGGGCTTGTCCCTTGATCGCTTTAGCCGATTCATACCGCAGGTCAAACTCTGTTAAGGCAAAAATCCACTTCCCAATTCTTCCTTTCAACACGGGGGCCGATAACATGTATTTCATCACATCGGCCTTACTTACCACAATGCACTCATTGGAAAGTAAATAATGCCTCAACTTAGTACATGAAAAATATAAGCATAGACATAACTTCTCCACTGGCGTGTACCTTGTTTCAGCATCCAGCAACCTCCTGCTGAGATAGAAAATAGTCCTTTCTTTGCCGTCAATGTCCTGAACCAAAACTGAGCCGATAGACTTCTCATCGGCCGATAGGTACAGCCTGAACGGAACTCCCTTTTGTGGAGGAATTAGAACTGGTGGGGAGCTCAAATACTGTTTGATATCGTCCAGCGCCTTTTGCTGCTTGTCGCCCCATGTAAATTCTTGGTCGTCCTTTATCTTCAACAATAGAGTGAACGGCTCTATCCTGCTTGACAGGTTCGATATAAAGCGCCGGACAAAGTTGATCTTGCCGAGCAGAGATTGTAACTTGGTCTTGTTCGTTGGAGGCTTGATCCTTTTTATAGCATCGATATTCTTCTGTGTGATCTCAATTCCTCTCTCATGGACCAAGAAACCCAGAAACTGACCGGCCGATACGCCAAAGGCACACTTGTTAGGGTTCATCTTTAGACCGTATTTCCTTGCTCTTTCTAATACCTTGCGTAAATCGGACAAGTGCATATCGTACTCTTTTGACTTTACAACGACGTCGTCGATGTAAACCTCAATCAAAGAGCCAATAAGATCATGAAAAATATAATTCATAGCCCTCTGATAAGTAGCTCCAGCGTTTTTTAATCCGAATGTCATGACAACCCACTCGTATAGGCCGATTGCTCCTAGACACCTAAAAGCTGTCTTGTGAATATCTTCCTCAACCATAAAAATCTGATTGTTATCCTGTGTTTCCATCCATAAAGCTGATGATCTTGTGTCCAGATGCAGCATCAACTGGCAAATCGGCCAACGGCATAGGGTACTCGTCTTTTGGTGTTGTTTTGTTTAGATCTCTGAAATCAATACACACCCTGAGCTTGCCATTTTTATTCAATACTAGAACTATGTTGGAAACCCACTCCGCGTATCGGCAGGGTCTGATAAAGTTGGCATCGTAAAGTCTTGTGATCTCTGCTTTGATAGCTTCGTGCATATCGGCCTTAAATCTCCTAGGAGCTTGTTTAAATGGCTGATAGCCTAGTTTGATAGGTAACCAATGTTCTACAATCGATCGGCTTAATCCTGGCATCTCATGATATTCCCATGCAAAACAATCCATGAAATCTTTCAAAAGATTTATCAAATTGTTCTTATAATCCCTTGGCAAGTTAGCACTTACATACGTCGGCCTAGGCCTATCACCTATTCCTATATCAACCTCTTCAAGTTCATCGGCCGACGTAAAGCCTTGTCCCAATTTTCTATCTAACTCATCCACCGCGTCATCTGTATAGGGACTATCTTGTTCGTCTTGGCTGGTGGATGGCATACTTCCGTTAAAGCAACTGCTTGTCTTGATCTTCAATCGTCTCGATGTCGCAATCAATTACTTTGAGGAAATCGGCCTCCCAAACTCGTCCAGATAGGCAGTCGATTCCCTCCATCTCCCATACGGCAAGATCGGCATTGGCCACATATACTGACCTATCGGCCTGCACGATCTCGACTTGGTCCCCTTGCCACTGAATGAGGCACTGATGCATTATTGAGGGAACGCAACAATTTGCGTGGATCCAATCGCGTCCCAACAACAGGCTATAGGAACCCTTTCCATCAAAGACAAAAAAGGTAGTAGGTATTGTCTTGTTGCCCACCGTAAGCTCCACGTTCAACACCCCTTTTGCCTCTGATGCATTGTCACCAAAGTCTTTTAACACCATGTTGGTCTTGATGAGATCTTCAGGTACCTTTCCAAGCTTCCTGAAAGTTGTATATGGCATTAAATTTACTGCCGCGCCGCCATCAACCAGCATCTTCGTTATCGGCCGCCCATTGACGAATCCCTTGATGTATAACGGCCGGAGGTGCCTGTGGCTGTTATCGGCCGGCTTGTCGAACACGGCTTGGTCTGGTGACAACTGCAACCTAGCCGAAGATTGTTCTATCTCATCATCGGCTACTGCCTCATCGGCCGTCTGTACGCTATATTCCGCTGGCAACACGAAAACCATGTTAACAGAAGCCGATGCTGTGCCTTTACCTTTTGCAGACGCAGAAGCTCGTCCTAATTTCGAGGTGCACTCATCGGCCTTGACCACCGTAGATTTTATCCTCCATTCTTTTTTAGTCCTGGTGGGCCGATGGGCGGTTGCCGCCTGTTGCTCCTGAACCTGCTCTTTCTTCCTCAGCCTCTGTACCCGTCATTTCTGGGTCTTGGTAAACACGTCGCTTGGGCACCACTGAGAGTTCTGGGGTTGGTCGTTGTCTTCGTCCTGACGATCTTGGTGCATCGGCCCTAGCCTTTCGTGTACAGATTTCCTTTGCTTGGTCGGCCGATGCGCTTGCCTGCTTGAGCTGCCCTGGTGATGATCTTCTGTGTCATTGCACGCAGGACACTCTTAAATTGTTGGCAACCTCATTCCCTCGTTCCAACAAAACCGGAAGAACTCGCACTCCCAATGAGGGTCATAGGATCTATCTTGGTCAGAGTACTCTTGTGCTTGCTCCTCCCGTCTTCACTGGTACTTTTTGATCAGGCCTTCTGAAGTCCGATGAGGCCGCTTGTTGGTCCGATAGGCATCGCTATCGGCCCTGTCCACCCGCACCATGTTGACTGGGAACGGGTGTCCTTCTATCTTCATCGGCCACTTGGCTTCATCAATCTTGATCCTGCCTTGCTCGATGGCCGATTGAATTTGCTGCCGGAAGATCTTGCATTCATTGGTGTGATGCGAATATGTGTTGTGCCACTTGCAATATCTTCTCCTCTTGATTTCTTCGGCCGATGGCAATACATGACCTACTGGCAGCTGAATCTGCTTTTCTTGCAAGAGTAGATCAAATATTTTATCGGCCTTGTTGATGTCGAAGTCGTATTTGTCCTCCTTGTTGCCCTTCTTGGCCCATTGGCACGTTGTCGACTTCTTCATCCAGGCCCACTCGGCCAGGTCGATGTCGGCATCATCTTCCTCGTCCTCGTCGGAGGCGTACTGATAGACAGTATTGATTTTCTTCGCGAACTTCTTCGCCTCCTGGAATCGTTGTTCATGGGCCGATACCCTCTGAGCTAGCTGAGCTAGGCTATCGAATTCTTGTGACGAGAATCTTTCTCGTATCGGCCTCAGTAGTCCCTGGAACGCCAAATCGGCCAGTTGGGAATCGGTCAAACTGAGGCTGTAACACCTGTTCCTTATGTCCCTGAATCGTTGGATGTATTCCGGGACCGATTCGTCAACCCTTTGCCTGATGGCAGTGAGATCGAATAGCTTCATCACTTGTACGCCGTTGTAGAAGTATCTGTGAAACTGTTTCTCCAGGTCGACCCAACCTCTGATGGAGTTGCAGGGTAGAGAGGAAAACCATGTAAACGCTGACCCTGACAAGGAGAGAGGGAAAAATCTGACCCTCAACGCCTCCACAGCCGATGCCTCACCACACTGAGCTAGGAATCGGCTTACATGTTCATAAGTGAAGACATTATCCTGCCCAGAAAATTTGGAGAAGTCTGGGATCTTGTACCGATTCGGCAACGGCACTCTATCGAACTCCTCGGGGTAGGGATGTCGATATACTGTGGAACTCTCCTTGGGCTTCAAGCCGAATTGATCACGCATCACTTCGGCTATCATATCGGCCCAGTACCCTTGGGTGAACCCTGTAGGCTGGTGAGGAAGCTCTTGGTGGTAGGGCTGCTGAAAGCCTTCCGGCCGATACTGCCTGGGGGAGAATGGCTGGAAGTGGTGGTTCAAGTTCTGTGCATCAAATTGCCCTGTAGCGTACTGCTGGTAGCCTTGCGACGCATTGTAAGCAGCTGCTTGCTGAGGTTGTCCAGCCGATGGTTGACTGACTGAGGCTTGCTGTATCGGCTCACCCATCGGCTGTTTCCCCCTTGTCCATTGCGCGTACTGCTCCTCCGTGATGTGCTGGGGGCTTCATCCCGCTTGCTTGGTTAAGACCAACGTCATGGTTCACGCTGGCTGGGCCGATGGAGGTGGGATTGGCGCTGTCGGCTGCGGAGCCGTGCTCAGATCAGTCCTCAAGGTCCGATAAGCAGGGAACTTGTTTCTGGTAAGAAAATCGGCCCTTGAGGTTTGTACTGGTGAATGGAGCCGTCTAGGATCGATTTGACCGTATTGGTCAATGTGTTCACCAGGATCCCCGATTGGTTGACCAATGTGGAGTGAACCGCGGAGTCGATGCGGTCCTGTAGCGTCGGCGCGGCGCTATCTTCAGTCTTCACAGCGTGGTCTTGTGCCGCCGCCGACGTGCTGGCTCCGTCTCCAGGGCTCGGCATTACCATCTTACATTTTTGGATGAGGGTGCCTTGCCGAGTCCTAGAGTATGTTTGCAGGTACATGTTTTGAAACTGCTCGACCAGCTTGTTCATCTCAGCTTTTTGTTCCTCATTGAGCTGGTCGGCGGTCACAGAGACGACGTTCTCCTCGGAGATCTCGTTCTGCTTTGACATCCTGCGGTGATCTTCTTGTTGTTGTGGAGCTTGCATTCTTGTGGTCCCACCAAGCGTGCCAAAAGCGTATTGGCGTAGAATTTCGACCCGCCCAACAACGAAGCGGGTTCCACGTTTCCATGGCGGCCTGGGAGGTTTGCTTTACTCCAGTGCAGGTCCAATGGCTTGCCTAGGTACGTGTAGGGCGTGTCAGTTGATTTGATCTGCAATCAACAAGATTAAACAAGTAAACCACATTAGAAACGATGGTCAATCGGCCGATAGGCCGATGTTGCATCGTGGGAGCCTAGCCGATAGGGCAAAGCTATATCGGCCTACTTGAAGTTATAACATAGCAAGATTGGTAAATAGATCTAAACCCATCGGCCCATATTAATGTGTTTATGGCAATTTAATGGAATTGACCGATGAGGGATGCATGGAGATAAATACACCAGCTAATACTCTAGTGCAAACTTATACAAGCCAATCGGCCAATATAGATATACTAATCACAGAGAAGTCCTAAGAATACCCTGTAATAAATATATTTATATTTATCAATCTGCTTATATTTATCGTTCTTTCGTTTCACAACAATTTCAAAATCGTAAACAGAAGGCTTGAAGAAGTGCCTACCATTCCTGTATAAACTAGTTAATTCTATATATCTCCTTATTCACTTAATCCTTAACTGACTAAACTCAACTGAATAAAAACTATGTAAATATGTCTAACAACCTCTGCTTTTATTCCGATCATTGCTAAAAAAAACAAGATATGAGATATGCATATGCTATTTGTAGGTGCTCCGTCTATGTTGTACTAGTTGAGTAATGTATGACGCCAACCATCCCCTTCATGATGTTTCATTCAAATACTTGGAATCTGTTATAAAAATAGATGTACAACGAAGACGATTTTTACATGAAAAATCCTTATGGGAAAAAATCACGGGCATCGACCGGCAATGATCACTATTGAGGAGTTGATTACAAACGTTGAAAAATAACAATAGAAACGTCACCCCTTCTCGTATGGCTTACAAGAGTATATATAAGAGATAAAAGGAAAGACACCTAATAGAAAAAAACATGGACTCCTACTAGAAAACTAATCCAAATATATTGTAGACCTAAATTCAGATCACATATTTAACAATCTTCACCTTGAGACGAATTTTCTCTTGTAGCATAAAAATCATCAATCACCAAGAAATACCTCATGTAGGTAAAATCACTATGCGTCAAATAGTCGCTAGGACTATACTGTAACACCAACCAACCTTAAGTAAAGCTCAAACTTAGTGGTAGGAACTGGCTTTATCATCATATCAGTTTGGTAATCATGAGTACTTATCTTACATACCTTGACATCACATTCAGCAATCACACCTTGAATAAAGTGATATCTCACATCAATGTGTTTTGTTCTCTCATGAAACATCTGATCCTTTGTAAGGCATATTGCACTTTGACTATCACAAAATATATTAATGTAAGACATAACTCAACAAAGCTCAGTGTACAAACCTCTCAACCAAATAGCCTCTTTACAAGCTTCAAAAATAGTCATATACTATGCTTCAGTAGTAGATAAGGCAACAGTTGCTTGCAAACTTGACTTCCAACTAACAACACAACTTTCAGTAGTGAAAACATAACCTGTGAGCGATCTTCTCCTATCCAAATCTTCAGCAAAATCTGAATCTACATAACTAACAAGTCATCCCTAGAACTCCCAAATATGGCATACATAAGTGAACCAACTGCACTTGAATATGAAAACCAACTGCACTTTAATATGAAACTCTAGACATGTACTCAACATCATAATTTGACTGTTGGCATAAATCTGAAGATAATCTGAAATGTGTAGTTAAAAGAGTACTCACTGGTTTTACATCATGCATATTGAAACGACGAAGAACTTTTTCAATATAACATTTCTGACTAAGGTATAACTTGCCAGAATGTCTTTCTCTAGTAGTTTTAATTCCGAAAATTTTCTTCATTGCACCCAAATCCTTCATCTCAAACTCACTACTCAATTGTGCCTACAAATTTGCTATCTCTGATTTGTCTTTTGCAGCAATTAACATATCATCAATATAAAAAAACAAATATATAGTTGAACCATCAACAACTTTGAGATAAACACAACGATCAAAATTGGATCTTTTGAACTTCTGAGAAAGCAAGAAAGAGTCAAATCTCTTATACCACTGTCTAGGTGACTGCTTCAACCTGTAAAAAGATTTCTTCAACCTACAGACTAGGTTCTCTTTTACCAAAAAAACAAAACCTTTAAATTGCTCCATATAAATGTCCTCTTCTAACTCCCCATGTAAAAATGCAGTTTTAACATCCATTTGCTCTAGTTTATAATCATGCATTGCAACAATACTGAGTAAAATGCGAATTGAACTATGCTTTACAACTGGGGAAAAGACATTATTAAAATCAATACCTAAAATCTGGCTATAACCTTTAGCAACTAACCTTGCTTTGTATCTTGCCTCATCACTTGGAGATATACCTTCCTTTCTTTTAAAGATCCACTTGCAACGGATAGGTTTCTTCTACTTTGGCAATTTCACCAATTCTCAAGTATGATTCTTTTGAAATGACTCCATCTCATCATGCATAGCAGTTATCTATCTATTGCAATCATAAGAAACATTAGCCTCAGAATATGAAGAATGTTTGGCATTAAACTTCAATTTCTTCTGCCACACTCAAAGCATAAGCAACTATGTTCACTTCTTCAATATATCTTTGAGGGGGTTTAGTATTCCTTTTGGGCTTATCTTTTGCAATAGAATGTTTTGGCGACCGCTCAATAGTAAAAGAATCTGAATCTTCACTAACAGGTGCAACTTGGTTAATAGCAAGATCTTCTTTTTCTGTTACATGCCCTGAACTGATCAATTACTCTACCTACACGCTTGTTTTCTGCTGACTCTCAACACGAACAATAGTAGAAGGTTTGTCATGTAACATAACTAATTTATGGAAGACAACGTTTCTACTAATCACAACCTTTCTTATTTCAGGACACCATAACTTATAGCCTTTCACACCAGACGGATAACCAAGATAAATGCACTTAATAGCTCTAGGCTCCAATTTACCATTATCAACATGAGTATAAGCAGTACAATCAAATAGTCTTAAGTCTGAATAATTTGCTGAGGAACCAGACCATAGCTCAATTGGAGTCTTCTTATCAATAGCATAACTAGGTAACCGATTAATAAGACAACAAGCAGTGGAAACGGCTTTCGCCAAAACTGTTTAGACAAACCTACATTAGACAACATGCAACAGGCCTTTGATATAATTATCTTGTTCATACGCTCAGCTATGTCGTTTTGTCGAGGTGTACAAGGAACGGTGTTGTGACACACAATGCTTTCAGATTTGCAATATGATTTAAATATCTTACAATAAAACTCCATCTCATTGTCAGTACGAAGTATTTTCACTTTCCTTTCAGTTTGTCTTTCAACCATAGGCTTTCACTCTTTAAACACATCAAAAGCTTGATATTTGTGCTTCAATAAATAAGGCCAAACTTTTCACGAATAATCATCAACGATAGTCATCATATAACGAGCACCTCCAAAAAATGTCTTACGATCATATAACGAGCACCTCCAAAGAATGTCTTACGATCAGGCCCTCATAAATCAGAATGCATATAATCAAGAATACCTTCTGTAGTATGTGTAGATGCGTTGAACTTCACCCTCTTAAGCTTGTCAAAAATACAATGCTCACAAAATTTGAGTTTCCAATGCCTTGTCCATTTGCCAAACCAATTTTACTCATATGCCAAGACGCATATGCCAAAGATTAGTAGCATCAAAAAATGAATCTGAAACTGCGACAACATTACCTAATATAGTTGTACCTCACAGATGATAGAGGTCGATAGTTTTTTAATATCAGCTTTCATCACAACAAGAGAGCCCTTGATTACCTTCAAAATTCAGTCTCCATCGAAATATTTGTACCCTTTGCAATCAAGAGTACATAAAGAGCTAAGACTTATCTTCAAATTTGAAATATGTCACACATCTGACAATGTTCTAACACAACCATCAAACATCTTGATCTAAATTGTTCTAATACCTGCAACCTTGCATGATGTATTATCACCCATCAAAACAGTATCACCTTGCACAGCTTCATAGGTGGCAAACCAATTCCAATTCGGACACATTTGATAGAAGCAAACAATATCAAGAATCCACTGGTCACTAGTTTGTGTACAACAAGCATAAGCAACAAACACTTCTGCACCAGACTTATCATCAGTAACAATTGCGGCTTTACCTTACTCTTTTTTATTATCTTTCGATCTATAACTTTCGGTTCTCTTGTCTTTGTTATGTAGCTTTCAACATTCAGAGATATCATGTTCATCTCTCTTGTAGTATTTGCATGACTTATACCTGCCTTTGGATATTGATCTCCCATGGTAGCTACTTTAACTTTTATCTCTTGATTGGTTCTTTGTGTTCTTCTCCTGTTGCCTGCCCCGAACAACCAAGCCTTCTGTTTGTGAGCTTGAACTTTCAGATGGTACCATCTTCTTCATCTTTTCTTTGGCATGTAAAGCTTTACAAACTTTTTTCAAAGTTAAAGTATCACGACTATAAAGAATAGTATCTTTAAAATTTGCATATGAGCTAAGCAACGAACATAATAGAATAAGGTCTAAATACTCCTCATCATACTTTACTTCCATAGACTTAAGGTCAGCAACAATTTTCTTGAAAGTGAAAAAATGATTCATCATAGACTCATTATCTTGTAACTTGTGTAAAAATAACTTTTGCTTCAAGTACATCTTACTGGTCAGATCTTTTGTCATGCAAATCTGTTCCAGCTTCAACCACAACTCAGTGGCTAACTTCTGCTTAAGCACCTCCTGCAAAATATTGTTAGATAGATGAAGATGAATATATGTCATAGCCCTACGATCCCTTTTCTTCTCATCGTCGGACTAATCCTTAGTCCTCTTGTTAAATCTAGATAGCGCATCATCAAGATCTTGTTGTGCAAGAACGGCTCGCATCTTCACTTGCCATAGTGAGAATCTTGTGTCTCAGTCCAAGAACAGTAGATCATACATTAAACTCGCTATAGGAATCAATTCTGGCAAAAACGCAAACCTGGAAAACACTGCTGGTAAAAAATTGGTGCACTTTCTGTGTGCACATAGCAAAACACTGGAAACCTCCTGGTAGGATAGATGGTGTGCATGTAGCAATTTCCACCAAAATTGGTATTTACGGACCCAACAGAGCAGAGACAACATAGCCTATGCCCTGGCCTTGATTGTCCTCGGGAACCATGCCGTGGCAGATTGAACTTTTAATCCTGTGTGGCAGATGGATTTGTAGACAGATTCGGTCCTGCTGCTGCTTTGTCCTGATGGCTTCACGCTCCTTCGGAGTTGGCGACTCTGCTTTGGACTTCTAATCCAATCTCGCCGAAAAAACAGAAAACAACGAGAACAACGAGCACGCCGACGAACGATGCTCCGAAGATAGCGGATCAGATATCCGATACTACTTGTTATAAATATAGATGCACAACAAAGACACGATATTTACATGAAAAATCCTTACAGGAAAAACCACTAGTAATGAAATCATCCTTAATATCGGTTGAAAACCTTCATTAATCCCGATTATAGCAACCGTGACCAGCAAATCGAAACTAAAGATCTCGATCTTTCGTCTCGGTTGAAAGAACCAGTACTACAGATGCATATAAAAAATATGTGGGATGTGAGATTCAAACTCAAGATCTCTCACCTCAACTATCACACGCGTTACCATCTCACCTGCTCTACATATCTAACTTAAATAGAGATGTTTTCCTTTTGAATTAACTCTGAAGACATCTTTAACACCGGTTGGTAACACCAACCGATACTAAAAATATATCTTTAATATAGGTTGGTGTTACCAACCGATACTAAAAATGTATCTTTAGTACCGGTTGGTAACATCAACCGAACTAAAGATTCACCAGCATTAGTCTCAGTTGGTGCTACCAACCAGTATTAAAGATATATTTTTAATACCGGTTGATAACACCAATTGGGACTAAAGATGTTTCTAGGAATTTGGGTTTTTAGAACCGGTACTAAAGAGCATTAATACCGGTTCTTAATCCATTCGAGATATTTGTGTGTTTGGGGCATTGGATAAAAGATGAGTTCTCTAGTAGTGAACCATGAGCGCTGACCGACAATGATCACTATTGAGGAGTTAATTACAAACATAGAGAAATAACAATGGAAACGTCACTCTTCCTGTACAGCTTACAAGAATATATATACAAGATAAAAGGAAATACACGGGGGGAATTCCTTATATGCCACTCGAAATTAGCCTATTCTCTTATATGCCACTCGAAATTGGCTTCTCCCTTTTATGCCACTGGTTCAAGTTTTCCCACCTTTTTGTGCCACTCCCGTCACTCCACCGCCTGTTGACCATTAACTTTACAGTAAAAAGACACATTTACCCTTGGGAGTTGGTTTTATACATACACAAACACGCAAACACAACATATGAAAATTGATTTTTTTGCCACCACCATCAAAAATGAATTTTCAACAAAAGCATGAAACATGCAGCTTTCCAACAAAATTTTTAGTACAAAGAGCATTTTTCACTGGTTCTAACAAAGTTTTGTTCACTCAAAAAGAATTTAAAATAAATTAGTTATGAATTTTTTAGGTTTACACATTTTTCAGTTGAGAGGGCATATTGGTCATTTACGAAAAATTTAACATTTGACTAACGGTCAACAAACGGTACAGTGGTGGGAGTGGCATAAAAGAGAGAAAAAACTTGAACCAGTGGCATAAAAGGGAGAAGCCAACTTCGAGTGGCATACAAGGAAACTAGCTAATTTTGAGTGGCATATAAGAAATTCCCCCAATAGAAAAAGACATGGACTTAAAAAAAACTAATTCATATATATTGTAGGCCTAAATTCGAATAAATATTTAACAGAATCTATTCCTATCCAAAAGGCCATGCTGCTGGCTACCTCTACATTTGTCTCACTCAACAAATAATGTCATTTCGCAGTTCACACTTGCCATGAACAATATGTACTATTTCGACTGCAACGGGAGGTTACAAATCTCAAATATAACATATAGATATATGTAGTTTTTCTAATAAAAATTATATAGAGAAAATGTCTGTCACAACCCTAATTTCTATGCAAGGTATTTAAGATTTTCCTATTTTTATTTGTAGGTTGCATATATAATTATTTTGCATTAGTTTGTGCATCAAAATAGACTTTTGGAAAATAAATAAAAACAAAACCCTAATCAGCAAAATTGTTGTACATCCTATAAGTGTATTTTATCACATAATAATATATAGGGTTTATAATTTATTCAAATACTACACTGTTTATCAAGAATTAATATAATTTTTCCAGAATTTATTTTGTAAGTTTGGACCTTTTAAAAATTCAAACCAATTTCGGCTGAATTGAATTTATTTATTTTCCTGAGATTAAAATATAGATTATTTTTGTGTGAAACAAAAGAAAATGGAACCTAGGTATTTTTATCTACCTCCAGAAAAATTCACATAAATTTATCTTGCACACAAAATAAGTTATGCAATTTTAAAGAAGGGAGGAAGAAAATTAAATAGGGAAAACCTAATACTCTCTGAGTACTGTGTCTACAAAGTTTTCTACCCATTTCTCTCTTGTCACCTCTGTGCACATCACCCTGGACCCACATGGCAGTCACTAGGGCTAGCTCTAACTCAGTGCATATAATTTCCACCGCCCTGACACAGAGAGAGACAGAGAAGAAAATGAGATCGACACCGGCGTTCGACGTGTGTCTACTGCCGTGGCAGCCGCCGACGCTCGCCTTATATTCTCCAGTGGCATCGCCTCCTCTTCCATTTCGCCTCTGTGCCGACCAAGCCGAGGGAAAGAGAGTGCTTCATCCCTGTTACCTCCATCTTCGCTGCCGGCCGTGAGAACGATGACCATAGCCGCCGCTGTTGAGCCACGGTCGTCCCCTCTCTCCTTGTGTTCTGTGACCTCCTAATGATGTCGAGTCCATCCCCTCTGATCCCACCTCTTGTCGTGCAGTGTTGACACCGGACCGCCGCCATGCCTCCGGGAGCTCCAGAGCGCCGCCGTCTTGACATCGTTGTCGATCGGCCAACCTCGTCCAAGCCGAGCCAAGCCGCCGCGCCACCATCTTCACCTTGATCCCAGGAAGACGCCGACACAAGGAATCGAAACCCGAAGCTGTGGAGAAGGAGATCGGCTTCTTCTTCCCCAATTCCGGCCGCCGAACGTCATCGCCGAATTCGTCCTCTCCGGTGAGCTCTGACGCAATTCCTTACTCGGGGAGCATCCTTAAGTGATCCTTGAGATGTCCCTCACCTCTTCTTAGTAGATCACAGGCCGAGGATCGCCGCTATTTACTGCCGCCACCGGAGTTTCTTTCCTAGTGCCGTAGCTGTCCAAGCGTCGCCGACTGTCGCGTGTGCTTTGGTAAGTCTCCGGGAGGCTTATATGACCGCATACATGCATTAGTTCGCTCGGGTTCGGGTCGGACTTCGACTTGCGCATGCAAGCCGAAGGTCACCGCCGCCTGCACTGTCGTCGCCATTGATTCCGACCACCGCAGCCGATGAGACAACCACCGATAGGTTCGCTAGGAGCCCCTTTTCATTTTCTCTTTTAGTTGCTCGCCGAGATCGGCCGCCGTTCGCCGTTGCCGTCGGCGAGAAGCTTGGCGCCGCACTGCTGCTCTGCCTCAAGCCGACGAGCCACTAACTTGTGGGCCCAATGTGATTAGTGCTGAAGGACTTGGTTTAGAAAGGACTTAAAACTTGTAAGGTTCAATTTGTAAAATTCCTGTGTATTACATGTGGACCCAGGACCTAATTAGAATTAAGGAAAAACTTAAGGACTCTTAATAATATTTGCTTTAGCACGTGTTTATGGACTGCGGGTTGGTTTCTGCAAACCCTAGGGGCTTTTCTGCAAAACAGCCAGAGGCTGACCAGTGGACCCAAAGATTTTTATTTTGGAAATATTAAAGAAAATGAAGAAATCTATATCTTTTCAACTGAAAATAGTATTAAAATTGTTAAATTCATATCAAATTAAATATAACTCCTTTTGAGATGAAACCAATTTTAGTAGATCCATAAAATTGTGAACTTTAATATTGTATAATAAAATCTTATGCTCACTGTAGGATATTTAATTCTAAACTTTCAAATATGAACTAGTTGACATAGAACTTGTAAAATTTATAGAAAATTCATTTATAATCCAAATTTAGTGAACCAAATTTCTATGTATTCCTAAATTTGTGCTCTTTATGTTTATAAAATAAAGTTTTCCCAAATTCTGTTCAGAAAGAGGTGATTAATTGTGAACAACATAAAAACATTTATTTTCCACCTAGGAATTAATTAATCTCTAGAAAATTACTAGTTAATCCCAAAATTATGAATCCACTGCTGTTCACATTAGAAATATGTACCATTTGATCTAGATAAAAGGAATTTGACAAAACTACCTCCTAAAACCAATTTAAACAAATAACTAATTCTCTTTTTGTTGAATTTGTAAAATTCATAACTAAATCATTTTAATTTCAAATGCAGTGAACCAAGATTTATTATAACTAGTGATTATCTCTATTAATTAAAAATGATAGCACTTATGAAATATAACTAGAAAATGATAGGATATGTTATGACCTAGGGTAGTTCATATATATTTACAGAAATGCCATTTTCAAAGTATATGACTTGTTATTTTTATAGCTCTCAAACCATAAATGTAAATGATATGTTTTTTGCTTCTAAAATAATTTTATCATACTCTCTACCTACTGTAATTAGGCCATGATTTATAGAGCATGTTGCATATGCATGTTTATTTGAATCTTATTTGCATTATTGCTTCTTATTGGTAGATTCAGACGTTCCGGAGTACGTGAAACAAGAATCTGAATTGGAGTGTGATTTCTCACAACAAGGCAAGCATCTAAGCATATAGAATCTCTATCTTGCTAAAATGATTTGGTTGCAAAACAATATATATGCATGTGTTGATTTACTACAAACTTATCGGTAATGGTTAGTTTTAGTTATACCTAATTGTTGCATATCCTTCCTTATTTCGTTGTTGCCATTTATCCTTGTAACCTCGGGATAGAAATATTTGGGAATGTTTTATTGTTTTACCAATGTTTAGCCATGCTTAGGTCTATTAGTGTTAAAAATCGATAGATGGAGCTATCGATTGAATTTATTCATTACCTGCGATTTATGGGCATAAAATCTGACTACTTTCACTAAATGATTCATATGGAAAATATGCTTTAACTTGGACGAGTGATAGAGCGATGAAGGGATGGTGGTTTTCCCTGACGCAAGTAGCCTCGTTTGGGTTGTTAAGGACCGAACATGTTGACATCTATTCAAGCACCTTACGTACTACCACATGCCGGGTATGGGACGGCTTGACTTAGTACTACGTTGCACTGTAATTATCTACGCTACGCTGGTCAATCGTGAGGATGTTGTTCCTTTGGAGTGCCCAGGTGTGCCTGGTTTTGGCAGGGGGTTTCTCCCGCGATGGTGAGCCCGTCTTAGCCACATCACACACGCACGTGGCTAAGTTGTCGGGGGCCTAGACGTGATTTAGGTGGTTGGGGTGTGACTAGGAAAAGGCATGTTATGAGCTAGTATCACTTGTGGGTCACACCTGTGTGCATGTGAAGCATTTGATCCTTGTTCATTTCGTGTGGGTAAAGATGTACCCCTCTGATCAGAGTAAAACTATTCGAATAGCCGTGTCCACAGTTACAGGACGATCGCTTGATGTGTTAGTCAGTCTATGTTAGCATCAAACCGGGTTAAATGGGTTGGATTAGTCTTGGATATGAAATGGTTATATTTGCAAACCATGGTTGGACAATGGTAGTCCATGGATGGTGATGAGAGCACGGGTTGTGCTTATTTATGATTAAATTTTAGATTGTACTACTTGAGAAATTCTATGTTTTCAAACTTGATATTTGCTCAACTAAATTAGCTTTTATGCAAAACTTGGACCATTATACCATCTTTTAAGATAGAAGTTTGCATACTCCTTTGTTCTATGTGTATATATTAATGTGTAAGTCTTGCGAGTATATTCTTGTATTTAACCCGATGTCTGCAATTTTCAGAAGAGGGTGACGGTGTACTTGACTGTTCTTACTACCCTACCGAGAGCGGTGAGGGTAGTGAGTAGCCTTTTAACTTGACTCTTGCCCGGTTGGTTGCCCTTTGGGTTAAGTGGTAAATCATGGGTCTTATTTTTGCTTATGTGAATTTATGAAACTTCCGCTGCTATAGTTTGTGTTGTAAGATGGGTTGTTGAATCCCATTATATTAATATATGTATCTTGCTGTTCTTTTATCCATATTTATGCATTTGTGATGGTTATCAATTGCTTGCGATGAAAGTGCAAGGCTAGTCGCTTTTCCTGGGGACTAGCTAAGCACGAGTATGAATTTTGAGCAATTGAGATATTGTAGAGCTCTTGCAATTTAAGTCAAGTCTCCTGAGATGTGTAACACATCTGGTCGTCGCCTTCGTGTGGTTTGACGGGCATGTCTCAGACTGAAGTTGACTGGCATGCGGAGTCCGAACAATATCTCCTTTGCTCATTATTCGGCATTATGGTTTTATACCAAATGTTGTAAATTTTATGATCATAGGCACATTGAGGTATGAGTGGTTATTTATGTGTGTATGGATCCCACTCATCCAAAATTACGTGGTGGTCACAAAATACATTGGACGGTATAATTTCCGGATGCCCACAATGTCGGCTTTTCTCACTCGATTGGCGATCACTCAGGATGAACTCGCTCGAGATGAACACAGAACGAACGGAGACCAAGAGAAACAGAGTTCTAGAGCTGTAGAATCGCTGCAAGTTTTTGGTTTTCTCATTATGAATTTAAAGATGAATCGAGGCACCATGAACAGTTGTCAATGCGTGCCATCTCACACGTCTCCTAGATTGTGGCACATTACTCAGTAGACACACATGGCTTCTCTCTGTGCATAGTGCAGCGCCAGCTCAACCAAAATACCGAAAATAGGGGAGCTAAAAAAAAAAGGGAACTAAGGCAAACAAATTAATAATAACCGGAGAATTATCACTAAAATCTTCAACAGCAAAGACTTAAATTAGCTCTTCAATCCATTTCAAATCAGCAGAATTCACGTCATCAATTCTTGATATATTATTTGCTATGTCATCAAAATGAGCCCACATCTTCAGCGCCTTCCCTAATCTCTCTCTTTATAACCACGTGAGGTAAACTGAGGAAATGATAATATTGCAGCCATAATACTGAAAAACCACCCATGAAACCAGCTTTAATTGGTCTTGATTTTGCACTGGTTTCGCTTGTTGGGGCAACAGTTTATTTGGCATGGTGAAATTCAGATTAATTAATTCATGTACTTTTTCCCCTTCTACCTACAGCAGGCCATCTCAACCTTGCATTATTTAGGACATTATTGCAATACTTGACATACATAGGTAAATTTCAATCTTTAACTTGCCCTTTACATAATTAGATGTTCTTGTTAGCACTTTACCATCCTTAGCTTCTGAAGATGATGTGTAAACTATTTATAGCACAAAAATAGATGTTGACATGTAGCTATATCTTTTCCTCCTCAAGCACAAGGACCTTGGTATTGCATGGTGGTCAGGAAAACAATCAAAACTTATAATGCTTATTTCTATTTGATACTGCTTCATCAAACCATGAACTTATTGATCTGAAATGGGACATTAATTTAAACACCAAACATCTACACTCACTAAAAATTGAAGCCCTTTCATTTTACAGTTGTTACAAAGACACATCCATGTTCTTATTCACCCAGGAACGTCCTCAATCATCTACAATGACACTATTCTTTTTACTTTGAGCAATTTAAATTTTAATTAGTAGTAATAACTAAGCATCGCAATAATGTTTTATATGGTTCATCATCGGGGCGGATCCAGAAAAACATTATAGAAGAAACTCATCTTCTTTTTTCTTCTTCAGTCCTCCTTATCCTTTTCCTCCTCCTCTTTTTTCCCCTTCTCCTTCTCCTTCTCCTTCTATCAATGGTGATCCAGTGAGGTAGGAGGGACTTGAGTCCCCCACGCACCCACGCTGGATCCGTCCCTGTCCATCATGGTTCCCCCATTATAATCTGCTAAAACATTTTAGAACCACCACTTGAAAACAAGACACTGCCATGGACTATCCTGATACCTACCATTTCCATGCTGATATAGTTTAAAATTATTAATTCCTTTTTCACTTATCATCTCTGATTTTTTTTTGTGGAGAGTATTAAAAAACATAAACTATCACAAGCTCTTGAGAGAAACTATACTATACATATACCAACACCTATTCACTAACAACATTTTATTTCATCTTCTTTCTTCTCTTCCTTTCAGTGTAGACAAGAGACGCTATTTAAATAGCTGAAAAATGTTGTATGCAGAAAGATTTATGACGAGTAAATATCTCTACCAGCTCTTTCCACTGTTTTCCCTTATTCTAAGACAAAGTATATTGTTTATTGATTATCACGATATTTAAAAACTTTTCTAGGGTACATGAAAGAAAATATGCAGTTTTATATTAATTTGTACCTTTTCTACTGACAATGTCACCTTAGGCAAACATTTCAAAAAGTTTTTCATATTATTCCGAATACGTTTTACTTGTGCACCTTTTTTTGCAAAGAACCACGTAAACAAAATGCCTTTTGCTAATGGGTGCTTGCAGGGTGTTGTTAGGTTGGGGGTTTGTACTTCCTTTTATATCAATGCAATGAGAAAAGAGCTTCTGGCTCTGTTTCAAGAAAGAAAAATCAAGAAAGTTTTTTGCTTCTCTTATCTGGCCTTGGAGTATGAATTCATTGTGCATGCCGCTACCATGTTGGCTCATTGAATATATCTTCTCTACTTTTTAAATGGCATTTCTTACTGCTCTTTCTTTTATTTCTCATAGATAAGAGATTATCTATATATATAGAAATTTTACGTGGGTGTAACCAATGGTAATTGGAGGCAGAGATGATTAAGATCTTTAGTTTCTTAACCAATACAAGTGACGGAAGTTTTTTACTCTGCCATCAACAATCTATTGTGCTGAACTGCTGATTCATCCCTTTACCTCTATGTTATTGTACAGATTAAAGAACCAACCAAGTATGTGTTTCCTTGTTTTTGAGGTCAAAAACACATACGGTTATCACGAACAATTCCACTGAAGTGTTCTAATTAGTTGCAATACATCTTTATCGGCCTAACTGAACCATAATGGTTGAAAACTTAATGTTATATCCACGACCAGGTATATCACAGTCAAAATTACAGAACACGAAGTTAAGATACATGAACTTTATGTACAGCTACATCACAAACCCAACAAATTTACAGGTTACACATGTGCGGAACTAGCAAAAGTATGCGACAACAGCAAGGTAAGCTTCTGAGACACCGATGAGTTCAATGTTGCCTTTGGCTACGTACTGATCAGCATGATCTTCATTCATTTGGTGACATGTTTTACAATGTCGTTGCCGTAGGAAGCACTGATCAGGAATGTGGCCATAGCAACTTTCGAGGAATCATCGGTGCAGTAAAAGTGCAGGTTTATCGTTCGATCTTCCGCTACTCCCTCATAAGCTTGCCTGGAAAACAACTACCATCTCCTCCTACACATCAGTCGCTAGAGGTGCTTGAGTTGTTGGTGTTTGCTATGTTATCCTGGTACCTACCATTCCCCATTCGTGTCCTATATCAGTCCTATCGGAATATATCCAGGGAAAACGAGCTAAATATTAAAAACTCATAAAAATTATATTAAAAAATTATGTAAATTCATGAAAAAATTACTAGAGTTATGATGAGTAAAGATCTCTACTCCTCCACTCTAATATCTACCTGATTTTTCAGAGACAAATATGTTGGTTAATGTTTGCTCCATCTTGTAAAATGCCAGATCAGGAACTTCTTAGGAGGCAAGTGAGAAAGAAGTTCTTGATCTGCCATTCATAATTTATTGTTCTCATTCATCCGATTTACCTCTATATATATATTATTGTCCAGAATAAGAACCATAAATATTTTGAGTCGTATTTTTCTCGTTTTTTAAGGTCAAAAACTTGTACTAGTCATGAATCTTAATACCGAAGCGTTCAACTTAGCTGGTCAATATATGAAGGCAAATGATGCTCGATGCTATATGTATGTATATATATATATATATATATATATATATATATATATATATATATATATATATATATATATATATATATATATATGTATGTATGTATATATATATATGTATGTATATATATATATATATGTATGTACATATATACATGTATATAATATATACATATATACATGCATATATATGTACATATATACATGTATATATATATATGTACATATATACATGCATATATATGTACATATATACATGTATATATATATGTACATATATACATGCATATATATGTACATATATACATACATATACACATATATACATGTATATACATGTATACATATATATGTATACATATATATGTATACATATACACATGTATACATATATATGTATATGTGTATATATATATATATGTATGTATATATGTATATGTATATATGTATGTATATATGTATATGTATATATATATATCTATGTATATATGTATATATATGTATATGTATATATATATATATGTATATATGTACGTATATATATATAGTACTTCATCGACCTAATTAAGTAACAAACCATAACAATTGGAAACTTAAAGTTTTACTTGCACAAAAAGCTAAGAATCATAAATTTTATGTGCATTTACATGGCGATGATAAAAAAATTACTTGTAATACATGTATGGAACTAGCGAAAGGTCGTATGTATCAACTGCAAGGTCCGTTCTGAGACACATGAAATTGATGTTGACATCGGCTACTCATCAACTTGATCTTCATTCATGTTGTGACAATTTCTACAGCATCGTCACCGTATAAAGCATTAATCAAGGATGCAGCTAGATGTAGCAGAGCTAAAAGAATCCATTCTTGCAGTAAGAATCCAAGTTTTTTATTTGTTCTTCGACCGCTCCCTTGTAAGCATGACTGGAGAACAGCTAAGCTCACCTCCTCCACATCAGTTGTTACGGGAGAGGTAGCATGAACACTTGAGCTGTCGGTGTTTTGTCATCCTGATACCTACCATTCCCCATTTCTATCCTACACCAGTCCCCTCTTAACCAAACCCTTACTTTTATTCTCTCATCTAATAGGGTGAAAATTTAGAAAGATGACGATGATGAGGAAAAAGAGCGTGAAATTTCACACTCGAACAGAAGCCAATAACTATTATTGACAGTTAGGGATTGTGCTTATAGTTTTCACTACTACATAAACCTGATAGGAGCCGGTTGATAACCCCTTATAAGTAAAATGTTTTCCGCTATAGAAGACTATTTAAGTAAAATGTTGTTTCAATTTTGGAACCTACTGAATAAAGCTTGCAAGTGTTGATTTAATAACACAAGCTACTAAGGAGCAGGGCCCAGCCAGCCTGGCCCAAGCAATCAGCCTCAGATTGCACAGTGACAAATTTCATTCAAACAAGCTGATTTTAGATTCTTCACAAGTTCTACGTTTGTACAGGACCCGTTGCCAATCTGTATATGTATGTTAGAAATATTATATATTGATCTGCCAAAATGTTAAATCCGACATGATTAATTATGTTTTCTTATTTAAGTACAGTTCAACCGCCGAGTCTTGTTCGAACTCCTAAGTTGTCAATATTTCACAAATATATTATCCAGTAAAATTTAAGATATACTCCCTCTATTCTAAAATAGAACAATTTTTGTATATAAATATGGACAAAGTCCCAAAATAAACTATTTTTTAATTAAAAGTTGATTTATTTTGGAACTGGTGAGCTCTAGTAATTAATTCATATCAATTTTTCTTTATTTTCCCTTCTTCCTCTCTATTTCCTCATGTTTGACTTTGCTGCATTGTATCCTTGCACCTAGAGTCCATGATAATAAAAATGTCTACTCTTCTATCTCCATTGTATGAAACAAAACATTCAGGTTTATATTAATTGTACATTCGCAGTGGGTTTTAACATGGTCCAATGTTGCCTTAGGCAAACATTTCGGACAATTGGAGCATTTATTACTTATAGGCTATATCTGTATAACCGTGTAAAAGAAATGTCTTTTGCTTCAGAGTCGGAGGTGCTTTCAAGTTGTTGTTGGGTTGGTACTTATACTTCCTTATGTACCAACGCAACGAGGCGGAGCTTCTGCCTCTGTTCCAGGAAGAAAGAAAAAGTATTTTGCTTCACTTATTATCTGGTCTTCGGGTATGAATTCGTTGTGCGTGCATGCTACCATGTTGACACATTGTATATATCAGCTATAACTCTTTAATTTGTTTAAATGGCATTTCTTATTATTCTTCATTTTGTCGTGCATAAGAGATTTGATGTATAGGCCATTTTATGGTGTGTGGCCAATATTAATTGGAGCCAGGAGTAAGATTGTCAGAGTCACAAATAAGACATACCTTTTATACATAGGTAAACAAAATACAGTGGAACCATATACTTGATAGTATATGATAAGATGTCCTTTAATCAAAAAAAAACATGGTCGAAAGAGAAGAAAATTATCTTCCCGAAATAGAAGATGTCAGAGTCCTAATCGGGGAAGATAAAGTTTCTTTGAGCCATGTTCTGTTCTATTTTCTCGAGTTCTACTTGGAGAAGGGAGATATCTCTGCTATATAAACAAGACCCCGTGGTCTAAGAAGGATAACTAGTTACAAATCAAGTCAAAATCTATACCCAGAAATGATCCAGAGGAAGTCTTCGTCGTATTGGCCAAATAGATCTCGCCGGACCGTTCTCGGCAGTGTCTAGTCGACGAGATCAGTCAGCTGTTCTATCCTTTATTGTATTCTGAGCATATTTTTCGATATTAATTCATATAAACTAGAGTAGGGTTATTACTCACCTTGAGGGTCCAAACCAGTATAGATCTTTGCTTTTTGTCTGCTTGATATTCTTACGAATACCCTGGTTCCGATGATATCCATACTCTATAAATATCTTGGTCAGCGATCAATACGTTGACAATGGCACGCCAGGTAGGGGTCTCGGTGCTTCAAGGTTACGACGAGATAAGTTCAAGAATAGGATTTGTCGACGAGGGCTTCTACAACCAATCTAGCCGAGGAAATCCAACCCAGCCAGCATTTGCCATGGTCCAAGTTGGCTCCATCGTCTTCCCAGTTTTTGCCGCCGTCCTGATCTCGCCCCTCCGAGAGTGTGGTTGTGACAACGGCGCGAGAGAATACGTCCACTTCACCGACCGCCTCTTCGGTTCGACCCTAGAACGAGGCGCCGAAAACCCAATTTATCAACAAGAATCCTCAAGCAGCCCGGTCATCGGCTTCGTACAGCAAGCGTGTGCTGACATGGAAATATGTCGATAAGGATGGTGCATGGTGTCCAATCCACAAGACTTCTAGTCATCCGCTGGCTAGATGCCGTGTCATTCCAGGCAAAAGCTAAACTCGACGCTTGTGGTGAGCGAGGGATTCATCGTACTTCTCCGTACAAGGTGTGGTGCCCAATACATAAAACCAAGAGTCACCCCCTAACAAGCTGCAAGATGTTCTTAAAGCTTCGGAATCGATCACTCGAGTTCTGTGTTGTCTGATCCATGCTCGCAGAGATCGATCTCGTGCGACATCGATGGACGACAACCCTTCAAATCATATGGTTGGATTCATCGAAATCGATCTCGACGAGCCATCTGTCCTTCATGGCCTGGATCACGTGGAATCCTCCGATTCAAGTACTCCGCGTGATGTGAACGTGGTCGGCATCGAGATCGAGGACAAGAGTGCGGACGACCGCACACCACGGGATTCCACAGAGGAAGACAAGTTCGTCCGATCTCGAGACGTTGTCCCTTCTCACTCGGAGCCTGCCCGTACCCTCGCCGAGCACTTTACCGTCGTCAACAATCTACTTCGACAACCTCCCTTCGGCCCAGTAACCCTTCCGAAGGCTGACACGTGGGTAAAGCAAATGAAGCCCACTATCACTAATCTCAACTCTGCCTTTGCGGCAGCAGCCAGTCCGCTGCCTCCACTGATTCCCCATCAGGTCGACGAGGACGCCAAAAACGTTAGCAATCCCAATGCCACCCGGAACGGTGAACCTCGCATCCCTGAGAACACCTCGCCACAACGGCGGGCTCATCAGGCGCCTCCCCGACAAGATGCTTGCGATCTCCGCAAACATCTGAACGGTCGAAAGCGACAACAACAAGATCAGCATGATGACAAATGCTGACAACCCCAAAATCAACACCAAAGGGGCAGTCGTCGGGGCTGCGGTCACCAAGATGCCCCCAGCATGCCGAGGTGATAGTGGAAGCGACAAGGTCGATGATTCTCAATCTCGAGCCCAATCTCGATCGACGAGGTCGATGATAGTGGAACCCAATCTCGAGCCCAAGACACGTCCAAGGTCACGACCGTCGACGTCGTGACCGGACGCCCAACTACGGTGATCCCTCATCATCTTCTTCATCGTCGTCTAGGGGCGGTTCGCGCGACCGTCGTGGTTGCCAGCCACCCTTTCTACCTGGAGACAAATGTAGGGTCTTTAAGCCTTCCCTTCGAGAAGTAAATTGGCCCCAGAAATTCCATCTCGCGGCAATTGAGAAGTACGACAGGAGCATAGATCCAGAGGAGTTTCTGCACATCTACTCTATTGTTCTATACGCCGTCGGCGCAGATGACAACACGCCCACAAATTATTTGCCCGCAGAGTTGAAGGGCTCTGCTCGGTCATAGCTTGTTCATCTTCCCTGAAACTCGATATCTTCTTGGGAGGATCTTTGGAAGTAGTTCGTCGCAAATTTTCAAGGCACCTACAAGAAACATACGGTTGAGGACGATCTTCACGTCCTTATACAAAAGTCCGGCAAAACCTTCCAAGACTTTATTCGGCGCTTTAACGAGTGTCGGAACACAACCCCCGAGATCACCGACGCATCTGTGACACGAGCCTTCAAATCCGGCGTCTGAGATCGCTACACGATTCAAGAGCTAGCAACAAGGCGGGTGTCGTCCGCCATGAATCTGTTCGAGATCATTGATAGGTGCGCTCAAGCAAACGAAGCTATCCGAAGAAACAGCGAGAAGCAGAAGGTGATGGAAGAGAAGCAATTGGCTAAAAAAGACAACCCGAAAAACAAGTCGCAAATCCAGTAGCAAAAAAGGAGGAAAGAGAAAGGCACTATCGAAGGTCCTTCTTGTAGAACAAGATAAGCAAACTCCACAACGACCTCCTCCACAAGACAACTGTCACACCCGGAAATTCACTAGTAATTTTCAAACTAATTTGTGCATACAATTCTCGTCCAGGAATCAGCTGAGGTACACAAATCAACAATTTAATATACAGAATCATCAATAATAACGTTACATACTTACAAAAGAAAAACGAAACATCTTCAAACGATCTAGCAATGGCTTCAACTTCACTCCCACAGGCAGCTCAACTGGGGTATAAGCCAAACATCTTCTCCTTCGAAACTTTCTTCAACTGAGGTTGGTTGATTATTACAAGGATGAGTACATGGAATACTCAGCAAGCCACACAGCAAGTATGCAAGTGCTCAGGGATAACAAAGGATGGCAATAATAGGGTTTATTTGCAAAGGCAGCAATTAGCAAATATTTGAGAGTAGTAAAACAATTGAGTAATTAACTAACAATATTACCAATCACTGAAGAGCACACCAATGCTGAACAACTATCTCCATAATAGGAGCTAACAAGTTATCATCACCAGATTATTATCATTAATGAGTAGTATGGGACTAATCACGAAACACATTGTTAGGCTCGCCCATAACCGCGGGCACGGCTATTCGAACAATTTTAAACTCTGGCCAAAGGTGTACAAATTTACCCACAAGACACAACCCCGCAACATGTTGTCATGCGCCTCAATACCACCATGGTACCTCGGAAAGGAGCCCTTCGTATAATACACACAACAGAATGACACCCACTAAACATCTGTTTCAGGTAGGGACGACCAGTTACCTAGATAGAGAGATTACTTATTGCCCAAAACAACTGTGGACTTACTTGTCTGCCACCTGTGGACTTAGTTGTCTGCCACCATAAAATAACAACAACATACCGTGGTGTCTCCTGCTGAACGTATTATATTCCAGATCTAGCCATTACCCATGTTGGCTTGTGGTTAGTACGGTGAATGCTTCACAACGGTAGCTCGCGAACCGGTCCTTAATTGTTATGAGCACGACCAACACAACCATGTGCTCACAACCCACCATTAGCCAAGTTTTAGTTGGCAGGTTAATTAATTAACAAATCACAATTGACCATCGCGAGCTATCATAAAATATCCATCATAATCATGAGTAAATCATTAGTTATTTCCACATAAAATGATACTAGAGTTTCTAAGTATGGCTAAGCAATTACAACTAATTTCTAGTTGAACCAATATATATAAAGTCCAACTAGTCAAATTATAACCCAAAGTATCAAGGAATAGGGTAATCAATGCAAATTGGCCAAAACAACGAAATAGGTTCACACCACCCAATGTCATTCGAAAAATAAATACACATTTGAAATAAATAGAGTATTTAAATATAGGATCAACATGCTCAAAGAAATTGTTTTTAGGATCTATGTGACTTGCCTTGCAATAACCGGTCTTCACTTTGTCTTTTGGAACACTTCCAACACACTCACGAACCTCTGAAACAACGGAAACAACATGCTAACACGCAAAACGAGGAATAAGACTAATAAAAACCACATATAACAGTACACAAAAAGTAAACAAACATGTAGATCATGATTTTAGATGAATTTAGAGACTTGAATGACCTCATTCCGAATTCATATGAATTAGTTATGAATTTTACAAGATTTAATCCAATTAAACCTATTAGAGAAAAGACTCTTCCAGATTAATTAAATAATTTACAAATAATTTATAACTGAGAGAAAAGATTAAAAAAAATAACCTCCAGAAAAGATTATATCAAATTTGGTAGATGACATATAGCAAAAACGACCAATATATCATTGATAAAAGAGGGAAAAAGGTATATGTTAATTTTGGACGGCGGAGATCGATCTTGATCGGAGTTGACCTAAATCCGACGGCTCAAATTGATCTAGATGGATGCCACACAGGCAGGACACACAAGCAGCCACGCGAGCGAGGAAGGTGAGGTGGCAGCTGAGCTGGCGATGACATGGCAACAACATGGACGTGCCACGTAGGATCACCGACCAGTGGCACAGGACGACAACGGCGACGACAAACGGCAACGTGGCGGTGAAACCGAGAGCACGAGGAGGAAGAAAGGACCGAGGCGATCCTTACCACTACTCACGCGACGATGAACAACGAAGGGAGTAGCCGGCGGTGAGCTCCAAGCAACGACGGCGTTGGGTCGGCGCTGGCGGCAGCTTTCCGGTGCACTTCGGCGGAAACGAATGGGTGGCCAGTCTTCCTCTCCTTCTTGCGAACCCAACAGTGGAGACGGTGATCGAAGGCGATGACGAATGGCGACGGGCTGCGCGGCTGGAGCAGCGGCCGGAGGTGGAGAGAGAGAGAACTCACGGGGAGAGACGGCTAGGGCATGGCGGCTTGAGAAAAGGAGGGGAAACGAAAGAGGGTGTCGAGGGGATCCTATGTATAGCGGTGGGAGGGAGAGATCAAACCCACACCGACGGGATTTCACCAGGGAAAGCTTAGGGTATCCAAAGAGAGAAAAAACGAATCGAGCTCGAATCCGGGCAATTTCCAATGGGATTTCTTTGATTATTTGAGGGGAAAGATAGAGGAATCGAGGGGAATCCGTTCCCGCAACTAATTTTGGAAGGGGAGCAACGGGGAGGCCGGATTTGATGCGGGATGAGGCGCTACAGAACATGGGCATGGGAGAGAGACAGCTAGAGGAGGAAGATGATACTGTAGCGTGGAGTGGGTTAAACAGACTTCTGTGTCAAGGCATAGCCTGGTTAAAGGAAGGAGGCAAACAGACTTTGGAAGGGAGGGACCAGTCCGGTGGCTGAGAAAGAGAGGAAGGAGAATTAGACTTCTCCAGATTCGGCCCAAACTTGGAAGGAGACTTTTAATTGGTTTTCCATTTAAATTAATCACTGAAACGATCTTTCAATTTTCAAAAATACTTCCAACGCTCAAATAATTTCAAAAAAAATTCTAAAAATACTTGGACACTCAAAATATTTAGAAAATAATAACCATATTATTTAATGATTCATTTATTATTTAAATATTTACTGAAATATTCTTTCTATTATTAAAATTAGTAATTGAGCTCTGAAAAATCCAAGAAAATTTCAAAAAGTGTAATTAATCATGGATAATTTAATAAAAATTATATTCAGCCATGTTTTATTTAGTAAATTTTATATCCCACATCAACTTCACTTGTAAATTAATGAACATTTAATAGAAATTCTAGAAATAATTTATTAAATAATTTATAAATCCCTGAAACGAAAATCAGGGTGTGACAATGACGGCCAAGTATGACAATGGTGTCCGATGCACAAGACCAGCGCTCACACATTCGAGAAATGCAGCGTGTTTCAGAAGGCTATGACTAGGAAGATTGCTCAAGACAAGGGAAAAAGGGTTCGTGTCGTAGAGAAGGACGACGCAATGCTTCGACTGACAACTGTCACATCCTGAGGTTCTCCCAAATCGTAAAAATTAAATTTAATAATTTACCTGAGAAATTGTTGAATTAAATCTGGGGAAAAACCCAATTAAATAATGCATTAAAGAAGTGGAAATGGCAAGGTGGAATTTTTCTTGAGTTCCCCATGTCAAAATACATTAACAGGATTTTTAGTGGAATTTTCAGAGCCCCAGAAATAATTTTAACCAATTAAAAACCCTCAAGCGCAATAAATAAATCCCTGGGAAATTCTTTTTCCTTTTCTTTTTCTTTTTCCTCTTCTCGGGCCGTCGGCCCATTTTCTCTCCCTCGGCCCAAGCCGAGCGCCGCCCCCGCGCCGCTCTCCCTCCCCTCTCCCTCGGCCCAGCGGCCCAAGGCCGCCGCGCCTCCCCGCGCCCTGCCGTTTCCCCTCCTGGGCCGGCCCAAGGCCGCCCGGAAGTCCGCCGCGCCTCCCCGCGCCGCTCGCCCGCTGACGCGTGGGCCCGCCCGCGGCCGAGTCCGCCTCCGACACGGCCGGCCGCCCGCGCCGCCGCGCGCCCTATTTATTTCCCCCCCGAGGCCGCCGCCCCTCGTTTTCCTCGCGCCGCCGCCGTGCACGCGCCCGCCCGCGTGGCTGTAGCGCCGCTCCGCCGCCGTCGCGAGCCGCTGCTCCGCCGCCTCCCGTGCGCCGCCGCCGCGAGCCGCCGCCCCGCCGCCGCTCGGCCCCAAACCCTAGCCGCCGCCGCGCGCCTAGCCGTCGGATCGGCCACTCGGGCCGATCCCGGCCGCCCGCTCCCGTCCCGCGTGGCCGCCACGTGGGCGCCGCGTGGCTGCCGCGTCGGCGCCACGTGTGCGCCACGTGGTGCGCAGCAGCCGCCGCCGCGGCTGACGTCAGCCCTAGCCGCTGACGTCAGCCCTAGCCGCTGACGTCAGCAGTGACGTCAGCCCTAAGGGTTTATTGCGCAATAATTAATTAAGGATTTTTCTGTTTTAGTAAAAACACAGATAACTTCAAAAATTCATAACTAATTCATCCGGACTCGTTTTAGTCCGTTCAAGTCTCAGAAAATTCATAAAAATGCAGAGAATCCATTAAAAATAGTTTTGTTCTTTGTTTCAGTAGACTTATAGCATGTATTGTTGTTTGCTTTGTTTGTCGTATAGATTCCGGTAATTTCGATTCTCCGGTTTACTTCGAAGTCGTTGCCGAAGTCGACCCAGCGCAAGAGCAAGGCAAGTCATACTTATTCATTTGATCATGTTGTACCTAAATTGCGAAACAGTCTTATTTTTCTCTAAATACTGCATTGTTTTATAATGTCATCTATGGGTAATTTACCTGTTGTACTCAGCCTTATATTGCAATTACCTTATTCCTTTGATAGCTTGGAAATAATTTGAATAGTTGCTATAATAGAACTTGCTTAGCCCTGCTTAGAAACATTAGCTCACAATTGGGTTGTTTAAAGCTTCATTAATACTTAATGATGGTTATTTCATGTTGGCTCGCGATGGTTAATCGTGGGTGATTTAATTAAATGTTTCAACTAAAATATTGATTAATGGTGGGTTGTGAGCACATGGTTTTGATGGTCGTGCTCATGACGATTAAGGACCGGTTCGCGGGAAACCCTGGAAGAAGAACCGTGCGTACCACAAGCCAGCGTGGGCAACGGCTGGACTTGAAGTGTAGCTTTCCTCTAGCCGACGTACATTGGTTAGGGTGAGCGTGATGGAGTTTGGATGGGCCCTGCGACGGTCTATGCGGCTCCGGATTCACCAAGGCTCGAGGGGGGGCTGCCCACTGCCTTTTGAGGAGTGGGGGCGAAACCCGAGGTGGTACGATTGGTTAGAGGGGGTTATGCGAAGGGTCCTGTCACAGCTCCTTTTCCGGTATACCGTGGTGGTATGTCGGCGCACAGTAATGTGTTGTAGGACTGTGTCTTGTGGGTACAAATGTACACCTCTGATCAGAGTAAAACTATTCGAATAGCCGTGCCCGCGGTTATGGGCGATCAACCAGATTCACCGTGATTAGTTGAACTCTTTAATAATTTGACTTAATGGAAATGGTTTAGTTCAGGTGGATGGTTGGGCCTGTCGCAACGTGGTGTAGCGTTGGGCAGTGATGGTTTAATTATGACTAATTAATTCAACTGTTTTACTGTTTTCAACTATTGTTTTTAAATGCGTATTTTATGCAAAATAACCATTGCAGCTCTCCTTTGTTATTACTTGCATCATTATTTTCCTTTCCGGTATGACTTGTTGAGTACAGTGGGTAGTACTCAGTCTTGCTTTATTTTTCCCCACACCAGAGTTGGAGTTTGTTTCAGAGGAAGACTTTTCAAAAGAGTAGGCTTGTTGCTACCGTCGAGGAATGCCTGTGGAGTGGAGTCGCTACGTTGCGAGTGTTTAGTTTTTTTAGATTAGTTGTTTCCTTTTTCCGCTGCAGTTTTGTAAGAGACTTTTATTGTTTTGTAAGACGTGGATCTGTATGGCAACTTTGTCATTTGTGTACCCTGGTTGGTCCTGGACAGGGATTTTAATACACAATTTGCTTTAGAAATTCTGGTAGTGAATTTCTGGGCGTGACAACAACGAACCAAACTCCCTGACTTTATCAATTTCGGCCAATACTTGGCCCACATCTTCGGCGGATCAACCTCTTATTCTTCAAAAAGGGAATACAAGAAGGTGAAACACGAAGTGTGCTCCACAACCCAGGGGATGGTGTCTAAAATGAAGTGGTCAAATCAGAAGATCGAGTTCTCCAACGCCGACCACCCAACCCTGATGACAACCTCGAGTCGATATCCGATAGTGGTTGAGCCTACTATTCGGAACGTTAAAGCTGCTCGAGTCCTCGTCGACGGCGACAGCTCCATCAACCTCCTCTCCGTCAACACGCTTGGCATAATGGGGATCCCGAGAAGCGAGCTCGTCCCATCAGAACAGCCTTCCATGGCATTACCCCAGAGTCATTGTCAAGGCCTCTAGGAAAGATCACGTTGCCGGTGACATTTGGCAAAGCTGACAACTTTCGAACAGAGCAGATCACATTCGACGTTGCCGAGTTCGACACGGCCAACAACGCTCCTTCTATGTTTGCACATCATCATTGCACAAGGATATAGGAGATTCGGAAATAGGAGATAAATCACATTATTCATGTTTTCCTGCATTTGATATGAAATTTTGTAAAATTTGACTCTCAATACTATGAGCAAGCATGAATAAATGTCCAATATGATTATATGTCACATTAGAAAGCATTACCTAAATTTCAGAATTGAGCCCATTGAAAAATCTATGCATTGTGTTTTCATTGCATTCCTTTAGACCACTATAGATCACACAAACATGAAATTCATGGATGTACTCTCTAACAGTTCTATCACCTTGTTTCAGATGTTCTAATTTCTTAAGAAGAGTACATTTGTAATAAGAACTCACAAAACGTTTTCTCATCGTGGTTTATTACTAACATGACTCCACCAAAATAATGCAGAAGAGGTCAACTTATTACTAGCAGCCTTAACCATTTTAGCATCAAAAAATTCATATTTATCAAATTCATTGTCTACTGCTAACTCCCAATCAATATGAGCTACAGAATCATACTTACCATCATAGAATGGTAACTTAGATTCAATTCGTGTAAAATTATAGTCAGGTACCTCATATGCATCACGTAGAAAAGTCGTCATATCTCGTCGAAGGTAAAGAAGTCGATGTTGATCATAACCATCTCGTATCCCCTTGCGCAATCCTATCATGGTTACTAGCAAAAAAAATACACATAGAAATATACACGCTCCTATGAACTACTAGATAGTGGAAGCTCAAATTTCACACACTTAAGTTTTTAACCAAACTCTTACAAGTTTTTACCAATGCAAGCGGAATGATGGCATACACCGACTCAACCAAGCACCCCAATTAAGGTTGGATGTATCGATGCCTTGGCAAACACTTGTTGTACGGCTGCAATCAAATCTGTGGAGCTCTGAGTAGGCTTAAATATGTAGCGAAGGAATAGCAAATGCTCAAATCAGAGAATGCAAAGTTAAATAATTGTTGAAAGTCAGTACCGTGCTGGTCTTAGGCTAGAAAGTACTAGAGACACGAGTCTAGACACAAACGATGCCACAAGATAATACTAGAAACAACTCAAGCAATACTCTGATATATGAAAGCAATCTCAAAGATAACAACTGTTTTTTCTTTTTTTTTCTTTCTTTTTTTGTCTTTTTTTGGGCGCAGCTTTTCTTTTCATTTTTTAGCACCTTCTTACCTTTTCTCCTTTCCTTTTTCTTTTCTTTTGATTTTTTCAACTAAAACCAGCTTAAAAACCTTAATGTAAAATTATAGGGACTCAAATGTAAATAAAAAAATTACAGAGACTCAACTGCAAAAGTGTAAACCATAAAATTAAAATTATGCAAAAATGGAATGCTCTCATCGTATGGATTCCGTTTTTGCAAACGAAACTCGAATCCGACGTCGGGAAAATTTTCACCAAAGTGTTTGACACAACTCAAACTGGATAAGCGTGACTAAGAGAGGGAGGGAGTCCGACTGTGTATGGTTGGACGACAGTAGAGACCAAGAGGGAGATCAACTTCTTGCGCAAGATTTTATCTTGGCTCGATTTTTCTTTTTTTTCTTTAGCCCAACTGAATCTAAACGGATTTGCTATATTCCTTTCCCTCTTCTTCTTCCTCGCGCACAAAACAGAAACACGACACAAGCACTAGCAATGTACAACCCCAAAACTGACCCAAAAAAACTTCTGAAAACTAGAAAAATTGAACTCTGGCGACGAGACGATTCCGTTTTCAAAGGTCCCGACAACAACAAAGACACGACAGCGGTGACGATGACAGTGGTAATATACATGACAAGAACTCAATTGGGATGTTGTGTATAGAGCATACACAACCATTTTTCACAGGATTTGGTTCCAATGACTAATTCCTTCAAATTTTCTCCATTCTAAAAGAGGCCTTGATCGAGTAGTATTTCGAAACACTTAGAATTAGTCAACGTTAACTAACGACGATGTGTTAAAAAGTATGGTGAGACAACATTTTGTTCTATATGGTTTACTTTACTCTAATAGAGCAATAATAGTTGTAACCATGCATATCTAGCTGCCACTGCACCCACCTAGCTACCAGAAAAACCATTTGATTCTTGACTGGCTGCATCCAACAGCCAGCTATAAATAGAGCATGCACAACATCTATAGATATCAAAAAAAAAGAGTGATGTGTTGGGAAGATGAGTTGAAGAACTCAGCCTGAGTGAGCTAGGATTTTAATAGAGGAAATTGCACTGATCACGATACAACAACTTGACAGGTAGATGAAGAACTTGAGAATTAAACATCCAAATGCAACAACTTGGCAAGTGTATAGTTCTAGTAAAAGAACTTAACAATTTAGTATTTTGATGTAGCAACTTGGCTAAGTATGTGTTGTTCTTGGTAATGAGTGTTAGGAGAGTTTTTTCACTATGTCAATATGCCATCACATAGTAATCCTACAAATATGAATATTGGACTTAATCTATAAAAATTATGCTGTTCATCCAATTTTCACTATCAGTTTGGATTTTTTTCACCTTCTTAAATCTCAATCCCGGTGCAATGTTTTTTAGATAGTAAAATTTATTCAACTTTTACTTACTCGATGACAAAATTGAAAATATACTTACACAAATCTATGGTGTATTAACAAAATAAGTACTGAAAATTAAATGAGTATAGAAAAAATGCTCAAAATGATTTAAGTTGTTCCATCATTTTGTGCCAAAATTGCACCTACCTTGTAAGTTACTGTACCCATGCGCTCACTTGTTAAGTGCTTATACCAGATTATATCCAGTTGTTTAAATTGTTGCAATAGCATACTCACTTGTCAAGTTCTTAAACTAAATTGTACCTACATACTAAGGTGGTGTTTGGATCCAGTGACTAAATTTTAGTCCCTGCCACATCGAATGTTTGAGTGCTAATTAAGAGTATTAAACATAGACCAATAATAAAACTAATTGCATAAATAAGAGCTAATTCACGAGATAAATTTTGTAAGCCTAATTAATCCATAATTAGCACATGTTTACTATAGCATCACATAGGTTAATCATGGATTAATTAGGCTCAATAGATTCGTCTCATGAATTAGTTCAGGGTTATAAAATGGGTTTTGTCCGTAGTCTACGTTTAATACTTCTAAGTAGTGTACAAACATTCAATGTAACAGGGGCTAAAATATTTTAACCACATCCAAATAGCCTCCAAATAGCCTCTAAGTTTTATGTTTTGATAGGACTCACCTACCAAGTTGATGTATGGTAAATATAATTTACTCATTTTAATAGTAGCGACAACTTGCACGGATCTTGAAGGTGTTACAGTTTAGATGTTTGTGTGTTGCAGTTTCGATAGTGCTTTTGCAGTTGGTTTATGTTGGGTTACGATATCTTACAAACTTCTATTTAGGGTTATTAATCTCTGTGAGACAGTAAGAATGTGTTTTTCAGGACACGAGAGATGCCCTTGTCCCCAATTATGGTTGTGACAATATGCTTGGACTTGTTTAGCTGGCCGAAAACCCCAACATACATTGACTGTAATCAAACTATGCTTTTTATAAGCAGGGCTGACTTGGCCTTTGATTAAAAAACTCGTATTTTATGTCATAAACCAGTCTACTAAAGTGTTTTACTAAGCATATCAGATACGTATTTTTATCAGCCTAGTTAACAATTAAACCACGACAACAGGGAGACTTGGTGTCTTGACTGCAACCATGCTGTACCCAAGATTGCACTAGTCAAGATTCAAATGGACTCATTATTTGGCTTATGTTTATACTTATAAATCAAAATTTGAATTTTAAAACTTGATTTTGAATTTGGTTTTTTGGTTTTTTCACCGTAGTTTATTTTACAGCATTTTTTAGTCGCTAAGGACACATGTATAAAAGTTTTACTCATAAATAATTTTTTATTTGCTAATAAGCGATTGGAATAAGCATATGAATAAGCGAAACAATGGAACTAAAAAACTATATAAGTGTAGTTACTTAGCATCATCAGAACATATTTACAGGCAATATATGTATGGAATTCATAAAATATAAGCATGTAACAACAGCACATGAAATCTGATATACACCCATTAGGAGATGCATGGGTTCGACCTTCAGTCATTTGGTGACAGTTTTTGCAGTGTCGCCATGGTGGGAAGCATGCATCAACGAAATATGTGTACACAGAAGCGTCAGAAGAACATTCATCCCAAAGACTGTGAAAGTGTACAGATATCCTGTTTGCTCCTCCATCGCCTCCTTGCAACCTTGCCTGACAAATGACTTGAAGTACTGAATTGATTTCTGACGCTAGGGGACTAGAAGCTCCAATTGTTTGCACATTCGAGGGGTTGGTGTTTTGCCATCCTGATACCTACCATTCTCCATCAGTTCTTGTCCTATACCAATCTTCTCTTGAACACATGTCTTCCATTTTCTCATCTAATTAACAGGTAGAAATTTAGATGACAAATAAAAAGAGAATGCTACTCTCTCACACTTGCAAACACATGGCCACAGCTATTTTCTAGTTCTCTTTCTATATGTGCGTAGATGCTGCATATGTTTTATTTATAGCTAGGTAGCTAGGTGGGTGGTAGCTAGGGATATGTGGTTACAACTACTATTAATTGCTCTATTAGAGTGAAGTAAAACATATAGAACAAAATAGTATCTCAACATATTTTAAAGAAAAAAGTCTAAATTACCTCCGAACTATTGTGACAGACGATCGCGAATTAATCCCTTCGATTAAAAAATCAGACATTTTTCACTCTTAACTTTTCATACCGAACAAAATATCCCCTGGCCAGTTTTGGTCCTACATGACACACACGTGGCAGTCCAGTTAGCATAAAAAAATGATGGGACCCACTTAAATCAGTACTGCCACTTCTCTCGATTACCACATGTAGCCCTACCTTTTTTATAACTTTTTACTCTAACTGGACTGCCACTTATGCGCCACGTAGTAACAAAACCACTCCAGAGTATGTCAGAGGGTAATTCATCCAGTATAAAAAGTTGAGGGTGAAAATGTCTAATTTTGAATTGATGGGGTAATTCGTACTGCCACGGTTCATAGGTTAATTCTGATATTTTCCTACTTTGTAACACATTCTTAGTACTATTTTTTTCAAAATACCCCATAATAGTTGTTTCAAAATACTATTCGATCAAGGCCTGTTTGATAGGGCTTCAATTCTATGTGGAGCTAGAGTTGTAGAGCTTGAATAAAGTAGCTCTACCATTCCTATGTATTTTGTGGAGAAAATTCACCCACTCTACTCTTAAAAAATTGAGGATCTTGTAGCACGTTTGGCACCAGCTTCATTGGATAAGGATGTAGGAGCTAGAATGGAGGATATTTGGAGGAATTGACCATTGGAACCATATCCTTGTGAAAATTAGTTTTCAGTCAGGTGTTTATGAGAAAAGGGAGATGAGGGATCGAAAAGGCTAGTGGGTGAATGTTCGTCGCTAGCCTATCACGAACTGGTCATGATCGGAGACCGATGGGCTGTTTTTAATTTGTTCTATTTCCATTCTTCCGTAAGTCTTCATTTTTTTTTTGGTTTCCTCTTTTACGTTATTCTCTCGTAATTCATGGTCGTAAGAAGCGTTTTTTTTTCCACTCCAGTTTTTTTTTATTTCCTTTTTTTTCATTATAGGCTTTTTTTAACAGAAACTGTGTGTATGAACTATTTCCATAAAAATTTTCTACATATAGACTTTTGTGTACCCTAGACTTTTATATAAAAAGTATATATATATAAACTTTATATATGTATACTTTTTAAAAACTCTCTATATATAAACTTTACTTTATATTATATATATATATATATAAAACTCTCTATATGACTTTATATATATAAACTTTATATAGAAATTATATCTGCAATTAAAAAGTTTAGTGGATATTTTCCTAAAAATTAGAGTCCAATCCAAACAGACTTGAAAACAGAAAAGTAGAAAGATAACGCATGCACGTTTGGGGACTACACGTCACCATGAGGGATCGAGCGAGCTGGGATTTTAATACGGGCAACAACTTGCACGGATGTTGAAAAGCGATCATGGCCGTCCAACCTGGCCCAAGGGTTGCCCTCATCCTTCCTACCAGGCCTAAATAGGCCCCACCATTCAGCGACAGGCGACAGCGTCCACGCGGCCGCAGATGGCAACGGCCCACAAAGCACAAGCGGCCCGGCCCGGCCCATCCACCGACCAATCCAGATCCTCTTCTCTCGAAAAAAAACAAAAGAAAAAAAAAGGAAAAGAAAAAACCTCTCCTCCTCGACCTCCTCCCCCGGCTGCCGCGGCCGCTGTTCCCTTCTCGATGCCCTAGCATCCTCGCCGCGGGGAGCGCGAACCCTAGCCCCTCCTCCTCTCCTCCGCTACTCTCCGGGAAGGGGATTGATTCATCTCCGCCCTCCCCGCTGCTGCCGCCGCCACCGCCTCCTCCTCACGCGGCGGCGCAATCTCCGTCACCGCGGGCGGCGGAGGAGTGGGAGGAGGAGGGAGTCCACGAACGCCGTGTGGGCTATGGACTGATGATGCCTTCTCCTGCCGACATGTATGAGGTACGGCGAAGGCACACACAACTCGCTATTTCCATCTGTTCTCCGCAACCTCCGTGCGAGATATGCTGTGGGGTTTTGATTCATCTCTCCCAAATCCAATCCAGAAACAGGTAGGCGTTCAGGGTCGAGACGATGAGCTGCTGACACGTGCTGGTCCTCCCATGGAGGACGTGCTGATGCACATCCTTCCAGTTGATTCCGAACAGGTGAGATTACTATCACATATAGCCAATGTACCTCGCCATTGCATCTTTTGCAGAGAATTGGAATTGATCAAGTGCTATCAGTGAAATTGACCTTTTAAGAGATCTGTTCTCCAGGTTTTCGCTCGTGTAAACAATCTGGGGAATGAAATTTCTCCTGTACAAGCCTGGAGCCAACCAGAGCTGCACGGCGAAAAGGTTTAACTTGAACATTATCTGTTTACCGCGTTCATCCATCGGGCAATAACACACATAAAATTGGGAAATGCAGCTATAGGTAGTAACAAAGACATGGTTAATTGCTTTGTCTCACATACATGTATTACAGGTCAGTAACAATGATGGGCAAACAGTGATAACTCCAGTTGAGTTGATCAAGGTATTTAGAATCACTACTTTGACTTCTTAGAATCACTTTGTGCCTGGCATTAACTGGGAAACGAAATGCAGAAACCTGTTGATAAGCAAGTGATAACAGAAGGAAGACTGCAGCTAACTGGTGACGGTTATCAGGTATGGAAACCAGACAATGCTTATGGAGGGGATTAATATGGACACTTGAATATGGCAATGAATAGCTTAACAAGAAATATTCAATTGCATGTAGGTGCTATCTTCAAATGGCATGGACAGAACTGCAGAACTATATGTGGATCAATTAGGGAGACAAACCAACTCAATGGACCAATCACTGCAGCATACTGAAGGACAAAACCAATCACATGATAATATGGAAAGCAATGAAGTGTCAAGCGATGATAGAAACAGTGATGGCGATTCTGACAGAAGCCTAGGAAATGAATCAGATAAAGGGCTTGGAACACACTACAGTCCTAGTTTTATGGAATTGGATAATGCAAGACCACCAGAACTTGGAATGAAATTTCCAACACTTGAAGATGCACAGAGATTCTATGAGACACATGCTCTTAAAACTGGTTTTGTTGCAAAGCGGGGGACGAACTACAGGAGAAAAAAGTTTACCCTAGAGTGCCACAAGACTGGCACATCAAAGCTAACTCCGAACCCACAGAGGAAGAGGAAGAGAAATATTATAGAGAGGACCCAATGCCAGGCAAAGGTGGTAGTGAAGCTCAATAAGGGACAATGGGAGTATGCAGCAGTCCGGAATGAACACAACCATCCATTGTGTCCTAGCTATTCGCTAAGATTCTCGAAGCGCAAACGCAGGCGAAATCCTCCAAGCCAGAAACAGCTGGATGTTCAGAGAAATAGTGAGCAACTGATACAGGCAGATAATCTTGAGAAACAATTGTCGCAACCTCTTATTTCTGCTGATTCAAATGAAGTAAGCTTGCTAATAAATGTACCCCAGATATTTTTGTTTTGTATACATGTAATGGAAGTGAATTTTTATGATCTGTTATCCTGGTTGTACCTCAGGTAAACAACAAAAGGATGCCTGGACATGCAGAGAATAGTATACCTACTGTAGAGAAGGAACCTGTTGACAAACTACAGCCAGCTGGTGATTATCAGGTATATCTAACAAGAGTACCAATAATAAGGTATCAAATAGTAGCTTAACGTAAGTTATTCTCTTGCATGCAGGAGCAATCTTCAAATGGCATAGACAAAAATGCAGAACGACCAATTGTAGATAAATTGGGGGAACAAAACAACTTGACAGATCATTTACTTCAGCATACTGAAGAGCATGACAGATCACATGATAATGTGGAAAGCAGTGAAGCGCCAAGCGAGGATACAAGCAGTGAAAGCGATTCAGACAGCAGCTCAGGTGATGAGTCGGATAAGGAGCTTGGGAAGTACTTCTATCCTAGTTTTGACGAACTGAAGAATTCAAGACCACCAGAACCTGGAATGAAATTTCCATCCCTTCAAGCCGCGCAAAGATTCTATTACGCACATGCTCTCCTAACTGGTTTTGTAGGAAAGAGGGGAACCAACTACAAGAGAAAGAAGTTTCACTTAGAATGCAACAAGAGTGGCAAAATGAAGTTAACGAAGTCATCTGAAAACCCAACAAAGAAGAGGAGAAGCAATCTTGTAGAGAAGACACAATGCAAGGCAAGGGTGATAGTGAAACTCGATAAGGGAGAATGGGAGTTCACAGCAGTTCGCCATGAGCACAATCATCCGTTATGCCCAAGCCCTTTGCTTACAAGATTCTTATTAGATCACAAACAAATGTCAACCGGAGAGAAGTCATTTTTAAGAGTTCTGCAACAAAATAGGGTACCTCCTAAGAAAATTTTGAAGATTTTCAGGAAACTAAGAGTTTGTTTCGGAGACATACCATTTGAAAATAAAGATGAGCACAACATAGAACAGACAGAACATAGAAAAGCAAACTCAGATATTGAAAGCGCATTGAAGCACTTCACAGAATTGCAGATTCAAAACCCAGATTTTCTGTACGTAATGCAAAAAGATGAGGACAACACAGTTACGAGCATCTTCTGGACTGATGCAAGATTGAGGATCGAGTATGATATTTTCGGAGATCTCATTATGTTTGATGCTGCCTATAGCACTGATATGTATAACATGCCTTTCATGCCTTTTATTGGAATAGATAGCCATGCGAGACCCTTCCTGTTAGGATGTGCTTTGTTAAAAGATGAGAAAGTAGAAACCTTCGAATGGATGTTGCGTACATTTTTGCAAGTGATGGGAGGAAAAATGCCAAGAGCGGTCATAACAAACCAGGACACATCAATGGAGAAGGCAATTGCAGAAGTCATGCCACATGTAAGGCTTAGGTTTTGCAAGCGGCATGTTATGAGCAAAGCTCAGGAAAAGCTTGGAGACTTCATGACAGCAAGAGGTAACATAAATGCTGATCTGCATAACTTAGCAGACAACTCGCTGGTAGAAACAGAATTTGAAGAAGGATGGGCTGAGCTTATTGAGAGATACAATGCAAGTGAAAACCAACACCTGCAACTCATGTGGCAAACAAGAAAAAGCTGGGCACCTGTCTATTTTCGAGAAGATCTCTACCCATTTATTGACTCAGTTGGATCCAAGGAGGGAATAAACTCATTATTTAAAGATAATATGCTTCCAAAGGACACAATAGATATGTTCATTGGGCAATTTAAGGAGATACAAGAGAATATAACAAAAGTTGTTGAAGAACATAGATTTCAGTCAGGAGCTGACCTTAAATACATCTCAATGCAACCAATAGAACAACATGCAGCACATATTTACACAAGGGAAATATTTCTGAAAGTACAGAAAGAACTACTACATTCTACTGCATTCAACGTGCAGGAGATACAAATAGGGACAGTGTACAGACTTGAAAAGGTCTTCAACTATGAGAACCCAGAGTTTGATAGAAATTATTTTGAAGTGCTTGCTGAACCTGGCATCAATGCATTCAAGTGCCAATGTGCAAAATTTACAAGGGATGGAATACTGTGCTGCCACATATTCAGACTTTTCACTCAGTTTGGAATCAATGAAATACCAGAGCAGTACATAATGCCCAGATGGACTAAAAAATTCAGAGAGGAGCAGCTAAAACAAAACAAGGAAAAATTATTGGACAATCATGGCATAAAGGATTCAGAAAATACATTGAGATATGCAATGGTAATGAGTAAAGCGGCTGAAATTGGCCAGAAAATTTGCCATGATGAAGCAAAATGCAGCATATTCATGCAGGAACTAGACAAGATTCAAGAGAAGTTGATAACGGAGAGCGGAGAAAATGCGCAGAATGATGATCCATGTCGTGAACAAGGGGCCTTGCAACAGGAGCATCGTGGGAGCAGTAGCAATGCAGAGCAAAAGCAACAGCACACAGGTGGCTTGTAAGGCACAGTGATGCTTGGTCCAAAATGTGCAGTTGCCGTGTCATTGTCAACATGGCAGCAGCAATCAGTAGTGGATCAGTAGAGCATTATGGGAGTGAGCCAATTGATCTCTTTGACCGTTTTCTGGAGGAGGCTATTTTGTCCAGGAAGTAGAATGGTTAGTATAGTTAGTTTAGGCGAAGTTAGTTGTGGTAAACTTGTCTGTTAGGAAAGTGTTGGTCGAGAGCAGGAAGACATCCTCTGTAAAGATGCATTGTATCTATAATTAGGTCTCTGTCCAGGGTTGGATTTACCGGCGGTAACCGTGCGGTTACCGTCCGTACTGCAGGGTACGGTTACCCGTACCGCGTGGTACGGTTTAACGAAATTCGGCCGAATTCAAAAAAATTTTTAAAAAAGAAAAAAATCAAAAAAATTAGTGACGGTAGTGTTTGATTTGTAGTGTTTTATGGTGAAGAAATTTCTTAAAAAAGAGTAAAATTTATTCAAATTTGAGAGCAAAACGAATAATAAATTTGGAAATTGGAAAAAGAAAAAAAATGGGTCAGTCCGTTACTGTGCATAAGGCCCAGGGAAGGAGAAAATATTTCCTCCCCATCTCTAGCGTGCTCTCTCACTCTGGTCTCTCTCTCCCTCTCCGTCTTCACCCTCGGTGACGCCAGACGCGGCGATTCCGCGCCAGATCAGTCGCCACCGGGCCAGCGAGAAGGGAAACCGCACGGTAACCGCGCGGTAGGCAACAGTAACCGCCCACGCCAACGAGCGCACGGTAAGTCTTCTCCTACCGCGCGGTTTCTCGTGGTAACCGCGTGATTTGCGACGGTTATCGCGCAGTTTTTCTCGGTTGCCGTCGCATTTGTGGGCGCTTTCCGGTAGCAATAGCGTGCGGTAACCGCTCAATATCGTGCGGTAACCGCGCGAACACCGTGGTTACCGCGCACAAATCGCCGGTATACCACATAGCTAGGTTTGTAATTTTGTAATTTTGTAAACCACAAATATAGATGCACTTTGTAATTTTGATTTCAAAAAAATTCTTTAGCTAGCTTCGAAACGTCTATTAGTAATAAAAGACTATGTGTAAGTAGAATTTTTATACATATGTCATTAGTGAATTAAAAATATAGCGTTGGTGATTTCATTTCTAATACTATACTTTTCGCGTATGTTATATACAGGGTGGATATGGCAGATAGTAGGGACCCGGTGTGGGAGCACAGGGAGAGCATAGCACCTGGATGGCGTTGTAAATATTGTCATCAGAGAAAGGCCGGTGGTGGAGCAACTCAGCTTAAAATTCATTTGGCTGGAAAAGGGAAGGGGATTACATATTGCAATTCAGTGCCTCCAGATGTCTGCGAATTCTTCAGGCGCGAGTTGGATAGGATAAAAGATGCAGGTGATACTCGTCAGAGTGAGAGGGCAAGAAGGGTTGAAGCGGCTGGGGTCAACTATTATGACCTAACAGATGATGCCGACGAGGAGGAACAAATGGAAGCAGCCATGCAAGCCTCACGGCAAGAGGCGAGATTTAGGAGGGATGTGGAGCAACGAGGTGGCACATATGAGCATGGCGGTGGCAGTGGATCCGCTGAGCCTGAGGCACGGAAAGGAAGAAGCAACCCAATTGCCAGTTTGTTGCGAAGGGCTACATCTCACAGGGAGTCACCTTCTGTGAGAGATTACAACCTAGCATCTGCCAAGTCTCCTGTGCAGACACGCATCGATACAGGATTCTTTACAAAGAAGGGGAGGCAAGCTAGGGAGGCCATTGGTGAGTCATGGGCAAGGTTCTTCTACACCTCCGACATTCCTGCAAGAAATGCTGATAATCCATACTTTGTTAGCGCCGTTCGAGAAACACAGAAGTGGGGTACTGTTGGCGCAGAATTTCGACCCGTCCAGCAACCAAACGGGTTCCGCGTTACCACGGCGGCCTGGGAGATCTGCTTAACTCCAGTGCAGGTCTAAATGGCTTGCCTAGTCGTAAGTAGAGCGTGCCAGTTGATTTGATCTGCAATCAACAAGATTAAACAAGTAAACCATGTGAGAACCGATGGCCAATCGGCCGATAGGCCAATGTTGCATCGTGAAGGCCTGGCCGATAGGGCAAATCTATATCGGCTTACTTGAGGTAATAATAAGATAGAACTAATAAAGTAGATCTAATCTCATTGGCCCATGTGATCATATTTATAGCAAATTACTGGAATCGGCCGATGAGGATAGCATGAAGATAAATACACTAGCTAATACTCTAGTGTAAACTTATACAAGCCAATCGGCCAATATAAATATACCAACCACAGAGAGATCCTGAGAATACCCTGTAATCAATGTATTTATATTTACCAATCCGCCTGCATAAGTGGCAAACACATGCAAGAACATAAAATAATCACATGCATTAGGTAAGACCGGCTAAAACCCCGGCGCTATCCTTAATTACGATCAAAAATAGGCTTTAGGTTAAACCTCGAAACACGACTAAGGTCGATAGCAACTCAAAGTGTAGATCGAGAGTTAACATGAAGAAAATCAAGCCTTCGACCACTTTTAGGGATGGTAAATGCATTGAACAATTTAGCCAAGCATAAGAATTAGACCATCGTCAGCAATAAACCCTAAAACGAATAAATCGCTGGCAAGGCTTAATTAAAATACCTGTCAAAACTATTCAAGACATGATAATCGACGATCACATCATCGAGGCTTAATGTGTCTAAAACGACACATTAGCCCCGACGATGCAAATCGTCGGGGACGAGTTCTTACCTCTGCTCCGAGGAAGCAAGAACTCGTCGAAGAAAACCTCTTGCGAGGGTTGGCGATGCGCCGAAAATAGATTGAACTGGTTTTTGTGTGATTGATTCGAGAGAGCTTACATGTACAAACTATCGGGATATTTATACCCGAGATTACAACAGAACCCTTGTAGGGCACGATCTTATCTACAACTGACAAACAAGTCTTTGCGGCAGACTCTAGCCACAGATTAGATCTAAACTACCTAATTTACAAGATACAATTGCCTAAAACCGAGCTTTATCTCTATTTGGCAACTTCCTTGAAGCTTACTTTGAGCCCAGACCAAGCCCACGTTAACACTGTCAACTCACAACCCGCATCGGCCTATGACCAAACCAAATCCGTATCGGCCGATACACTCTTTATAGCAATACCTCCCCAGTCCGATACGGTTACCGAGTCCGATACAAAGCCTGGTCCGACTCCAACTCAATCCTTCTTCTCTGCTTCGGTTTCCTCTTTCCTTTCCAAGTCGATTACCAAAATCCATCGTTAACAGGTACGTATGCATTTCATATGGATTTACATTGTTCTAACAGTTCGCACACTAATTATTTGGCATTTGTACATTGTAGGTGAAAACATACCTTCTTCAAGCGGTAAGGAGATTGATGGGAAGTATCTTGACACTACAGAGAAGGACGTCAAGAAGCAATTCGACAGATTCAAGCGTGATTGGAATGAGTACGGTGTTACTTTAATGTGTGATTCTTGGACAGGACCGACGGGTATGGCGGTCATCAACTTTTTGATATATTGCAATGGAATCCTATTTTTCTACAACTCTGTTGATGCCACGGGCCAAAGCCAAGATGCTAACTTCGTACTAAAGGTGACGACGTTCCTTCAACACTTTAGCCTCATTTGATAACATCAAGTGTAGTGTTTGAGGTCTTGTTTTATTTTTGTGATTGTCCCATGCAAGAGATAAGAAAGGTGGTACGCGAAGTAGGCCCCCAACATGTCGTTCAGATTATCACTGACAATGGGTCTAACTACAAGAAGGCTTGCAGACTGCTGCGGCAAGAATATCCAACAATTGTGTGGCAACCTTGTGTGGCACACACAATTAACTTGATGCTTAAGGAGGTAGGAAAAATGCCGGACCATGAAATGGTGATTGGGAGTGCGAGGAAAATTTGCAAATGGCTATACAACCATTCCAAGCTACATGCCATGATGGTGTCTGCGATAGGTGGTGAACTGGTTAAGTGGAATGCTACAAGGTTCGGCACAAACTACATGTTCCTTGAGAGCTTCCTTAAGAGGCGAGATCAGTTCATGTAGTGGATGGCTTCCTCTGGGTTCATGCAAAGCAAATTCAATGGCACAACTGAGGGAAGGTATGCACACGCATGCCTATCTAGCATGAGTTGGTGGGAGAACTTGCAGGCAGTAGTCAATTCAGTTTAGCTGATGTACTCCTTCCTTCGGTTTGCTGACGAGGACAAGAACCCCAATTTGAGTGAGGTTCTTCTAAGATATCAGTTGTTAAAAATGGAGTACGACAGTCTTTTTGCGAGTCAAAGGGATAAATTCGAAGCATACATGGAAATTGTTAACAGAAGGATGCACGACCTCACCAATGAAACTCTAATCAATGCCAGTAAGTAGCCGACATTACATGATGAGAAAATTGGTATTGTATGACTCTCATCGATCTTGTTTCATGATTTGTAGGTGCGGCATTGAACCCTATGACTCACTACCAATACTCTCCAAGTGCCTCCGTCTTCCAAGACCTCCGTCAGGCCTTTGAGTGGATGATGGACATCGATACAGCCACCGCCGCTTTGCTGGAGGTTGAGATGTATCGCTATAAGACTGGTGAATTTGGGAGGGCTCTTGCAAGAAAGATGGCCACCGATGAAAAAACTTCCCCTGGTATGTTTTTAATCATTTGCACATGTCATATGTCTTGCTGCTTTACACGTATTCAGTCTTGTAAATTGACATGGAAATTGGCATGTGCAGCACAATGGTGGTCTATGTTTGCCTCAGATACGCCGAATTTGAAGAGACTTGCGCTACGTATGGTTGGTCAATGCTGCTCTTCAAGTGGATGTGAATGGAACTGGAGCACATTCGCATTCATACATACCAAGGTCCGTAATAAACTTACCCACAAGAAGCTCAACAAACTAGTTTATGTGAACTACAACCTTCGCCTGCGCATTCAGCAAGCAAATGCCCAAGTTAGAAAGGAGGATGACGATCCCCTTCAAAGACTAGCGGACCTATCATTCTATGAAACTAACAATCATGTTAAAGAATGGATGGGTAATGCTCGGTCCAATGCTAACCCAGAACTAGATGAAGACTCAACTGAGAGTGACGCCCCCGTGCCTAGTCCACTTGTAGCCAACCTAGTGGACTTGACTGACCTGTGCAGAACCACGGAAGCTTCTTCTATTGCAGAGTGGGCTGATGTGAATATAGGTGACACTCATATTGGAAAAAGGAAGACTCGGCAGCCACCAAAAGCACCTACATCCAAAAGAGCTAAGGGCAAAGGTCCACAGTCTCGCAATGTTGATAGCGATAAAGAGACTGAAGGAAGCCCAGACTACCAAGAGTTGAATGATAGTAGCTCAAGAACAGATTCAGATGATGGAGACAACGGTGGTCAAGGAGGCCAAGGCACCACTGTAGTATCTTCTAGGGGTCACACCCAACAGTCCGATCACCACAGCCCTATTCAATTCACTAGTGCGATGTGCTTCAATTACCATTTAGACTTTTACCACGCATTTCACTATTGATTAATTTTCTTCCTACAATTTTATTTGCAGGTGAGGCCGACTTCACTCACGTGACTCAGGACCGTGATCACGGTGCTCCAAGCTCTCAACGAACTACGGTTTCACCGAGTGAGCAACAGCAACGACAGCATCTTGACATACCACAGGATAGCTACAGCTCATTCAGTGCCTCTAGTATTGAAAGTGGCTATCCAACGTATGCGTACAATCGTCCCTAAGCTTCTGATTATCCCCCTCCTACATGGGTGTATGAGTGGCAAGAGCCCCAGTGGTACGCTCAATTGTATGCTCAGTGGCAAACAACATCATCATGGACAGGTCAAAGTTGGGAGGAATACAAGGCAGAGTTGCTACACTCGCATGGCTTGATGCTCATATCCACAGAGGAGTACAACATGGCATATAATCAGTGGAACTTATAGCTTACTCTATGTTGGTATGTCCTTCTCTATTTCCTTTCATTGAAAACAAAACTTCTATTTTCGTATTACTTGCTATGTGAACTATCATATTGTGGATGTTATATTGTGGACATGTGAACACCTTGTACGATATCTTGAGATTGTTGATTGTTGTTGTCGACATATTATCTTATGAATTGTTCAATTGATTTCAAGTCCGTAATATAGAAAAGATCATGCCAAAACTTTTTATTGTATACCCACAAGTATTGTTCAATTGATTTCAAGTCCGTAATATAGAAAAGATCATGCCAAAATTTTTTATTGTATACCCATAAGTATCCTACATATTTTAATTATTATCCCCAAATTCTACACATTTTTAAGTGTTTCTCCGATTTTTTAAATTTTTTTCTTCATTTCATTCTTCCTCGGATCACACATCGCACGGTAACCGCGCGGTTACCGCGCCATACCGCATGGTAACCGCGGTCGATACCGCGGTTTGCCTGAAATTTTGAATTCAAATTTTCGATTTGCAAATTTGTCGCGGTTTCGCGTGGTTACCGCAGTTACCACCGATAACCGCCGTACCGCCGGGTGGCGATAACCAGGCCCCCGGCGGTAAGCCCAACCCTGCTCCTGTCTAAACATCTTGGTTCGCACAGTACGGGAAGCTGATAGTTAATTGATATCTGTGTTCGCTAATTTGCCAGGTATTCTTTTTTTTTTGTCTGCCTTCGTTGGTTTCAAAATGATTTAGTGTGTATTTGTTGCTATGTCATTTCGTTCAATCGCTTGTAATATGTTTCATAGGTTTTGATGTAGTTTGTTCCATGCGTTTTGGTCGTGATTTATGATATTTGTTTCTTATATTGTTTATACGTACATAGGAAGATATATGCTGTTATGTTTGTGTTAGCATGTATGTTTGTGTTAGCATGTAAAATTTTATGTCATTAAATTGTTTTCGTCTTTTCTTAAAAAAAGTCATCGTCTTCTTTTGTTTTGAGAAAAATATGTGATTCAAGTATTTTGTGTCATGGTCCCCACGGACATCATATAGACTAGCTAACCTACTGTAAATCATTCATCTTCCAGCACATTGCACTATAGGGTCTTACTTTCTCAGTAACAAGCTATTCGTTGATTTTCTTCTTAATTAGATGCAAACTTGGTCTGTAAGCTTTCAAGTCCACTGCTTACTACCGTATTTCTGTTAATGCGATTTCTAATGATAAATAAGCTTTCGAGTCCCTCCTTCGATAGTTTGGAAGTAATCTCAAAATGGAGCTTCCAAAAATTTTCTTTCCGAATCATTTTCAGTTTTATTAACCCGAGCTCCTCTTTGTTGTTGCTTGAAATTTGCAAGTCTAGTTTGAGGAATTATTTTTATAAAGGGCAAATCTTCTTTTCCTGCAGTACATTACAGCATCAAAGCAATCCACATTCCACAATGAATACCGTATAGAACAAGTGAATGTCATTGTAAGTAGGCGTTTGTCGAATTACCAAGTTGACTACAAAATTACTTGTAAACCTCCATACCTTTTTATTTGACGGATATTTATTATGAATGAGGAAGAATATTAGCTGTGCATGTTAGGGATGATATGCTAGAGTTGTTCACCGTATTGCGTATTTTTCCACGTAAAGTATGTATATTTTCCTCACAAATCATAACACTGATGGATCCTCTTGCCGTCAAATGTTCCCCATTTTAAAGATTAAAATTGGACGAAGAGACGCAGGCCTTTGATTATTTATCCTTTTTTTAGACGACTGAATAAATAGACTGATGGAGAGAAAGGTTACGAAATTATCATCCATGATAGGATCTGGTTCTTCTTCAAGAATCCTCGAGATAGGATGCCCGGAACAGGGTTTACCAAATCGTTTTGGGTGAGATTATCGTCATTGTTTTCGTGAGGTTATCGCCACCCCATGGCAAGACGGTTATCATGGCACGTGTTAACCGCGTGGTTTTGCAAACCCTGACCCAGAACTGTGGAGCTTAGATGAACTAAGCATATTACAGAAATGACGTACCAAGGATACTTCCCAGGGTTAGTGTCTAACATACAAAATATTCATTGAGTAAAGAGTTGAGAATCGGTGTTCTGCAAAACATTCTCGAGACACTACCAAAATATTCTCACAGCATACAACAAAACAAAATAACAGAACAACACCCAACAATACATATATATGGGAAAAAGAAGCGAACATTTTGTTGCCTCTCATCGCAAGATGACAACGCTAAGACAAGATTGGCATCAGTACAATCAGACCCCTAAGGCATTTTATGGGATGCAAAGAAAAAACACACTACATGACATGATTGAATGCCAATATGATAAACGTGATGTGATAATGTGATGAGAAGACATGATTCCATCAGAACCCATGGGATCAATCAAAATTTCTAAAATTACTAGGTTTATCGGACATTCTGACCAAATTGAAGCAGCTTAGTTCAAAATTGAATATTTCCAAAACTGAGACAAGCTAAACCAAGGTTGTGTGACATAAATAACTTTTGCAAATAACGAAGCATTTCTCCAGCTTGCGCAACAAACAAAAATGTGCATTTATAAATTATAATCACTTAGAACCACATACCAGCAAGCCTTGCATTAGAACATCAACTAACATTTAACAATGTATTGTCATCTAAAGCAAAATGGAATCAACATTGATGTCATTATCCCCATGATCTAACTCAATCAAATTGTACATATTTAAGCACAGAATTTTTCGCAAATCGCTAACCAAGAAAGTCTTTGTTCACCAATTTGCCATCTGTGTTAATTGCCATCTTTGTTTGCCAATTTGCCAGGTATTCATTTTTTGTCTGCCTTCGTTGTTTTTAAATGATTTAGTGTGTATTTGTTGCTATGTCATTTCGTTGAATCGCCTGTAATATGTTTCATAGGTTTTGATGTAGTTTGTTCCGTGTGTTTTGGTCGTGATTCTATGATCTTTGTTTCCTATATTGTTTATACGTACATAGGGAGATATATACTGTTATGTTTGTGTTAGCATGTAAAATTTCATGTCATTAAATTGTTCTCGTCTTTTCTAAAAAAAAGTCATCGTCTTCTTTTGTTTTGAAAAAATTATTCGATCCAAGTATTTTGTCATTTTGTGTCATGCCCCATGCGGGCGTCATGTAGATAACCTGTTGTAAACGAGCTATCCATTGATTTGCTTCTTAATTATAAGTTGATGCAAACTTGGTTTGTAAGTGTTCAAGTCCTCTGCTAACTACTGCATTTCTGTTGATGCAATTTCTAATTTCTAATGATAAATAAGCTTTTGAGTCCCTCCTTTAATAGTTTGGAAGTAATCTCAAAATTGAGCTTCCAAAAATTCTCTTTCCGAATCATTTTCTCAGTTTTATTAACCCGGACTGCTCTTGTTGTTGCTTGAAATTTGTAAGTCTAGTTTGGAGAATTATCTTCATCTTCTATAACCCCTACCCATTCCCTTTTTCTCAGTTTTTTTATTTTTTTTGTTTGCTTCTCAGGATGGCTGCCACGTTGTTTTATTTGGAGTAGTGCTCCTCGATTAGATGAGAGAGACCAACAACAACTCATTCCAACGGTCATCTCACTGTTTCCCTAAAGCATAGAGTCCCGTTGTCCAGTGTACTTTACTGGTCATGGGCGATGAGAGCTTACATGGAGGCCACGCACACCCGTACACATTTTTTCATAAAAGCCCCTAATAATCCAAGAAAGTGCGAAATAACTCTTCCACAAAATTTGTCTCGTTGTAACTTTTATGGAAATGCCATATACTTTTGAGAAATATAACATGAACAAAAGAAAATTCCGTTTGTAGGGATGACGCTGTAATCCAAACAAGTCCAAGGGTATTTTTGCAAAACAGTATCCCAAACCTATCTCCTGTCACCTGCTTGCCTGCCTCATCCTTGTTGCCGCCGTAGCCGAAAGCTAGGGTTTAGGTCAGATAGAGTGAGTCACCGCATCGAGTTCAAGCCGAACCATCTACCTGCCTTAGCCTACCATGTAATGGCAATTTTGACCATACAAAAATACCATATATGGGAACACGAGTCATCACGAGTCAAACCGGCCAAGAGACGTACGGCATGGCATGGAACAAATATTGCTCTTATTGTAATGGCATGTCTACGAATACACAAATTGTAATGGCATTTATCTAAAATACCATATTTGCAATGGTATGGATCAAATTAACCCAAAAAACAATTGGTTCAACAGTGCACAGTTCCAGTTGATTCCCGTCTTAGTGATGTAAACATGGAGCTGAAAGTTTGTAAGCAACAAATAGCAACTTATAAGAACATTTATGTATGTGATCTTGGACTTGACTGCAATTGACATAATTAGCAATGCTAGCCTTACTGGAATTGTGCTTTTGTTGATATTGACAGAACAAGGAGAAGGAAAAGTTGAATGAGTATGAGGAAGCATTGAAGAGAGAAATATATCATCCACTGTAGAGTTGTTGTACAAGTTTAACTGCCAATGAGCCACAAGCAAAGAGAAAGAAACTAACGTAAGACATTCAAGTTTGCCCCTGCAAGCTTTCGTCTGATCTTCCTTTATTTGCAAGAATCTACAAAGAGCTCCAATCTTGTTAAAACAGAGCAGTAATGTTGTGCCTGAATTGCTCTCTTATTTTGTTATTTTCATGTATACATATGGTTTCGCTATTGCCATCATTGGAATGAATATCTGTTCTTTAGGAGGCCACCTTTTCTGCAAGTTCAGTTTTGTGCTTCATGTTACATGGTTAGATAGAAATTATGGAACAAATACTACAAACCTACATATGTTTTCCTGCCAGAGTTGCCGTATGATAACCTATGTTCTTGCATGCCCGCCGTTTGTCGATCGCTTGCTGTGTGATCGCACGTCTTTCTGCCAACCGTCTATTACCTTGCTCCACCAGCTGCAATGTCGTCTGCACAGTTCCAATTGCACGTTCTCTAACTGTCTAACACATGCCCTTCAAAACTCTAGCTTGCAATGCCTAGGGCCGGTCTTGAAAATGCAAGCCAGCTGCACGTTCTGTAACATGTGCCCTTCAAAGCTCTAGCTCGCAGTGCCTAGGGCCAGTCCGGTGCGAAATAAAACATAGGGTCCTTAATATACTATCTCAATAATAATCAATATATATATATATATATATATGAATATGAGTTCTTACCGATAAAAAATTATATCTAGAAATAATATTTATAAAAAAATCATACATATTACCTTAAAAATTTATTCAGACATTTCTCGCTATCTGATACATACTTTCTCGACAACATGACCTAATAATTGAAAAAATAGCATTATTTATAGTGGTTAAACTCATATAAATTATACTACAAAACTATAAATCCAAATTTAAAATCCTATCAATTAATTGCGGACGTTGTGCACGACAAGTGAAATCCAAATTTAAAATCCTGCCAATTCATTGCGGACGTCTGGATGCGCACGACAAGTGAGTCGGCAACACACTAGAGCAGCTTTGTGATTTCGTCCAACCATCGATCCAACTCCAAGCTCAACCTGATTTTCTGAACAAGAAGAGTCAGGCACAAACCTATTAACCTAGACATAGAAAGATGCAGTACTGCGCTGTGTACATGGCAACAGGCCAATAGCAACAGATATAATTAGAAAATTTCAAATGGCGATGGCATCATGGCAATGGTGTTGCTGCTGCTCACCTGGTCACCTCGACACCTCTTGATCGTCAGGCGACAGGAGTTAGCGCCTTGCAGTTCACCAATCAGCAGACAACAGCAATCGTAGCCGACGGCAGCGGCCAACGGCAACTCGGCGAGCGGCGCGGCGCGCGCGGTCACACGGATGGCCGATGCGCCGCCGATGAGGGACGAACGCGTTTTAGCGTCATACAAATTGAGAATTCGAAGGATCGTGCGGCGGCAATCTCGCGATCACGGAACCTCGGCTGTTCTGTTCGACGTCGTCGCATCGCGTGGGCTTGCCTCTTGTTGAGCCACTACATGGCAGCGTGCGGCAGCCCTGTGTTCTCAACTTCTATTCCTTGCACTCCACGCGAATGTTTTTCAAACTATTAAACATGCGTTTTTTAAAAAAAGTTTTTATATGAAAGTTGCTTTAAAAATTATATTAATTTATTTTTAAAAAAATTAATAAATATTTAATTAATCATAAAAAAATACGTCGTTCCGTTTTACATGTTAGAAGAATGAGTTTCCAACTCAACGGAACGAACACAACCATATTGCCTATATTTATTAGATGCGGTGCAATACTCTCTTCATTTAGCTTCCTCATACATCCAACCCTAACCCACCATCAGTCCTCTCGCCGACGTTGATCGTACTATAAACACTCCTATGTAATTTCATTCATTACTGGAAACATGCCGGCTCATTCCGTGTGTTTCTACCTTAGCAGCCTCCAATAAACGTTTGCTATCGATATAGCATTCTACTTCATATGGGTCCTGCACGATCTGGCTGTCCCCTGCCCACATTAACAGGTGCTTCCTCTAAATCATTATCTATTTGCTTTCTTTTCCTGCTCTTATAGACTCGCTAACCACTCATATTTTGTTGGGAAAAAACAGGTGTCTGTATTGCTCTCTGCTGCACGCAATGTGCATCTGCAAATGTCCAAGCTAGACGGGCACCATTCTGTCCGCCGTTAATGAGATCGGCCTCAACATCGTCTGACATTATTCTTACGCTTCTGGTTGACTACGTTTCGGCAGAAAAAAAAATAAATGTAAAATGTTCTTCATTACCGTGTATTTGTTATGTAGTTCTATTTGCCGCAGCATCCCGGTTAAATGTACCTTAGTTATTTGTCTTTTTTATCAGCTATGTTTCCCATGCCTTCTGATTCACGATAAAGCACGCTACGGATTGTGCTTGCATTATTTTCCATTTGCTAACACTATGTAAATATTACCGTACGCGGCATGGCGCCGCGTATATCTTTTGTGAAGGGCAAATCTTTTCCTGCAGCATCAAAGCAATCCACATTCCACACTGAATACGTATAGAACAAGAGAATGTCATTGTAAGTAGGCGTGTGTCGAATTGTCAGATTGACAAGAAAATTACTTGTAAATCTCCATACCTTTTTATTTGACAAATATATATTACCAATGAGGAAGAATATTAACCGTGAATTTTAGGGATGATATGCTAGAGTTATTCTCCACATTACATGTTTTTTCCATGCAATGTATGCATATTTTTCCTCACAAGTACTCATAATGCTGATGGATCCTCTTAGCGTCAAATGTTCCTTTTTTTAAAGATTAAAATTGGATGAAGAGACGTAGACCTCTGATTATTTATGGTTTTTTTGTCGACTCGGAATAAATAGACCGATGGAGAGAAAGGATACGAAATTATGTCCATGATAGGCTAGTAAGTGTGTACGTGGAGCCCACGTTGCTAATAAAATAAATGAAGGTAGAAGAGAATTGTTTGAAGTGCTCAATTATTTTTACAGATTCCATTTTCTCTTTCGAAATGGATTAATGATCAGTCACGTCCTAGGTTCTATATAATCACGAAACCAAAAATTGAGGGCATTCCATGTTAACCTTTTATCACAAAACCAAAATTTGAGGTCCTAGAGTTCTTGAGGTGCCAAAAGAAAGCTCAGTGTTGCGCAGGTCTACAAATCTAACCCGAAGTGATCCACATATTTATTTGTCATGAGGGCATGCAGCATCATATTTGAAAACGCAACATCCATTATCAGTGCCATTGACAGTAAATAGAAAACAATACTAATTGGTGAAGCCAACTAATTTCAGTAGGAAATAACTGGGTAGAATTAGACAAAGGATGACTCCATTCCATTCTAAAGCAGTACTGATCTCACGCGGCCTAGACCATTGGCAACTCATGGACTCGGATGGACAAAATAACAAGAACCTGGCCAATCAGATATTCAGATTAAGATTCGACTAATACACAAAGAAAATAGTCAGAGAAATAGGATGTTGGAGTCAAGACTCGAGAGGAGTTCAGCAAGGACCAAGAAGCTTTGTTCTCTTCGTTTCTATTAGTATTCCTCTTCCGAACTCAGATATAACTAAAATCAACTCATTCAACTGCGTAGTAGGCTAGTAGCAGACAAGTTCGCACGGTTGCTCTGTTGTCTGCTCGATTGCTCCTCTGCCCGGCTGATTATGCAGTGTAGTAGATGGCTTCCTGCCTCCGCGCAGCTCATTAGCATATAACTAATTAAATATTAGCTTAAAAAATTTAAAAATAAATTAATATATTTTTTACAACAACTTTTATATAGAAAATTTTTGTAAAAAAAATATTGTTTAATAATTTAAAAGCGTAAAAGTTGGGGAAACAGGTCGAGGCGGATTGGACGGAGACGATGGCGGAATGGACTCGGAGGCGGCCACAGCAACGGTGGGGCGACGTGCCGCGGTTCTCAGGCGTGCAATGTGGAACCATCAGATTAAGGCCATTGAACGGTCGGATGTAAGGGAATGAGTGCCAGCGCTGCATTGCAACACGCAAGTTGCTACATTATAGCATTAGATGATTCATCTTCAAGAATCCTTGAGATGGGATGCACCCAAGTGTGGAGTTCAGATGAACAAAACGTGTTGCCGAAATGATGTACGAAGTATCCTACTTCAGAGGGTTGGTGTCTAACATGCAAAACATTCATCGAGCTGAGAGTTGATAATCGGCGTTCCGGAAAACATTCTAAACAGACAGCAAAACAAAATAACAGGACAGCATCCGACAATACATAAACAGGAAAAAGAAGGAACGAAATCCGGGCAAACATTTACATTTTGCTACCTCTCATCTCAAGATGACAATAGTAGGACAAGATTGGCATCAGTTCTATCAGACCCCAAAGATTTTATGCGATGCAAGAAAAAAGAGAACACACTACACGACATGATTGAGTGCCAATATGATAACGTGATGTGGTACCGTGAGGAGAATTTTCTAGGTTTATCTGACATTCTGAACAAATTGAGACATCTTTGTTCAAAATTGAATATTTTCAAAAAGGCAACTAGCTGAACCAAGGTTAAGTGATATAAATAACCTTCGCAAAGCATCAAGCATTTCCCTAGCTTACACAACAAAAAGCAATAAGCATTTATATAAAATTGTAATCACTCATAACCACATACAAGCAAAATACTGATACTGTCCATTAGAACATTACCTAACATTTACCAATGTCTTGTCACCAAAATCAAAATGGAATCAACATCCATGCCATTATCCCCATGATACAACTCAATCAGATTGTACAACTTTAGGCTGACTTATCACAAAGCATTGTTAGCCAGAACAGCTGTGGTCTAAAAAAACATAAACAGCCAAACCACACAGACATAATCATACTTCCCACAATACTTGATGCAAAATAGCCGGACCTACCACTAAACTGTCTGTAAGCTCCACACTGAAGTAGGACAGGACAATTACACTATTTTTTTCTCTCACAGATTTCTACAAGGATCATAGTGCAGCCACTGATGGCAAAAACTAAAAAAATGAAATAAGTTACTTATGAACGTCCTATTTCATTGCTTTGCATTCGGATTCAAATCCAACAATTCAAACAAATAAGCAGCTAGCCAATTGAACCTTAATACTCGAAGCATAACATAAACACCTGACATACATAACAGTGCATAACCAACCATGTAACGCATCCAACCAAAGAAACCAAGTAAAACTAAACACTTTGCACACCTTGCAACAAACAAAGCGATCCCTGAACACTAATCAGGCAACCTATCGCAAGTACTCTGCAACAAATTGCACTACCATACCAACGAATTGCCTAAGATTACAGTTGCTAAATTTTGATAAGCATGCGAGTTAGTAGACCTAATTAAGTTGCAAATCATGTCCGCCAAACACAGTTAGGCACATCGCAATGAATCACCGCTGAAATGGAGGAACATGGAAAACAAATCGCATCTGAAGCAGTGTAATTCCCAAACAAAATTTCAACCAGATCTATCCTTGGCATGATTTCATAACACATGAACATCACCATGTCTTAATTAAAAACTCATACTAACAATCAAGTCTTCATGGACAGATACCAAAAAACAGAGATTGATTAACGGATGATAGCAAGCACAAGAAAACCATCTAGAGGAAGGCGCCTAGAAGCGGAGCTTGGTGAAGAACCACCTGTTCTTGCCGGTCTTGAACCTCTCCTCGAGGCGTGCCTTGGCCGCCTTGCACGCGGCCACCTTCTTGTCGCGCGTGGCGAGCGCGTCGGGACCCCCGGAGGCCACGTCCTTGAAGTCGACGTCGAGGGTGTAGCGGGTGGGCATGATGTGGGTGAAGTTGACGAGCTTGAGGAAGCACTTGACCCTCGACTTCTTCGCCGTCTTCTTCGCCGAGTCCTTGCGGATCACCTTCTTCGGGTACTTGGCGAGGCCGGCGACGAGGCAGTGGCCGTAGGGGCGGTCGCGGGTGCCCTCCTCGAACACGCGCACGATCACCGCCTTCCGCCCCGCGTACCGCCCCTGCAGCAGGATCACCGCCTTCCCGGGCTTCAGGAACTTCACCATGGCGGCGGCTGGCGCGGATCTCCTTCTCCTTCGCCGGTGTAGTTGGTCGCCGCCGCGCTCGCCTCACCTCCGCTGCTGCTGCTGCTGCGCCGCCGCCGGATGGGATTAGGGTTCGTGGAGAGGAAATGTTTTATAATCGGGATGCGGCCAGGCTAGGGTTTGAGGTGGGGGACGAATGGCGGATTTACCCCTGAGTTGCTATCGTTGGATGTGGATCGGACGGGTGTTCCTGGGTAAGTTGGTGGTGGGGCCGAGGTGTCAGTGGGCTATCTGGATGAGCGAGAATAAGGGTAAAATAGGAAATTCTAAAGATGTGCTGAGATGGGCTTTGGGCGGAGAAATAAGCCTGATAAAGCCCATATAGGCCGACCTATCGTCGGGCCCATTTGTCAGAGAGCCGCCCTATCGGCGAAATCACCTTCTGGAGCGTTCAAACCGAGCACGGTTTCCGTTCCGGCGCCTGTTAAGGCAAGCAGCAGTGGTTATGTACAGATTATTTGAAATTAGCATGACATGTTTAGATAAGTACACACTCCGTCCCAAGTAAGTGTCCAGTGGTGTTGGGTTAAACTAATCAGTGCCACGAAATTTGGTTTGATGTCAGAATTATGTTTATGTACTTAGGTCCTGTTTGTTTCAACTAATCTAGATTGTTGAGTCAAATTATTGTAACCTGAATTATAATAAGTTAGAGTAGAATAAGCTGTGAGCTGTTTGTTTTTTTGGATTATTGAATGGATGGATTACTGGGTTTGAAGGCTATCTATAATGTACTCAACTATTTGTTCGGATGGATGTCAAAGGTGGGTAAACCACCCAATAATCTGAAAAAAAGGGCATTTGAAGGAGATTACCAGATTGTACTAATCTAGGTTCTAGATTATAATAATCTATCACAATAATCTATCTGTTTGTTATAGATCATTACTAATGATCTAGATTATAATAATTTTAAGCTGAATCAAATAGGGCCTTAGTATTCCCAAAATTAGCATGACATGTTTAGATAAGTAGGAGTATTTGTCTTCTGAATGGCAGATTAAATTTAAGGTGCTCACCATGGATGGAGTTCCAAGACGATGAGATTGCGAGACGGGTAGAGGATGAAGCTGCTGAAGGTTTTTTTTGCTGGTTGTGTGCTAAGCTGAAGTTCTACTTTTGGCTCTGATCTGGGTGGTGATCTGCTTTGGATAACTCTGGGATTGTTGTCTACGTTTGTTTTTCTCTTTGCAGTAGTTGATAAGTGGGTTGTAAGATAGTTTTTGTATATGCCTGAAGGAATAGTCTGTAAACTTCTCCCCCAACCATGGTGGGATTGCGCCTGGTCAGAAGGGAGGATATCTTGAGGTCGTTTTAGATGTTGTTTTAAATCCTCCAAACCTTTTGTAGCTTCCGTTTCTGGGAATGGGAATGGGGAGAGCTTGGCTCTCCTAGTTAAAAAAAAATGGTCTTCTGAATGATGTCCAGTGGTGTTGGGTTGAACTAGTCAGTGCCACCAAATTTTGGTTTGATGTTTAGTTTAATGTCAGAATCATGTTTATGTACTAGTACCCCCAAAAATATGGTAAGGTAAAAGTATTTACCGAGCGTTCAGTTTACTAATTACTATTAACACATCAAGTTATGGTAATAGTATTTTGGTAACTTGTAAGAGTAGCTAAGCAAACTAGGCTGTTATTTTGCTTGCCTGTCCCTTTGAATGTGCTCATATTTGTGCCTATATTTGCAATGTTTCTGATAGGACTTCCCTTCTTTTGTTGAAAGATAACACAAGTTCACACAAGCTGGAAGATCACAAATTTGTTATGTACTCACATGCATGTAAATACCACTGTAAAAGGAGTGACACTGAAAAATATCCGTTCAGCAGACTGGTTCGTCAGCTAATTCAGTATCAGCTCCAAGTTTCGGAATCTCTGAACTGTTGGATAGCTCTCTCCGTGCAAGGGATTGCTACCGCCGGTAGCATTTTGAGTTCTTGTTATTCACCTCCTTGACTTTGTGTTTGCAACTTGCTGGATTGTCAAAATTCCGTTCTACCGGTTTTCCTCTGCTTTGCACTTCTTGATGTTTAGCTTGTTTTGGCGACTCATCTTCTCTTGAATTTTTTTCATTTACATGAGTGGTACAAACAAGAACATTGAGGACATTTAATGGCATTAGAGTGAACCGTCAATTTTACAGAACTTTCCTCCATAAGCTTAGCCTTTCACGTTTGACAGAGCAGATCACACAGGTTTAAAAGCAGAGTATAAACCAAGGCTAACAAAACACAACACATTCAAGCAAAATCTCTGTCAAAAACCGGGCAAAATTCCCCCTTTTTTTTTATGTAATACAAGTTGACAAGCTCTGATAGCTTCGGTCTCCTTCGGCCAAAGAAACAAAAATTATAGCCTTCAAAACATGATAAAGCCAATCACCTCCCATGTTATTACTAATTCTTGTTTAATTTTTCAACATGATAAAGCCAATCACCTCCCATGTTATTACTAATTCTTGTTTAATTTTTCTTTCGCTCTATCTCGAATTCATTCTCGATTGTAAGGAAAGAAATCAGTGAGAAACTAATTATACATCATCCGAGCTGAGGTGAGCAATTCAGCGCCTCCCACGCTTTTTCGCGGGCTTGCAGTCGTCGTCATCTTCGGAGCCGGACACCTCGTCGTCGTCGAAGTCTTCGAAATCCTCCTCCTCGTCGTCGAAGTCGCTCTCGAACTGCCCGTCGCTTCCCATGGCCTCAAACTCATCGTCCTCCTCGTCCTCGCTCTCGCTCACCGCCTTCGCCTTCCGGCCCGCGGCGGCGTACCCTCTCCGCGCGTACAGCGCCGCCGGGGTCGCGCCCGCGGGCTGGAACAGGAAGCGCGCCACGGCGGCGGACGGCGCCTCCGAGGCCAGCCGGGGAGCGGGCCCAACGGCGAGATGCGCAGCTGGGCGTGCGGCGGCCGCGGCGAGGCGGCGGAGGGCGAGGGAGGCGATCCCGGAGGCGGCCCGCTGCATGGTTGGGGTTGGCGGCGGCTGGGGTGAGTGGCTGAGTGGGATGGGAGGGTGGCGGCTAGGGTTTTGCAGCGGGGGTTTGCGCGAGGGCTAGGGCATTTTAAAGGCGGGGAGGCGGGNGAGGTGGGAGTGGGCGTGACTGGAAGCCTGGAAGATTCCAGAGACCGCAAGCGTCTCCCGCGCCCGCCCCTCTACTCTGATCTGATTTGGTCGCCGCCGCCGCCGCCTGTGCGGCCACACCGGCGTGCGTGTCTGCTTTTTCTTTTTCTTTTTCCCCTATATTCGAGCTTTGTTGGGCCGTAAATGCTTCTTGGGCCATTGAAGATCAGGAACAGGTTCATTGGGTCCTCGGCCTTCGCCTCCCTGCGCCCCATTGCCGAAGCTGCGTGGTCGCCGCCGTGCGCTGGGGGAGAGGTGAGAGACAAGTTTTTCTTTTATATTTTTCATGTGACTTAGATGTGAGGTCATGTTGACTCATTTGTCATGTCGGTGAAATCAGCTTTCTATATTACTGGAGGACCTAATTTAATCTGGTTTCGCAAGCTGGGGGGTCAAGATTTCTGGTATTACAGTTTAATAATGTAATTTAAACTCGATAAAAAGATGAGGGACGACTAGTGGACTTATTGCTTTTAGCCTGGAAGAGCGCTTTGTCCTGCCCAATTGTATTGGGAGGGAATAAGTCCACTGTGACTCCCTCAATATCATATTCCTGAACCGTAAGATCGGATATTTTGACCTCCCGATTATTAAAACTGGTATAATTTGACTTTCTCAATGGTTTTGAAAGTGGTTTTCATTGACATGACACGTTGACCTAGTCCAATTGGCTAAGTCAGCATGTGGGGCCCACTCGCCAGTGGCCCTTCTCTTTCTTCTCTTTCTTCCCTTACCCCTCCTCACTCTCCCTCACATTTCCTCTCCGTGGGAGGCAGCGGGGCAATAGCAGGCGGCAGCAGGACGGTCCTCCAAGCTCTCGCCCGTGACAAGCCCCGCCATCGCGTCCACCGCCAAAGCACGTCGCTCGCAAAGAGAAACATGGCCATGGCCATCACCGTCAAGGAGCTCGACACCAAGGCATCCGCAGTGGCCATTGGGGCCGCACGCATGGAGCTTGTTGCCTTAGCTATGGGCCCATGTGCAAGGTTCCAGTTGGCGAGGAAGAACCAAGGCATTGGGAAGCTCTCTAGACCAGGACTAGCGCGGCGGGAGAGGGGAAGCCCCTGTGTCCCCAACCTCCCCAACTCACCTCTTTACCTCCTGTGGCGAAGTGTATGTTGAGCATGCGGAGCGGGCCCGACGACGACTGCTTGTTGGCACGGAAGACGTGGATGACGCCCTTCTTGTTGCCGACCGCAAGGAGGCCGCCGTCAAAGCGGAACAACGGTGAGCAGGTGATGAGAAGGGGTCCCCGGAGAAGAGGAGCATGGAGGTCGACCAGGAGGCGATGATAATGGGGACCGACCGTGACGGGGAGAAGGTGAGGTGGCCCCCCGTCGGAGGAGGCAGCTTGGGCACTGACGATGCACGCGACTAGATGAGGGGGATGGCATCGGACTACTCCGCCCCTCTTCCTCCTTCCGCTCCACGTTGGGCCATCATCGGGAAGGAGGAAGCACGAACGAGGATGGCAGTGGTGGTGAGAGGGGAGGCCGACGAAGCCGTCATCGCACCGTTGCCAACCGCCGTCACCGCTCAAGCTCATGTTGCAATGTGTGGGGAGGACACTCGTTACCGTCGTGCCACCGTTGACTGTCGTCCTTGGCTCTCCTTGATAGCTCAGCGGTGTGGGGAAAGTGGAGGGGAGGAGAAAGAAAGGAGGCATGTGGGCCCAGTGATAACTTAGCAGGTTGGACCAAGTCAAAGCACCACGTTAGCAAAATCGCCCTAAAAAATAGACAAGAGAAGCAAATTACACTGGTTTTAATAGTTGGAGGTGAAGATAATCGGTATTGTGGTTGAGATATGGAGTACGAATTACAATATTGGACCTATATTCAAGGGAGTCAAAGTGGACTTATTCCTATTGGGAGGTAATGAAAGATAAAAGTTACCCGGGCTGGTTTACCCCTAAAAAGGGTATAGGTATTCTTAGACGGGATTGACGGAATACTCATGTAGTGAACGTCCGTTGACTGTAGGAAGAGGGGAGAAACACTGATAGATGGGCCTCATAGATTTATTTTTTAAAAAAATGGCTGACTGTACTGCATCATGTACGCTATACGTGACTAAAACTGCTCTAAATTAAGTCAGAGGTGATTCGTACGATTTAAAAAGCTTGGGAGGGTGTAAATTTTTTGGTATTTGAATTGAGGAGGTAGATTGAACCGTGACCCAAACTTTTTCTAAATTAAAATATGAACAAATCCATTTGATATGACAGCTACCAAATCACCTTACTATAACAAAATTATACCAAATACTTTAGAAATTTGAATATTCTTTAATCTGCAACAAGTATTGTTATTGGGGGAAGCACCAATATTGCCTTATGGTGTTAGAGTTGGGAACATATGACTTTACACACAGGATTTAGTCATTTAGATCCTGGTATCCACTAATATGATTATGTGCACCCTTAGTTGTTGCAGGCGCTAGAAGTTAAATTTTCATTGTCCAAAGAACAACCAGTATCATCCAAGTTACGAAATAGATAATTTAGATGAAAAAAATACATGTTTTCTTTCTAGTTTCATTGAAATCAATTGAGAGCATGAACAATGGTGGACGTTAGCTGAGAGCATGAGCAACGGTTTATATCAGCATCAGAGATTTTGTCACATAATTAATTTGTGGTGAGGTGATGGAGGAGGAATGAAAGAGAGAAAGAAGTCGTCCTTGGATCACCAGGAGATTTTGTTTGCTGATTCAAATTATTAGTTACCGCCTCTAGTCTAATGTTATAAACATTAATGACATGAAAGAGTAATATTGTAAAAAAAAACCAAATTAAATAATATATTGTACGAATTACTATATCTGCAGTATACTGGTATAGTACTATTGTTACGTTAATTACTGTACTGTATATGATTGTAGCTGTCTGAACGGCTATGCATGCACTGAAGTGTGTGCTTTCCAACGGTTGAATATCCCACCTGTCATTCCCCCAATTTATACATATTCTTACATTGAAAATAGACCATTTCCAAAGTTTGGCCGAGTCAGCAAGATCCATGGCATAGCTGGAGTAGGTATCCAAGGCTGCACGGTGGCACATGCACATGCCCCGACAAAGTGGGTCCTCACTAAACTGGCACGCATGCATGGCCCAGTCCAGCAGTAGAACACAGAAGATCCAACACGAAGCAGTCAGGCCCGGAAATCAACATCTCACGGAGCACATGACCACTGGGCCCCATCCATCCCCTTACATTGTTGCATGGCCAACGCTAAAAAACAGATCAACACAGCGCCGATTCATCGTGTCCATGGTACATGTTAACAACTGCACACACACATGAACATAGATATATACAAGAAAAGATTGTGCAAACCTTTTAAAATTTTCAGAATATGTATCGATACATATCATGGAAGAAAGAACAATAACCAATCAATGAATTAATGCATGCTTCCAAGATGAACAAAACTGGCGATAATATACAGATGCCATACATACATGTCCTCACACTGCATATAATTTAAGTACAGACAAAAACTATAGGCTTACACATCTAACCATAAAGGGGGGAAGAAATGGCAGAGAAAAATAATGAACAACAATAATGGAATATCTTCTTCATCATGCATATGTGTAAGAGCAAAGAATGGTGGTGGGGTGACATGGCACAACGACATCGATCATCCCTCTAGCTAGGGCTTGAGGCGTCCATCAATGGCGGCGAGATGAACCCTAGCTAGCTAGCTAGTTAGGCCTTTGGTGCCTCCTCCTCGGCCTTCGCCGGCGCCGCCTCAGCCGCCGGCGTCGCTGCGGCCTCGACTGCAGTCTCGGCCTCGGCGACGGCAGGTGCGCTCTCACCGGCGGCTGCTGGCTCGTCGGCAGGGGCGGCGGCCTCTTCTTCTTTCTTCTCCTCGGCTTCTTCCTTCTTCTCCTCGCCGGCGGCGGCGGCGGCGGTTTCCTCTTTCTTCTCCTCTGCGGCGGCAGCAGGAGCCTCCTCGGCGGCGGCCGGAGCCTCCTTGGGCTTGATCTCCTCCTCCTCGGCGGCGGCGGCGGGGAGCAACGTGGAGACCTTCTCGAAGGTGGCGAACACCGGGCCGGAGAGCAGCGCCGGCCCGACCTTGGCGATCCCCTCGCTCAGTTGCTTCGCTCCGGGGAACTCTGATCAATCCACCATGAAAAATTCACGTAGCTAATGAATGATCAGCAAAATTTTTAAAAAAAACAAAAGATTTTGATGAGAGGTGTTAATTATATATTACCGATTTTGGCGAGATCGTCGACGAACTTGGTGACGGCGGCGGAATTCTTCTTGATCCCGGACACCTTGGTCCTGTCCTTGATCAGAACCTGTCAACATGGACACATCAAATGTTTCAGTGACCTACTTAGCTGTAAACTTGGCAGATAGTATGTGCTAAGCTACCTAGCTTGCTGTCTTTTACTCTCTACTCTGATATGTGTAGGGTACATGCATATGCATGATGCATCACTGCTTACTGAGCCAGCGAGGACGACTAGACGTACAGAACGCATATGCATGATGCAGCCAAGCATCGATAATATCAGGATCATCACTTCACTAGTTGCACGATTAGATGGGCCTAAGTCTCAATGACCGTAAACTAATATGTGCAGCGATCGAGTTAATTAACTATACTAGGACGGATGATACGATTGGCGTGTGATGAGTTCCTGAATTATTTACCTTGAGCGGCGCAGGAGCAGCCTCGTAGATCTCGACGACCTTGGGCTGGAGGTCGGCCTTCTTCTCCTCGAACTCACCGTTGATCCCCTCCTGCACCACCACCACCACCGCCACCGCGCGCGCAACAACAATCATCAACATCTCATCGCAATTAAGCAGATCGACCGGCCGATGAATCAAACGACGGCGGCGTACCTTGGATTCGTCGAAGGACTTGATGAGGTCGGCGGCGGCGGCCTTCTTGGCGCTGCTGCCCTTGGCGAAGACGACCTTGATCTTGGGCAGCACCTTGGTCTTCCAGTAATCCATGGCCGACTCGCCGGAGAGAGATCGATCGATCGGCGACTGATCGGCTGCGACAACGACGACGACGGCGGCGAGCCTAGCAACGATCTGGTTGGAGGTAGACAAGATGATGTGGAACGTGAAGTGGACGCTTGCTGTGCGGCCTGTGGTTTTGCAGAATTGATGGGCGCCGCTGGGGTGGCTGCAGTTATAGAAATGGAGGGGCAGCAGAAGAGGTCAGGAATTGCGGGAATGCCACTGGCCGCTAATAATTGGGCGGAATTCCAGGCAGGGCCAGCAGAGCTTCTGCAGGATGGTGAACCCGCCGATGATTAGAATGTATGTTGGCCTACATTACCATTTTGCCCTTCGGTGTATACGTATACTCCATATTTGTGAAGCTTTGTGCACCCTTCGTTTTTAATCGTGTTCAGATTCATAGAGGTTAATATGCTACTAAGTTCATTTTAGATTGGTTTGTAAGACGGTAAGGTAATAAATTTGAGATGGCAATGACCACATGAGATGATCAATATGTGAACACAACTAACAATGATAGAATTAATGATGAAAAGATGTCAGTACTATTTTGTCCTAAAATATAAATAGTTTTATGATTGGACATGGATATTAAATGTACTCACGTTCACAATCATATTCATATGTTAGGGCCCCTTTGAATCGCAGAAATGAAAAACGGAGGAATAGGAAAAACACAGGATTCTGATAGGAATGTAAGTGCAAAACAGAGAATTACAAAACACAGTATAAATATAAGAATAGCCGTTTGATTGGACCACAGGAATTGAATAAGAGAGACAAACTAAAAAGGAAAATTTCCAAAAAGTTGAAGCTCTTATTAAATTTTCTTCAAAATCTCTATAGAATTGTTCATTCCATAGGAATTTCAAAGGATATGATAGGATTTAATCCTTTGTTTTAAAGACTTTCATAGGAATTTTTTTATAGGATAAAAATTCTCCAAAATTTATATGTTTTTTCCTTCAAATCAAAAGGACCGTTGCTTTGGAATCGTTTGTAAGGCAATAAAGTAATAAAACTTGAGGTGGCAAAAACCATAGAAGATGATCAAAATGTGAACTTAACTGATAATGGTAGAATTAGTGATGAAAAGATATTAGTAATTTAGAAAGAAAGTACTAGTAGCACATAAGTTATGGTACGTGATGAATTTGCTTTTAATTGTTGCCATTACAGCTCTACATAATGAAACAACTAGTAGTCTACTATAGCAATGCTTTTAGTACAAGATGAACTAGCACGGAGCTCTGCTAATCATCTAAGCACCACCGCACCAGTGGCAAAGGGCGTAAATATCCCAGACCTACAGGGGCAGAGCCCGTGGCACAGTTGGCAGGCACAGCTGGCGATGCGCTGCCAGTTCAGTTGCCGGTCGGGTCTCCGCCTCGGTGTCTCAAGATTTATGCGTGATACGTGCGGGGGGGCGAGCCGATCCCCACACGCTGACAGGTGGGCCCCACCACGAGCGGTCCCCACCTCACAGCCACCGATGTCGTGCGGCGCTGGAGGACGGAGCGCGAGTCATCGTGCGAGGGCGAGGCGAGGCGAGGGAGGCAACGGTCGTGTTGGTGGACTGGCGGGGTNGCGCTGGGACGGAGGAGACCGCCGACCACGTGGCCTCGCTGGCTAGGCTGGCGCTTGCCACCGTGGCTGCCGCCCTGCTCCTCCCCGAAATCTCGTTTCAATCCGTGGCTCCGTTTCCGGCGCCGCCTCGCTCAGATTCACAACGACCGGCGGGGGATTTTTGGTATTTTGCTCTTTTTTCTTTAAGCATATGCCTTGCAAACTGATACACGATGTCTTTTTCAAAACAAAATTATATAGAATTTTTTTTAAAAGAATTAAATAAGTCCAGTTTCTTAAGTTTGTCATAATTGATACTCCTTTCATCTTAAAATATAACAATCGATGAAACATATCATAGCATTATGATATTCAGATTTATAGCACTATGATTTATCTCATATAGTATAAAATTGTTATATTTTATGATGGAAATAATAGTACTCAATTAATCATATAGGTCTAGTTTGAGATATAGTTGGATAAAGATTAAGTTAGCAGATGTAAAACAAAAAATAAATTTATTTCATATTTTAAATTAACTTTTATATAGAAAAATTTTACACTTTCGTTTAATAGTTTGAAAAATGTGCTAATGAAAATCGAGGTAAAATTTATATCTTAATAAGAAAAGAAGGAACACTAAGTACGTGGAGTGAGAACGGGCCTGGAGAGGTTGGATCCGACGACGGACGAAGTCTTGAACGACTTCGTACCCGGTCAAACCATGTTCTCGGATATCATGGATTTTTTCTACGAAGCTCACTAAGGTAGGAGTCAGTGAAGGTTTGGATGTCTATGTCTCTAGGCGTGTTGATTTTTGATCGGGGGGTCTCAAGGGTAGGAGTTCTTTCCTCAATGTGGAGATAAAACCAACTTCTTCGCCAATCTTTTCTCGAAGACGGGCAGTTAAAAGGTATACACTCATCCTTCATCCCATCTTGAAGACGGAGACCACAGGATCCTGAGAATTTTGAGGCCTCCATCCATCTAACCTCACAGAAGAATCTAAACAAATCTAGAAAAGGTTATATCCCAAGGTACACCTTGCATAGATGGGTAAAGATACTTAGGAAGGCAATGTAATTGGGGTTGAGATGAAGGAGGTGAATCCTGTAGAAGTCAAGAAGTAAAGATAGAAATTCGAAAGGGGGACCAGAAAACCACATTGGACAAAAGATGCAAGAGTGATCATTTGGCCAAGGTTAATCAAAGGGTCAATACCTCCTTCTGAGTGTGCCACCACCTTTGCACTTGGCAGAGCGCCGTCCCGTTGCAGCTCCCTCATCTTGGTCTGGCCGATGTTGGACTCTGGGAGATCCATGGAAGATTGGTAAAGGGGGTCAAGGGAAGCTGTGGTTTAGGGTTTCTGCAAGCTGAGGCGAAGGGGATTGGAGGCACATAAGAGAAAGTTAGGGCTCTGTTTGGGCGAATAGAACCCAAATGAATCTAAAAAATGCAATTTATAGGTCACGTCCGACGGTTTAAATTTCGAGGAAGACGAAGAGATCACCATCAGGATTTTTGTTGGTTTGTTTATAACCGTTAAAGTTTTTGACTTCAATCCAAATTAAAGCATACTTTAAGTTCTCAAATTTGGGACAACCTTGTTGTCTGCTCTATATCTTCTTGGGTGCCCAAGAACGGTTTGATAAGTTTGACAACGGTTGTTATTGGAAAAGCAGTTGAAAGATGTTGGTTAAATCATTTGCATTGAAGTCGGGGGCTACTGTTAGTGTCAAGGATAAGACATGCCTCCTATACACGGGTTAATGAAAATACGGTAAAACCATATACCCGATAGTATACAAAAAGATATTCTTTAATTAAGGATATACGACTAATAGAGAAGGTGTCAGAGTCCTAGTGGGGAAGATAAGGTTTCCTTAAGTCCGTATTCTGTTATATCCCTCCGAGTTCTACTTGAAGAAGAAGATAATATCTGCTATATAAACAAGGTACTTGCCTTCAGATCAGGGGAGAGAGTTACAAGCCATAGCTAAAACCACGCCCAGAAGTAATCCGGAGGAAATCAGTGTCATATTCGTCGAATAGATCTCGTCAGGCCGTTCTCAACAGCTTCTAGTCGGCGGATTCATCTAATTGTTCTATTCCCCATTGTAATCTGAGCGATATTCCAATCCATAATACATATAAAGTGGAGTATGATTATTACTCTTTTAGAGAGTCCGAACCAGTATAAACCTTTGTCCCTTGCTTGCTTGATTTATTCTCGCGTATACCCTGGTTCCAACGATCCCCATACTCTACAAATAGCGTAGTCGGCATACAGACCGTTGACACCGTCGCCTTCCAGATCTAGCACTGTCGTCTTCAGTTCATGCCATTGCTGCCCCTGGATGTGTCGCCTGCTTCCCGGAGAAGTGGCTAGCATTGACGAAGGACCCTTCCAGATCTGGCACCGTCGTCTTCAGTTCATGCCATTGCTGCCCCTGGATGCGTCGCCTGCCTCCTGGAGAAGTGGCCAGCATTGGCGAAGGACAAACAACGACCCCACTCCTCCACATCCATCGTTTCTTCCCACCGCCGTGGACATCGATGTGGTCGCAGCCAAGACGCCTGCCATGGAAGCCGATTTGCCAACAGATCCCATCGCCACTGCCTCTTTCATGTCGGCCAATCGCTACCTAGTTCCTGAGGATCCCGCCATTGGTCGCTGCCTGCACATCAGAGGCTTCCACCGCCGTCGTTGCTTGCTCATCGGAGGCCTCCTCGTTGATGTCGCTGGTGCCACTCCTCTCATCACTTTCGTCATGAATACCAGCCACTCGATCCGAAAATTAAGGATGAGGAATGAGAGAATGGGGAATCGTGGGTCACTCTTGTGGTAGGAACTAATATAAATAAATATAAATACTGCAGTAAAAAAATTACTCATGGAAGGATGATCAGGAAGGTAAGTGAAAAAATTACCGTCATTGGGAAAGGGTGGGCGCCATTTAGCTACATGGCATGTAGGGTGCCATGTGGTAGTGTGTGTACACACACAGTAGCCCTACATGGAGCGCTACGCGCTACGAATCATCGTGAAGCGACTCACATCGACACCCATCCCGTCCCTCACCCCGTCCCCTCCCCCCACCTTCAATCAAATGTGGTTAAAAAATTACTCAATGCATCAAGTGCAGTAAACTCCGCATATCAACGATTCAACGTACTGAGCAGTGCAAATTTTACTTAATGATCACTGAAGGCGGTGGGCATTCTCTGGACAATCCGCAGCACACAAGCGGGAAGTTAAAAAATTACTAAATGAACGAGGGTCCATTAAAACTCTGGATAACGACATTTATTGTACGTTTAAATTGTATGTATGCTTACATGGGGAAAATATTTTCGCAAAATAATATTGTTAACATGTTGACATTAACACGGGAAAACATATATTCTTATAATTGTCAATATACATAAGCACCTTATAATATGTAAATATATTTTATCAACAAGAAATCAACAAACAATTTTTTCCATCAATTTATTTAAAAACGTTTTTTTGAGTATAAACACGTGGTCAATTCTCTCAATTCAAAAATAACTCCTAAGTTCATTACAAATACTTAGTGAAAATTTTACTTATGTACAATCGGTTGTGGTTGGTCATGCATAGTCATACTCGTGTGCGAATATCTTGAGTAAAAAACTTACTATGCTGTTTGTCAAAAAAAATTTCATTGTGGATGATTGAAAAACTAACTCCATATGTATTCTTAAATACATGGTGGAAATATAAATTTCTCATAAGTATGTGGTAATCACGTCGAAATTTACAAGCAATACGTAAACACTTAATAATTTTCAGTAACTCTTTTCAATAAAAATTAATTTCAACGCACAATCTTTTTCACCTAGTTTTTTTTAAAAGGTAGTATTTTTCAGTATATCCATGTGGTCAACTCCTTAAAAAATAACTTGTACTATCAAAAGCATGACTTAGTGAAATTATTACTCCTGCATAATAGCATTCATGTGCGAATATCATGAGTAAAAAACTTACTACTCAAGGTCCTGTAACGCGCTCATCCTATGAGACGTATTCTTGGTGTTTCCATTTCATGAGTGAAAAAAATACTGAACTGTAGATGTGCAAGGGAGTATTGTGTTGCCAGGGCTAGGGGGAATTGAGTGAAAAAATTACTGTGACCTCTATATGTGTAAGGGGGTGGGATGCGGACTAGGCTGGTGGGGGAGTGAGTGAAAAAATTACTAAACCTGTTGAATTGCAAAGAGGTGGGGTGCGGACTGGAGGGAGGGAGATGTCTATGTGTTGTGCCAACTAGTTAGGTAGGACGTTACGCGTCCAGTAGCACGCGTACGCGCGCTCTCTCTATATACAAACCTTTGTCCATTTGACTTGTGTCGCTCGTAGTAATACAAAGACATCTTTTTGTTAGCTACTCGTAGATCCGGACTTTGTCCAACATTTGATCCAAAATTTTCTGCTGTAATCAAATATTCTTCGACGTCGAGCAACAAGTATGTATTTAAATTGATGGTACGCTGTGTTGACCTTTTGGTCTTTCAGGATCCTAACAGTGCACTAGCTTTCCTTCTTTTCTTTTTGATCGGAACAGTGCACAAACTTAGCAATAGGAAAAGAGCACATATATAAACACAACAAACATGATCGAGTTCGGTGGCATGCAATGCATGGCTGGCAGTTAGCAAATGCGCTCAAACTAATAATTAGCAATGATGAGTTTGGTTACATTAATAATCCGGGATTAGGGCGTCATTAGCATCATTGATTGGCCCTTCCAGCCCTTCTCTGCTACTGTTAGAGCAAGTACACAAGCATCTATAAGCACAAACCTTTAGATGTCATCTAAACTTAAATGATGAGATGGAAGAAAGAGAGTATGAACAATCTCTTCACAAAATTTAAGGATAAGAATGGATAAAGTAAATAATTATGTTGTAGTGAAATTAGTATATTAGAGACAATGTATTGTATGAGCTGTCTTCTAATTAATTAGTTGATGATATAAATAATATTAAAGATAACAATCATCTTTAATATAAAACTGCTCTTTGCAGTAGCATTGACATGGCTGCTTGCATGGTTTGATCGGTTGGCTTGGCTGTGGTTGGTTGGTGGCCACTGATTTGGTCTCGTACAGACAACGGTTGGCATCTCCACCCTTTCGATTCCGTATATGTGCGTTGATTATTGGATTCCGCGCCAGCTAGCTGTTCTTGACCGTGGATGCGTGATGAAATGGAAGTCGAATAGTACTACGTTGCATTTGGGGCTTTGGAAACCCTAGCTGGTTTGGCTCCATCGATCGATGGTTTGCTCGGCGGTTACTTGCCTGGGTGGGGGAATATTCTGTACCATGTTTCCTTCTACAAATTCGAATTGAACCTTGTTGTTGCACCTGTCTGACATGCAAAGGTTTTGCCTGTTTCAGACGGAGAAGAAAACGAAGAGTGAGTTGTATATTGGGCCCTATTTAGTCTGTGTTGTCATTTTTAATCGCAGCAAAATGTTCAGATTTTGACGTTATCTTTTTGGTTGTTTTAGGATGTATTTGGTTCGAAACCTTGTTAAATTTTAGTAGTATTTTTAAGGCGAAACCCTCTTAAATTACTATATTTTTGTAGGATAGGTTTTTCATATTTTGTTTGTTGCATTACATAGTTTGGAAATCCCCAGGTCTTTCTTTATACTTTGGATCTTTTTCCTTCTTCTTAACTTTGTAACCCGTTTTACCCTTCCTTTTGAGCTCATGTGTATCCCCATCTTCAACCGTACCACAACGGTAATGGTGATACGTAGAGTTCGCAGAAGGGATGTGGAAAGAGAGGTACTCCTTCCGTTCCGTTTTATGTTATAAGACAATTTGAGTTTTTTCTAAGTTAAAACTCTTTTAAGTTTGATCAAATTCATAGAAAAACATAACAATATTTTCGCCAAACAAACATACTATCAAAAAATATATTTGATGTTAGATTTAATGAACTAACTTGGTGTTGTAAGAGTTGCTATGTTTTTCTATAAAGTTTGACTTAGAAAGAAGCTAAAGCATCTTATAATGTGAATCTTATTATAAAACAAAGAGAGCAGTGTTTAGTGGCGTCTTATAGTATTGTTTCAATTAAGATAATAAGGAAACGAAAATACTACTTACCGGGATCCCGTCCCCCCTATTTCGGACGAGATCCCTTCCCCACGCACGCATGTACTTTTATATCCCTTTCTCTCTCATCAGCAACTACTTCCCCTATTTTCTCCATCAAGCAAGTGCTTCCTCCCACCTCCTCCAGATCTCGACACGGTGGAAAAAATGGAGTGACGCGTCAACAACGGCGATGGAGCCGGACCTCGCTCAGCATTTGGCACCACCGCAGGGAGAGGGAGGCAAAGCCAACAGACAGGGAATGGTCGCAACAAAAATTGATGGCAGCGATATTAGCGGGGAGAGAACGACATGGATGACGACTTCATTTGAGCCGTCGGTCAATGAAGGATTGGTGACGATGGCAGCTCCTTCTGTGCCTCTTCCTCTAGCCAGCTTGTGGTTGGTAAAGTATGGAGCTCGTGGCTGACGCGCCTGGGCCGAAGAGGAGTTGGTCGGATGAGCACCTCCCCGATCAGAGAGGAGGGAAGTGCTCGCCGCCAACCGTCACCACTCCCCCTCACCGTCTCGCCCCCTTCGCTTCTATTGAGAGGAGGGAGTACAAGTCTCTCTTCCCTCCGGGGAAGGCCAACCCGCCATGGGGAAAAGGGGGAAGAGGACGAGAGAGAAAGGGAGGGAGGACATGTGGGCACATGCCATGAATGACATGTGGGCTTCATCGTTTTTTTGATTTTTTGTGAAATTGCCAATGATATGTGGGTCAGTGGGTCTCATTTATTTGTTTACTGTGATTCCACGTAGGATAAAGACCAGGTCAACGTGTCACGTAGGTGTCACATTAGCGAAAACAACCCTCAATACTGTTCTGGGAGTCATTTTACATCGGTTTTAATAACTGGAGGAGTCATTATACCTAGTTTTGGGTTGAGGGATATAAATTAGATACGGCCTATATTTAAGGGAGTAAATTGGACTTTCTCCATAGGAAAAATACAACATAATTTGATTACATTTGCTTCAATTTTTTGTCCTGGTGACATGGAACTCTTTTTAATCGTTTTCCTTAGGGGGCTGCTACACCATGGGATCCCATCAGGATGGGATGATACATGCGAGGTATCAGGTTTTGATATTGATGGGTACCAAGTGGTACCTGCGAGGTATCAGGTGATACCTATGAGCTACCATGCGATACCTATGAGATATTAGACTGATACCCATCTAGTACCAGCAGTGGAGAAGAAACCTAGAGGGATATGCATGTTGTTGTTGGTGAGGAGGAAGAAAACCAAAGCTTGTGCACCTCGTTGCCGGCGGCAAGGACGAACAGAGAGAAGGGAAGGGAGAAATGTGTACCTTCAACCAAGAGGAAGAACCACCAGATCTCACTCATTGTGAAGAAGCAATGTCGAAATTCGGACGGTCTCTGCCATCATGAGTGTGCCAAAGCCACCGGCCTCTGCCTTCAGCTCGTCGTCGGTGGGTCACCATCGCCAGCGTGCCAAGCCCGCCGGCCTCCGGGCGATGCGGAGTGAGGAGCAGCAGCTTTAGGCACTACATAAATGGACCAGCCGCGCAACCGCCAAATGTGGACCCTCCTTTATTTTTTAATTTCTTTGATAACTGGATTGACATGTGGACATCACGTCAATAAAAACCACTCTCAAATCAGGCTGAGAGAGTCGTTTTGCACGGTTTAAACAGTTGAAGGAGTTGTTATTTCCGGTTTTGCGATTGTGGGATACGAATTAGATACAACCACTAGTTTAGGAAGTAGAAGTGGACTTCTTTTCTTTTTCCCATTGCGTTTGGACGAAACCAAAAGCCCAGCTCATCCAAAACAGATGAAAAGCCCCAGTTGTATCAGTTGGGCTGAAGCTTGCTGGTTGCTGCTGTTTAAGCAGGCTATATTTGCCATCTTGGGCCAGAGCAACTGGGCTCAGACCATTCAGGGCACTAACTTTTCAAACGCATAAGAAAGAATCTCCAAGAAGAGAAAATTCTTGTTTTTATCAATTGCCATTGAGCAGTAAATTCTATGTATCGCCATCGTCTTTTATGAAATACCATCGTATAAGCGTTTCTTTCTTCTTTTGCCATCTGCATTAGCCTTGCGTTAATTAATATATTATGCAAATAGTCCATGTTACACCTAGAAACATGAAGCACTTTTTGGACTGAGATACACTTGTAGGGGGTAAAATGGGCATTTTGCAACTGTGTTAATGGTGCTATTGATGGAAGATAAAATACAATGGCAAAAAGGTAAGAAAAACCTTTATGTGATGGTATTGTATAGAACCCACATTCGCTGATAGCGAACCAATTACTAGCTTGTTACTGGCAAAAAACACAGAATTATCAAAAAGAATTAAGATGTTGGCTTTTGCATGTCTGGTTTATGGTGTTTCTTTGTTTTTCTTCAGCAACCTTACCCGTTGCTTTGTTATCTTTTATTTCTTCATCTGAATAAAGTTTTATCTAGCTTTCATCGGTCGAGTGAAAAAAATCAACCATAATGTGACACTACATGGCCCGCCTTGGAGGGTCGGTCTATTGCGCGATCGATCGCTCATGCATCCATCCTCATGATCGTGCAAGCGCAAACAAACGAGATGACCACATACAGAGAAGCAGAATCCGATCCAACTCCGCCCCCCTCCCTCCCTCTCTTTTTTCTGACCCACGTGCAAACTAAGAAAAAAGCCCATACATTTATTTGTATTTACATTGAGCCAAAAATATTATACATCAAAACTCTATATATTAAAAGTTTATACATACAAACTTTCTACATAGAAACATTAGGTATATAAACTTTATACATAAAAAATATTTGATACAGAAACTTTATAAATAAAATATTTGGTATATAAACTTTATGTATACAAATTTATACATATGAAATTTTTATTTTAAATATGACATTATTATATGTTTGATGATCATTATAAAAATGAATAAGTAAATTATAAGAATTCAAAAGTAAAAAAAAATCAAATTGAGCCGACCTTACTAGCCTCGAAGGCCCAACCTATAAAAATAGCAGAAAACATGACATCTTAGAGAAAAAAAAAGAGGAACGAGGACATTGCTGAATCTGGAAAAAGAAATTGGACGAAGCATGTGCAGTTGCCAAAACAAAAATTCTGATCTGATCGTGTTCGATCCCGCACACAATCACTTGCTAAATATCCTTTTCGTCCTTTGAAGTGCACGATTTCATTGCAATTTTACACTGTTATATAAAATTCTGTAAGAATCGGCAAAAAAATTCTCGGTTTCCGAAAGAGGACAATCTACTTAATTAAGCACGTCATGCCTTAACTTCGGCATAGTTCACATGAAAGATCAGAGCATATATATGAAATACAAAAATCCAACGAAAAAACAATTAACGCGATAATGATCGGTCTTTCTCCTAGAAGTACTCGAATTCAACGTAGGATGGATCAGCCCGTGGCGAGCTGGCCTTCCCACGGGCGGCGCTCTTCTTCGGCGTGCCGCCCTGCGTCGCGCGCGCGAGCGGCGAGCGGCAGTCCACGGCGGTCGCGGCGGCGGCATCCGCCTCCGGGATGTAGGGCGGCATGGCGCTCCTGACCAGCGCCCAGTTGACGCCGTCGAAGAACGGGTGCTGCTTGATCTCGGCAGCGCCGCGGCGGTAGGCGAGCCTTGACTGGGGCTCCTTGACGAGCAGGCCGCGGATGAGGTCCCTGGCGGCGGTGCTGACCGCCGGCGTGTCCGGGAACCGGAGCGGCTGGCCGACGACGTTGAACAGCGTGGCGCGGTTGCCGGAGCCTTTGAACGGCGTCGTCCCGTGCAGCAGCTCGTACAGGAACACGCCGAACGTCCACCAGTCGACGGCGCTGCCGTGCCCTTCGCCGCGGATGATCTCCGGCGCCAGGTACTCGTGCGTTCCCACGAACGACATCGACCTCGCCCCCGTCGGCTCCGCGGTGAACTCCAGCGACGTCGGCGGCGGCGGCTTGTTCTTGCCGTTGCCGTTGCCGTCGCCGGTCGCCGACGTCACCTCCTGGTCATTCCTCTTTCCCGCCTTCTTCTTCTTCTTCCCACTCCTTCTCGGGAGAATTCGCGGGAGCACGCAGCCGTGGACCAGGCCGGCGGCGCCGCCGACACGGCCCGACGGCGAGCGGACCAGCGCCGGGCTGACGGAGCAGCGGAGCGAGAGGTCAAAGTCGGAGAGCATGATGTGGCCTTCCTCCCTGACGAGCACGTTCTCCGGCTTGAGGTCGCGGTACACCACCCCCAGCATGTGCAGGTACTCCAGCGCGAGCAACACCTCCGACGCGTAGAACCTGCATGCACACAGAAAAGATCGCCCATGATTTCAGTATTTCACCTCTTCTTCTCCAACTCCGGAGATCGATTGAACGCGGTGTACGTACCTGGCGGCGTGCTCGGAGAAGCACTTGTTGGGCTGCTTCTGGCGGAGGGAATGGAGGTTGCCGCCGGAGCAGAACTCCATGAGGAGGCAGCAGAACTTGTCGGTCTCGAAGTGGGAGTAGAGGGTGGGGAGGAAAGGGTGGTCGAGGAGGCCGAGGATCTCGCGCTCCGTCTGCGCGCGGGCGAGCTTGTTGCGGCTCACCAGGGAGCTCTTGTCCATCACCTTCATGGCGAACAGCGCGCCGCCGCCGCGGAGCTCGACGAGGTACACGCTGCCGATGTCGCCGTAGCCGAGCCGCCGCAGAAGACGGAAGTGGCCAAGACTGAGTGGGGACTCGCGCCCGCTCGCCGCCCTGATCGCCTCCCACCGCCCGTCCCCTGCGCCGCCCGTGTGCCGCCGCACCAGCGCCGGAGCGGCGCCGTCGTCGTCGCCGTCGACGCCGTCGCTCCGGTCGGCGCTGACGACGGCCGCCGCCGTCCTGGACGGACGGGCGTTCGCCTTGTCGACGACGACGTCGGCGTAGATCGGGTTTATGCTCTTCCTGAAGCCCGACGGCTTGTCGGGCGACTGGTCTCTTGCTGGTCCGACCATCCTCGGGCTCGGCAGCGTCATCGGGTACACGCCGGCGGCGTCGAAGCTCCCTGCTTCCTCCATACCGCCGCTGCTCGATCTCTCTCAGTTTCGGTCCATGCCGTCGACGGGTGTTCGTCGTGTTGCTGCCTGCTGGAGTTTTAAGGCCGGGACAGCCGGCCGGCAGCAAGGTCGGGAGGTGATATGGTATGGATCGCCATGGCTGGGCGTCGTCGTGGCCGCCACTAAAAGAATGGGTCGACGTGGAGGGGGCGAACTAAGGTGGGATTGAGGCGGCGCGTCGATGGGGAGGGGATCGGTTGGCGGCATTGTTTGGTTGGTGGTGGATGGCATGTCCGGGTGGCCGGCAGGTCGTTGGCGACGACGACTGACAATGATCGGTTCACCGGAGGGGTTGGTTGGTCACGACTGCAAATCTGAGGAAAGCCCACCAATTGGGCCAAAAACGGGTGTATACTATGGGCTCAAATCTCTTTTACCCAGCGAACCTCCTAAAAACGTGCTTGGATAGGCCATAGCCCACTAATTTCGGCCGTTTTGGGCCATTTCCAACGGAAGAAAAGTGCCGCATCGGAAGCCCACAATTTTTTTCCCGACAAAACGTCGGGCTTAGGCGGTTGGTCGCTCGCTCACTCGGGCTCAATTGCGAACATGATTTGCCTTTAGCTCCTTTCAGCCCGCCTCTTCGTCATTGCTCCTCTCCACCGTCGTCACCGTCATCACCACACTTCTATCTGCTCGATCACCGGCATGCCAGCCTTAATCTCCATCGCTTCTTCTAAGGCTAGTCTCCGGAGTCCCGCAACTCCCGATACAACGGCGAAAAAAAAAACAGAGATTGCCAAAAATATGAGCAGTCAGTAACTCAGTTTAACCGGATTGGGGTCTGTAACACAGCTATAGTTGAGCTCCGGTGCACACCAAACCGTAGGTGTAACCTGTTTATTTTAACTTATAAATAGATTCGCGGATTAACAATCTACATCTGATTTGTTATAATTGAACTACGGTCCAATCTAATCGCTCGAGCTAAGTTTTGACTACTATGCCATTTGCACACACCAAACCCTCGAAGGGTCACCTTTTTTATGTACGCTAAATTGATGGAGCTCAAGATTAAATTCATGAAACTTTATAATGTTTTAAGTAAAAATACATACTCACATGTGCCTACCTAGGCATTAGAATTTACACTCATGTGCCCATATTTATATCACCACAATATAACCATACCTTATTTAGACATATAAAGGGATTATTTGAAAGACCACAAATGCACCGTCCTAATGCACGTTTAAAGAAACAGAGAACGACGATAACTCTCTAGACTCAATAAAATAATATTGAAACACACTTTTAAGGCTCCTTTGCACCATGTGAATAAAAAACAAAGGATTGAGACGTTATGACTTGTTGAATACTACAGGATATAAAACCACACAAATTATACAAAACTAGCGTGGTGGCCCATACAGATTGCTTGGTTAGCATTATTATAAAATTTTCTCACATAATAGCATATATGTTTTCATATTTTATTATAAAAAGTATTAAATATGGCAACATAATTTTAACTCCGGTCTAACTCGACCAATCTTATATATAAGCTTGATATTCTGATTAATATAGTAATTCATATATCTATAAAGCAAACATGATGGATATATAACTCTATAGTATATTTGTTTCTCTTACTTCCTCCATCTTTATCTTCAAACTATTAGTGACATCTTTTTAGTATCTCTAGTGACATTCTTCCACCTACTAAAGAAGATATAATGTGTGGTATATTTGTAATAGTTTATAATCCGCTTCAAATAAGAAAATTTACATCATTAACAACATTTCTTTATTACCGGTTTTCTTATATTTTTTTTTCATTGTTGTTGCTCATGGTTTGAACCCTATGAACTCCGTTATCATGTCGGAATAGGTTCGAGGACTTTTATATAGATTGGATGATCAATCTATTTTCTTTTCCTCCGATTAACGTGAGAAATTATAACTATTTTTACCTATCTGGATTAATACGGAGCTCCTAATAGAGCCTCTAATTATTAATATATGATGTGGACTATTCTCGTAATATTATTTTTTTATCCAGAATTGTACTACTACACGAACTCTTTCTCAATTGTATTTATTTGAACCTAAATTTAAGATATTTCTAAATTGTATATCTACATGCTCTCTTTCTCTTAATATTATTTATTTACTTCAAATTTAAAATATTTCTAAATTATATTTCTACATGAACCCTTTTCTATATAATATTTGTTATCTTAATTTGAATTTTTACATATTCCTAAATTGTATTACTACGTGGAATCTTACTATTAACATTATGTATTTTTAATCCAAATTTTATATGTTTTTAAATTGTATTTCTACATGACTCTTCTTTTAATATTAATTATTCTTTAATCCAGATTTTAGATTTTTCCTAAATTATTTTTCTACATGGACTCTTATCTTAATATTGATTATTTTTAATTTTTAATCAGAATGTTCATATTTTTGTACATTGTATTTTTACGTGGACTTGTCTTTTAGTTTTCTTACTTTTTTATTCCTAATTTCATATATTTAAGATTGTATTTCTGAATGGACTCTTTTTCTTAATATTATTTATTTTTAATCCAACTTTTATATGTTTCTAAATTGTATTTCTACATGGACTCTTATTTCAATATTTATTGTTTTGAAAGTTTTAATCCAAATTTCATAGAACTGATGAGTTCTTTGGTCTTATGAAGTATAAATTAGGAGAAGTGTATAGTTAAGCAGGCAAAATAACAACACAAACTCCAGTTGTTTGGCACTAAGATCAGTTCAATATATTTTTCGAAGTTCAGAAAATAGTTTTTTGCCATGTTTCTCTGTATTCCTCTAACTGTTTATGATCTTAGCTCTATTTCCATTTGTGTTAAAAAAAGTATCTATACATAAACTATATGTTGGTCCTATTTAACTCTAAAAATAATCAGTATTTCATACCTGTCATGCAAAAAAAAAGTCTCAGTATGCATGCAAATGTTAACTACATTAACTGCTTTGTAATTATATTGTAACTAGTCTGTAACTACCATATAACTGGTATGTACTACACTATAAGTGGTCTGTAAATACTATATAACTAGTCTGTAACTACACTGCAAGTGGTCTATAACTATATATAACTAGTTTGTAACACACTGTAAGAGCAGTATAACTACTCTATAACCTGATCTATAACTACAGTGACCTACTATTTAAATGGAACATGTCAAAATATGAAAATTTGAAGCCGTAGTTGTTTGAACAGAGAAAATCAAAGTAATAATATAATACAACTAAGGAGAAAATATGTAGATTACATCACCGGGTGGGTGCAGAGAGGGAAGTGCACAAAATATGTAGGGCAGGGATGAGTTAGATTGAAAAACGAAAATATTCAGAACAAGAATAGAAAAGCAAGCAGTGAAAAGTAATTCCTAACCTTCCTATGTTTATAATTCCTCCATAGAACTTAGGGATCAGTTGATGCCATTGTCATATGGAATCATCCTGAGCAAACATGAACTGTGAAGTGAGCAAACAAAACAATTCAAAAAGGATCACTAACATCTCGACCCCTGAGCTCACAATAACTACTACCTAGAAAAATGGATACTAGGGCAAAGTAATGCTTGTATATTGGAAAAATGATCATTGTGTGACTGGTTTGGAAGCATGTCAAATAGCATTCACAACATGTTAACTGCATACTACCAAATGCCTGTCATTATGTGGTGAAAAAAAGCTACAAAAATCCAACATTTGATACACCGTAACTACACTGTAACTACAATGTTAGTGGTTTGTAACTTCAGTGTAATTACTTCGTAACTATACTGTAACTCCAATGTATTTGTAGAATCAAAAACTGTGTTGATAGGTCTAAAAACTGGTTTAGGAGAACAATATGTGAAATTTATGGTTGTGCCTTATACTTAGCAAATGAAAGACATATTGAGTTCATGAAAAAAAATGAACACTAAGCATGACTTATTGAACTTTTAAACATATCAAGCTATGAATAGAAAAAAATATCAGGCTATATATATATATATATATATCATTTTAAAAGAAAAATAAAAACTAGCAGCTAACAAAATATCTACATGCCACTTGTCATTTTGGCTAAAAATTACAGAGACTGCAATTTAGTTTGAGTTGTTTCTGAAAATTTATTTTTAGAGTTTGTTACCAAGTTGCTGATATAAGATAGGACCGTGCATGTAACTGCTATAGCTAATACCTATAACTATCTGGTTTAAAAAATAACTATTTATCCTTGATTGGACAGAACTAGACAGTGATTGTCATAATCTTGTTTATTATATGATGAATTCTTAGTGTGACTATTTGCTATTATTTTGCAGGGACACCACATATAGCAATGGCTCTCTACGGGCAGACAATGCTATATGATGAATTCCAATTGTTTGCTAACAGTGCTTCAATTGTGAATTGCATTGCTTTGCCAAAAAAATGTTTTCCATGTCACCTAGTTTTAATACCTTAAAATTAACAAGATAATTCTTGCCGGGGCAGCAATGTAGCTACACAAATCTAATGCAGCAAATATTGCAAACACCACAAGCTATGATGAATAACAATCAAAATGATTTCACAAATTTTTGGTGCAGAGTCCATCTAGATTTTAGGTAGTTGAATTGTCTATGAATTAAAAGTTCTCAAGGACAGAAGAAAAAATATCAAAAATAGATTTGTATTGGTGAATGTGAGATGCTATCTGATTTTTCTAATTACTATGATCTTATTTTTATAGAACTCAATGATGCTCACAACCAGTAGGTTTTCTCAAGATTATGACCATATGGGTGGTGAAATAGGACAAGCTGTAGGGTAAAAAGACATTGGCAAAAAAGAGTGAACTATTATTAAGTTAAGAAAGAATGAACTAAGGCATTTTTATTGTCTTGTGTTTGTAAAAAGGTGACAACTAGACAATAGAGCACAAAGAATATTGATGAGTTGTACAACACCAATAACACGCATGAGCAGGTAAAAATTATCTATATAGGTTGTACGGTGCAAATATAAAGTATATGTTTCAAAAATAGGAGACAAAGCAATTTTTCTTACATGTTGCAGGATATATCTATCGATGCACTGGATATAATTAATGAGGATGAATATGAAACCACAAACCCCTTGGCAATAGAATCAAGCAAAGAAATGGATGAGGTAAATTTCCGCTAGCTTAGTTTTACATAGTGAATAAAATAAAATTGTTGTATAAAAAAACTATTGGTCAATAATGCAGGAACATATGGATCACATTGAGAATTCAGATGTTCAAAACATGGACAATTTAGCATGTGATGAAGTCCCCATGGAGCAAAATGTTGCCACCCAAGATGCAACAACAATGATTGCAGATGGAGAAAACAATGAGGTGCTAACTGAGTAAGACAAAAACATAATTTTGGAAGAAGATAAAGACATCATTACAGAAATAGATCCTAGGCACATACCACACCTTGAGCAACAGTTCAGGTCTTCGGATGAGGCATACGATTTCTTCAACTTCTATGCATATCTTGCTGGGTTTCGGTTACAATTACCCATAGATACAAGACTACGGATAAGAAAAGAAACAATGAGGTTATTAGATACACATACAAGTGTAATCTATATGGCAAGAACAAAGAATAGAACCAAGATATATAGAATCGGCTTAAGGCCAAGAGAAAAATAAATGTTTCGGTAAGGACTGGATGCAATTGTGTGATGGTGGTTAAGGAGCGGCGAACAGACGTGTGGAGCATTATAAGGCTGGACCTAGATCACAATCATATGCTTCGCCCAAGTCAAGAAGCAAAATTCCTTCAATCATAGAAAAACATTATAGAGGAGGATTAGAACACTAAAAGAATGCAACATACCAATGAGAAATATGATTGTTGTCCTGTCTTTTCTTCGTGGAGGGTTATCAGCGTTGTCGTGTACAAAGAAAGATGTCAGCAATATTGGCATATCTATTAATACAGAGACAAGAAACAAAGATATGAGTCAAGTGCTACAGTATTTCAAAATAAAAGAGATAGATGATCCTGGTTTCTATTACAAGTTCATGCTGGATGAGAATAACAAGGTCAAAAACATGTTTTGGACAAATGGCAGGTCAAGAGAATTATATGAACAATTTGGTGACTGTGTTAGCTTTGACACTACTTATAAAACCAACAAGTATGATTTGCCATTTGCTTCTTTCGTTGGACTAACAGATCATGCAAACACATGTCTTTTGCTTATGCATTCTTAGGAGTTGAGACAACTGAAGCCTTCAAGTGGGTTTTTGAAACATTCAAGATTGTGATGGGAGAGAAAGAACCAAGAAGCATAATCACAGATCAAGACAATGCAATGAAATCTGCGATAAGACAAGTATTCAAAGGTAGCAAGCACAAGAATTGCCTATTTCATGTCAAGAAAAACTGTAGAGAGAGGACAAGCAACACGTTCACTGATAAGAAAAAAAGGATCTGTACAAAGAATTTGAAGACATTGTTGACAACTATTTGACAGAGCATGAGTTTGAAACCTTGTGGACACAAATGATTGATAAATATGAGCTACACAATGTGAAATACTAGCAGTCAATTTGGGACACAAGAAAAATGTGCATTCTCGTCTATTGCAAAATGACTTTTTCCCATTTATCCAAAGCACAACACTGAGTGAAGGAACAAATGCAAGGTTTAAAAGAGGAGTTGGGCCTAGGCACAGTGTTACAAGTTTCCTAAAGGAGTATGATAGAATAAATGACACAATATTCAACACGCAATACTTCAACGATTATAATTCAAACACAAAAATGCCAAGATATCTACATACTGGATACTACATAGAAGAGCAAGCTTCGGAGCAATACAACTCAAGCATTTTCTTGAAATTTCAATTTGAAGTACACAAAACAACAAGGCTGCAATCATCGGTGCTAGAACATGGCAAATCCTACTTGGTTTTTATGGCTTTGAACCAGAAAGGAAAGAATATAGACCAAGGAAGCATGTTGTCATAACTGACTTGCTGAAAGAAGAGTTCACTTGTATTTGTGCAAAGTTCTCGAAGGATGGTATTCTCTGTGCTCATATCCTGAAAGTGATGTTAGATTTGAACGTTAGCAAGATTCCAGAAAAGTACATCATAGATAGATGAAGAAAAAGGGAAAAGAAATTATCAATGAATCACAACAATAACCTGAACAGAGGGAAGAATAGTGTGCTCAGGTTCAATGTGCTTTCGCGGAGGTCATCAGGCATAGTATCAAAAGGATGCAAGAGAATAAACACGTACAATTACCTGCTAGGAGAAATAGATAGGTTGGACAGCGCCTTGAATATGATGATTGAAGAAGGCCACCAAAACAAAATATCACATATCCAAAATAACACAACAAACAATGTTGCTGGTGAAGAACAAATGGAAGAAAATCACAATGAACAAGAAATTGAAGACCCTGATCAAGCAAACACAAAAGGGAGAAAATCAAGAAGGCACAAAAGAATAGTAGAGAAGATTTTAAATGAGCAGGTTTAAGAAGAACAAACAAAACAAAACAAAAAGAATAAGCAGGGGGAATTTCTAGTACTATCATTCATATGTTAGCTCCCCCTCCATGAAATTTAAAAGATCTTTTTATGTTTGCAGGTGAAGAAAAAGTTATGGAACAATCAAAGTCAAAGAGAGCAAATTCTACCACACAAGATGAAGGGGCTGTTGGAAAGATTTTTAAGTCAAAAAACAAAAGAAGGTAGCACAACAGACGACTAAAGTGATAGAAGGAAAAAACAAGACAAAAATTATGCAATAGTGTTCCCATTATACTGAAATGTACAACTGGGTTTGGAATTATATGTACTTAGCATGCTACAATTTGTATAACTATTTTTGCAGCAAAGAAATATATCTATGTGTAACATACCAAAAATTCAAATTTTGAATTTTGACTTCAGCTAAATAATAACAATGTGTTTTCGAGTTGATGACCAAAATTTTTCAAATATACAACCTAGGTAAGGTTAAACTAGCTAGTGATTATATGCAAAGTTGCAAATGATTTAAGACTTCTTCCTTCTCAAATTTATTTGATATGTAAAACATTTTCACATTTTCATAAACACAAGATGTGGTGTGTGATTTGAATCCTTTTAAATGTTTTTGCATCTTGGAAGCATTACATACTAGGCCTCATGAACACAAGTGTACATACATGTTAATGTATAAATATGTAATAAAAGCATTATACTAGTTGTCACCTTAAGTGCACCCATGCTCAAGTATCTTGGGAGTTAAGCATGGTAAATAGAAAGTAAAGACTTACAACATCCTCTCTGGTTAATTACAAATTAAGAATATAATTTTCTAATCATTTAAATATGTATTGGTAGGTGAACTCATTGAATATTTAAAAATAATTGGTGCAATATAAAATCATGAAGAAATTCATGTAGATACTATTCAATGAATATATGTCACTGGAATTTTGGTACAATTTAATAAGTACATTTGTACCTCAAATAATTAGGTCAAAACAATCAAACTATAAATTATTTCTAAACCCTAATCGGCAAAATTGATACACATCTCATATGTGTATTTTATCACATGAAAATGTGTAGAGGATATAATTTATTCAAATACTACTCTATTTATCATGAATTAATATAATTTTTTAAGATTTTATTTTATAGGTTTCGACCTTCTAAAAATTCAAATCAATTTCGGCTGGACTGAATTTATTTATTTTCCTGAGGATAAAATATAGAGGATTTTTGTGTGAAACCAAAGAAAATGGAATCTAGGTATTTTTATCTACCTCCAAAAAAATCCACATTAATTTATTATGCACACAAATTAAATTGTGGAATTATAAAGATGGAAGAAAGAAATAAATAGTGAAAAATCCTAAATTTACCCTAACAGTAAGTTTACCTAATCTCGTACCCATCTCTCTCACTCTGCCTATGTTTGCATCGGCCTGGACCCACATGGCAGTCGCATGGGCTAGCCTTCACCTTTGTGCACCAATACCCACCGCTCAAGCTGAGAGAGAGAGAGAGACAGATAGCGGGAGGAAGCGGCGCCGGTGGTGCTCGACGCGTGTCCATCGCTGTGGCAGCTGTCAAGCTCACCTATATCGTCTCCTAGCTGTGTCGTACGATCATTCTCTCCATCCCAGTGCCGATCCAACCGAGAGGAAGGGAGGCCAGCCTCTCCGTCGCTCATATTTTCGCCGCCGGCCATGGGAACGACAACCGTCGCCATCACCACCAAGCCGTGGTCTCCTCCTTGTCTTTCACATTCCACAGTCGCCATCCTATACTGAGTCCATCCCCTCTAACCTCGCCTCATATCTTGCAGCCATCTCGCCAGAACGCTGCCGTGCCCATGGGAGCTTCAGAGCGTCGTTGCTTTGACAACATCGTCGTCCGGTCATTCTCGACCGAGCCAAGACAAGCCGCCGCGCCGTCGTCTTTATCTTGATCCCAGGAGGCCGCCGACCGAAGGAATCAAACCACGAAGCCGTGGATAAGGAGATCGGCCTTTTCTTCCCCAACTTCGGCCGTCGGACTCCATCGCCAAATCCTCTTTCCTCGGTGAGCTCCAAAGCAATTCCTCACTCGTGGAGCATCCTTATGTGATTACTGAGTTGTCCCCCACCTCTTCTTAGCAGATCAAAGGCCGAAGATCGCCGCCACCGATGCTCTGCTAGCTCTTGCCGCCGTCGGAGTTCTTTTCAAGCCGCCATCGCTATCCGAGCATCGTCGACCATCGCGTGTCCCTCGGTGAGTCTCCAAGAGCCCCATAGAACCACATGCATGCACCCTTTCGCACTAAACTGAGCGGAAGCTCAACATGCGTCGTCAACTCGAGAGCTACCGCTGCTCGCCCTGTCGTCGCCATTGATTCCGGTCACCGCAGCTAGCGAAACCACCACCGACGGCTTCGCCTTGAACCCCTCTCCATTTTCTCTTTTAGCCGCCCATGAAGATCGGCCACCATTCGCCCTTGCCGCCGGCGAGAAGCTCGCCGGAGCGCTGCTGCCTCTGTTTCCCTAGTTGTTGAGCCACTGACATGCGAGCCCGACTTAATTAGCGCTTAAGGACTCTGCTTAAAGATAGTTTAAAACTTGTAAGGTTTAATCTGTAAAATTTTTTAGTATGACGTGTGGACCCAGGACCTAATTATAAATAGAGAAAACATTAAGGACTCTTAATAAATTTTGTATTAGCCCGTGTTTTGGAGCTCGGGTTGATTCCTTTGAACCCTAGGGACCTTTTTGCATAATGACAGAGACCGACCTGTGGACCTAAGTAATTATAATCTGAAAATATAAAAGAAAATAGCTAGAGCAATATCTTTTCAACTAAAAATTATGTCAAACTTGTGAAATTCATATAAAATCAAATATAGCTCATTTTCAGGTGAATCCAATTTCACTAGTTCTTTAAAATGGTGAACTTTAATACTATGAAATAAAATGTGATGCTTATAGTATGATATTTATTTCTAAAAATTCATATAAGAAATAGTTAACATACCACTTGTAAAATTTGTAGAAAATTCATCTATACTCCCAATGGAGTGAACCAAATTTATGTAAAATCAGAAAAGTATGATCTTTGATTTAATAATATAAAATTTCAACTTTCTATAACAGAAACAGCACTAATAATTTATATTGTGAAATAACCACCACATGTACAATTTAGTTTCTAAAATTTATAGGAAATTTATACTAGCTCTAAAAATTATGAAACCAATTGTATTAATCTTAGAAAACAATCCTCTTCATCCCAGTAAGGTTAACTTGATGAAAATCATATATTAAAAATGTTTCACAACTATATATAAGTAGATAATACTATATGTCAATGCAATCTTGGAAAATTCATAACTCACAAATGAAAAGAGATAAAATAGGAATTCTTTTACCTAAATTCATCTTAGGTTAGAACCTATCTATTGTGCACAAATCATGCATTTTAGAGCATTTTGTATTTTTCGCATAATTTGGTATTTATTTGCATATCGTGTCATTTGTATAGATAAATTGCATCAACGGTGAAGGAGTGATTTAGGTGGTATTCACATTGTTCCAGATCAAGGCAAGTTATTCCTCCCCTCTCCTTTGATCACATTGAAATCCATGATTTGGGAGATGAAAAGTGTTGTTTGTAAAACTGCATATGTATTTGATTAAAAACGATATTTGAAACTTAGAAAATGGTAGCTATGACCTTATTGCTGCATGATCTACCTTGATATGTTGTTACCCTTCTATTTGTAACCATAGGATGGATTTGAGTACTTTATAAATGCTCATTGAAGTGTATATATGCTTTTATGTATGCCATTTGCTTAGCCATGCCTAGAACTATGCAAATAAACAATCTTATGACTTGATAAATGGGATTTTGACTATTTGGTTAATGCTGGGTTGAAAATGAAAATGTTCAGTATTTGTGAACTAAAGTGTGAGTAAAATGATTTTGGACTTGGGCGACAAGTGGTGTGCATATGGTGGTAGTTGCTCACCGATAGGGGGAGTGTTCGCCTAAGTTAATTAAGGACTAAACTTCGTGTCACCAACTTAAGTATATCGTACATCCACATGTGCTATTTATGGGGTGGCCTTAGCTAATTAAGTTACTTAAAGTCTAGCCTTACATATTGGTAGGCCGGAGTAGAATGAATTTGTCTGAGCGATGATTCATAGGAATTACCTATTTACCCCGCTTATTATTGGGGGTAGTTTAGGCGTCTAAGTCTATCCAATTCAATGGTATAGTGCCTTGTGGGGGAACGGATATATTCGCTGCCACGGCGTTAGGTTTAAGGCGTGGGCCCACCACCTAACGGTTCTGGGTCATTCCCAGGATGGATTCACACATGCCGTCGCTGATGCAAGGTTAGGCGTTAAGTAATGCAAAGGCTACGTTATGACCTCTAGACCACATTCACCATGAAGAGTGTGGTAGTGCTTTGCAAACACAAAACAAACTAGAGTGGTCATATCATGTGGGTAAAGTTGTACAAACTCTGCAGAGTCTAAAACTAATCGATTAGCCATGCTCACGGTCATGAGCGACTTGGTGAAGTGTCATGAGTATAGATTTTGGTTTATGTTTTCAAATGATGATTTGTGAACTATGGATTTAGAAATGGTAACTTGGGTTAAGTTATGATAATCATGTTATGTTGATGATGAATGTGAGACTTGATGCCGGGTGGGCAATCAAGTGTATTATTATGATGAGATTATGACTTGTTGCCGGTATGGGCAACAAGAGTATGTTTATGATGTTGATATGGTAAATAATATGATTTAACTATGTTAATGTTTTTGTTAATTGAATCATCAACTCTTTTAAAAAGAATTGTGAACCAAAACTTACTTTATGCTAAAATGAGCTACAAATAGCTTTTTCTTGATTATATGCCAGGCATGTAGTATATTAGGATTGTCTTATGCTTGCCGGTACATTAACTCGTTTAATGTACCGACTCTTGTTATATTGGAATATCCATTTTGCAGGTTGTATGCTTAGTCTAATCTGAGTGATTCAGGAGATCGTTGTTTCTTCTAGGACTGGATCAAAAAGGGTTATCTCCCCAGTTGGCTGCTTGTGGTTTCGGGTAGCCAAGCTTCCGCAGATCAGTAATTATCTGGCCGTTTGGCCTATCTATTTAAATAAAAATGTAGAGTAAAGTTTATTTGTGTTTACTCCCTATTATTCTGATTTTCATCACTTAGATGAAAGTGTGGAACTAGAGCTTATCCTGGGATCTAGTTCTACACCGATATGAGTATTGAGCATTTGGGATGTCGTAGAGCTTTACCGAATTTTGTCAAGTCTCTTGAGACGTGTAACACATCTGGTCGCCATCTTTGTGTAGTTTGATGGGCATGTCTCAGACTGAAGTTGACTGGCATGCTAAAGTCCCAGCAATATCCTCTATGCTCTCTACTCGGTGCTTCAGGTTTTATATTATGTATGTGTTGACGACAGATTTTGGTAATCGACTTGGAAAGGAAAGAGGAAACTGAAGCAGAGAGGAAGGATTGAGTTGGAGTCGGACCAGGCTTCGTATCGGACCCAGTAACCGTATCGGACTTGGGAGTGTTGCTATAAAGGGCATATCGGCCGATACGGATTTGGT
>BDMV01000002.1:18375932-18543242 GCA_008326285.1 Oryza officinalis | reverse complement strand
CTAGCCGCCCGCCTCGCAGCCGCCGAACACACCGTCACCGAGCTGCAGGGCGCGCTGGACTCGTCCGCCGGGGAGGTCGAGGCCCTCCGCTTGGCGAGCGAGGTAGGGCCCGGCATGCTTCGGGACGCTGTCTCCCGTCTAGACCGCGCCGGGCGGCAGGCGGGCCTCTGGGGCGGTCGGTACGCGAAGTACGCCGCCAACCAAGGGGGCCTCGCCCAGCACCTCTCGGAGATGGCCGGAGCCCTCGAAAGGCTCCCCGAGGAGCTCGAGGAGACGATCAAGTCATCCTCGAGGGACCTCGCCCGGGGGGCGGTGGAGCTCGTACTGGCGAGCTACCAGGCCAGGGACCCCGACTTCTCCCCGTGGGCAGCGCTGGAAGAGTTCCCTCCCGGAACCGAGGACGGCGCGCGCGCGCAGGTCCGGGACGCCGCCGACCACATCGTCCATAGCTTCGAGGGGACGGCCCCTCAACTCGCGTTCGCCCTCGATTCCGACGAGGAGGACGGCGACGACGGTGCGGACGATAGCAACGACGAGGCCGGTGACCCGGGCGCGTCGGAGTGAGCCCCCAGGCCCCTGCCAATCTTAATAATTTTTCCTTCTTCTTCCGAGGCCTTCGAGCCCCCTTCTTGTATAGACTGGTTTAATCTGCAATCAAATAAAGTCGAAATTTCTATGTCAGTTATGTTTGTTGTGCGTATGAGATGAGGATGGTCTGTGCCGCGGTCCTTCTGTGTCTTGGCTTGAACAAGGGCTCGTGCCCAGGTCCCAGCCTCAAACGGCGCGGGTCGGAGCTAGTGCCTGGGGAGATCCGCGTGTCGAGACTGGCCAGGCCGGGAGCGCGGTGACCGAGGGTTAGGGGGACCCGATTGTGGGCCTTTGCCGATTCCCCGCCGGAGTTCACCGCACCCCGGGGCACGGCTCGGTTCTGGTCCCCATTTGGCGGTTCTAGCCGGCCCGGGCCACCGAGGGCAGGGTCGAGCACGAGCGTACTGATTCAAGCCAAGATTCTTCAAAAGGAAACGACAGCACAGACGCAGTCCTCAGGAAATCGAAAGCGCTTTTATTGAAATACAAAAGGGAAAAAAAGATAAGTATATGCATGTGGGAGCCCCCGACTAATCCTGCACGCCCGAGGGGGGTGCGGGGTTGGCCCGAGCCCGAGACATGACACCCGACCCCCCTCAGGGGTAGAAGCGACGAAGATGTTTGATGTTCCATGGGTTAGGCAGCTCTGTGCCGTCGCTAGTGGCCAACCGAACCGAGCCTGGCCGGGGGACGCCGATCACTCGATACGGACCCTCCCACATTGGTGAGAGCTTGCTCAGTCCAGCGCGCGTTTGGACACGGCATAGGATGAGGTCGTCGACGCAGAGTGATCGGGCCCGGACGTGGCGCTGATGGTAGCGCCGCAGGCTCTATTGGTAGCGCGCGGCTCGGAGGGCCGCGCGCCGCCTTCACTCTTCTAGGTAGTCGAGGTCGTCTCGGCGAAGCTGATCTTGATCAGCCTCGCAATACATGGTGGCCCGAGGGGACCTCAGGGTGAGCTCAGATGGGAGGACCACCTCCGCGCCGTAGACGAGGAAGAAAGGCGTTTCCCCGGTTGCTCAGCTTGGCGTGGTTCGGTTCGCCCAGAGCACCGTTGGCAGCTCCTCGATCCACGAGTCGCCGTGCTTCTTGAGGATGTTGAAGGTCTTGGTTTTGAGGCCCTTGAGGATTTCCACATTGGCGCGCTCCACCTGGCCGTTGCTTCTGGGGTGGGCGGGTGAGGCGAAGCAGAGCTTGATGCCCATGTCTTCGCAGTAGTCGCCGAAGAGCTCACTAGTGAACTGGGTGCCGTTATCCGTAATGATACGGTTAGGCACCCCGAACCGAGCAGTGATGCCCTTGATGAATTTTAGCGCCGAGTGCTTATCGATCTTGATGACCGGATAAGCCTCGGGCCACTTAGTGAACTTGTCGACAGCGACATACAGATACTCGAACCCGCCCGGGGCCCGCCTGAACGGACCCAGGATATCGAGCCCCCAGACAGCAAACGGCCACGAAAGAGGTATGGTCTGCAGGGCCTGGGCCGGCTGATGCGTTTGCTTGGCGTGGAACTGGCACGCCCTGCACCGCCGGACCAGGTCGACCGCATCGTTGAGAGCCGTCGGCCAATAGAAACCCTGGCGAAAGGCCTTGCCAACCAAGGTGCGCGAGGCGGAGTGGGCTCCGCACTCGCCTTCATGGACATCGGCGAGAAGCTCGACGCCTTGTTCCCGAGGAATGCACTTCAGGAGGACTCCGTTAGCCCCGCGCCGATAGAGGGTCCCTTCCACCAGCACGTAGCGCTTGGAGATGCGACGGACGCGTTCACTCCCTTCGCGGTCCTCGGGTAGAGTCTTATCTGCGAGATACGCCTGGATCTCAGTGATCCAAGCAATCAATCTAGGGGAGCTGGGAGCGCTCCCCTCGGGTCCCGAGGCCTGGACTCCGACGGGCCTCGGGGGCCGTTCAGGCGCGTCCGTCTCCCCTAGGGGGTCGGGTCGCGCCGACGGCTGGGCAAGCCTTTCTTCAAAGGCGCCCGGTGGGGTCTGGGCTCGCGAGGAAGCGAGCCTTGAGAGTTCGTCGGCGACCGCGTTATCCCGCCTGGGCACGTGCCGAAGCTCTATCCCGTCGAAATGGCGCTCCATACGCCGCACCTGGCGGACGTAGGCGTCCATCTGCGGGTCAGAGCACTGGTACTCCTTACGGACCTGGTTAACGACCAACTGGGAGTCGCCTAACACCAGGAGGCGGCGGATCCCCAGTCCAGCCGCCACTCTGAGTCCCGCAAGGAGTCCCTCGTACTCCGCCATATTGTTGGTCGCCCGAAAGTCGAGGCGGACCAGGTATCTGAGGACGTCTCCGCTCGGCGAGGTCAAAGTGACCCCCGCACCGGCGCCCTGAAGAGACAGGGAGCCGTCGAACTGCATCACCCAGTAGGCGGTGTGAGGCAGCTGCGAGGGGCCCGGGCTGGCCTCGGGGGCGGAGACGGGCTCGGGAGCTGGGGTCCACTCCGCCACAAAGTCGGCGAGGGCCTGGCTCTTGATCGCGTGGCGTGGTTCAAAGCGCAAATCGAATTCAGAGAGTTCGATTGCCCATCTCACCACCCGTCCAGTACCCTCTCGGTTATGCAAGATTTGGCCGAGGGGGTAAGACGTAACCACCGTGACCCGATGCGCCTGGAAATAATGGCGCAACTTCCTCGAAGCCATCAGAATAGCGTAAAGCATCTTCTGGGCCTGAGGGTATCGGGTCTTGGCGTCCCGGAGGGCCTCGCTAACGAAGTAGACGGGCCGCTGCACCTTTCGGCGGGGCCTATCCTCTTTGCCAGGGGCCGCGTCTCCAGGGCGCTCTTCGTCCGAGAGGCCGTGTGGGGCGCACTCGGCTTCTGTGCCGACGACCTCGGGGTCAGAGGGCGACAGGCGCGGCCTTCCCGCAGTGGCCCCGGGGCCATCCTGGGGGTCGGGGGCGCCTGGCACCGTCAGACAAGCAGGCGGAGGGCCAGCTCCGGCCGTCGGGGGCCTTAGGCCGCCGTTCGGCTCGGGGGCCTCTCCTCCCTGCTCTCTCCCGGGTCGAGCCGACACAGGGTGGGGGGGCGCGGAGTGAGGGTTGTCCTCGTCACGCTCCACGACCAACGCCGCGCTGACCACCTGCGGGGTTGCCGCCAGGTAGAGTAGCAACGGCTCATCTGGCTCCGGGGCGACCAGGACTGGGGGAGAACTGAGGTACGCCTTCAACTGAGTGAAGGCGCGCTCAGCCTCCTCCGTCCAGGTAAACGGCCCGGAGCGCTTGAGGAGCTTAAATAGGGGTAGCGCCTTCTCTCCCAGCCTCGATATGAACCGACTTAGGGCGGCCATGCAGCCGGTGACGCACTGCACGTCCCTAAGCTTGCTGGGGGGGCGCATCCGCTCTATAGCTCGTATCTTCTCGGGGTTGGCCTCGATGCCTCGGGCAGAGATCAAGAACCCGAGAAGTTTGCCCGCAGGCACGCCGAACACGCACTTATCGGGGTTCAGCTTTATGCGGGCGGAGCGGAGACTTTCGAAAGTTTCCGCTAAATCCGAGAGCAAGGTCTCTTGGTTGCGTGTCTTCACAACCAAGTCATCGACATAGGCCTCAACATTGCGTCCTATCTGACTACCCAAAGAAATTCGAGTAGTACGTTGAAAAGTAGGACCTGCATTCTTTAACCCGAAAGACATTGTTGTATAACAATAAGTTCCTATGGGGGTAATGAATGCAGTTTTCTCCTTATCCTTCCTAGCCATGCGAATCTGACGATAACCAGAGTATGCATCTAGAAAACACAAAAGGTCGCACCCCGCGGTGGAGTCGACAATCTGATCTATGCGTGGTAGGGGATAAGGGTCCTTAGAACATGCCTTGTTGAGGTCGGTGTAGTCGATGCACATCCGAAGCTTGCCGTTCGCCTTAGGGACGACGATCGGGTTCGCCAGCCACTCCGGATGGATGACCTCACGGATGAATCCGGCCTCCAGAAGTCGCGCCACCTCTTCGCGGATGAAGGCTTGGCGTTCCGGGGCCTGCCGTCGCACTTTCTGCCGGACCGGCCTTGCGCCCAGCCGCACGGCGAGACGGTGCTCAATCACCTCCCTGGGGACCCCGGGCATGTCCGCCGGTCTCCAGGCGAAGACGTCGGCGTTTGCTCGCAGGAAGGAGACGAGCGCGTCTTCCTATTTGTCGTCCAGAAGACCACCGATTCGTGTGGTCTTGGACGGGCCATCGCCCAGGGCAACCTCCTTGACCGGGACCTCGTCGCACGTGACCATCCGCTGCCTCGGGACGGGCGGGACAGAGGTGCTGAGCCTCTCGTCGCCACCCGCGGGCTTGGACGCCGCGGCGAGGTGGTCCGCGCGCTGCTCCATACAAGCAAGCGCGACTTTGAGGTCGCCATGGACGGTGATGGGGCCACCAGGGCCTGGCATCTTCATCTGGAGATAGGCGTAGTGGACCGCCGCCATGAACTTCACCAACGCGGGCCTCCCCAGGACCGCGTTGTAGGGCAGACTGAGGTCCGCCACATCGAAGTCCACCCGCTCCGTGCGGAAGTTGGCGGAACCACCGAAGGTGACCGGGAGGTCGATATGACCCAGCAGCCAGGTGTGCCCGGGCGTCACGCCGATGATCGGCTGGGACGGCCGGAGCACCATCCCCGGGGCCTTGATGGCATCAAAGGCTGCGGGGGAAAGAATGTTGAGGGCTGCACCCCCGTCTACGAGGACACGCCCCAACTTCACATTGCAGATGGTGGGGGAAACCACCATCGCGATCTGTCCTCCCCGGGCAATGCACGGCGGGTGGTCGGTCTGGTCGAAGGTGAGGGCAACCTCCGACCACCGCGCCCGCCGCGTCGCCTCATGGGTAGGGGCCGCGGCCAGAAGCTCGTGCTTCATGGCCTTGAGGCTCCGGCGAGAAGCGTGAGCGCACGCTCCCCCATCGACGGTGGCGACGGTGGCCTCAGGCTCCTGAAAGCCCAGGTCATCGTCGCCATCATCGATGTCCTCAGCGGGGGCCTTCTGCTTGGCCTCACCTCGCCGGTTGCCGGTGGGAGCTGCCGGGGCCTTGCCCTCACGGCGCTCCTGCCTCTTCTCCTCCTCTCACTTTCTCGTCCGCTCAGCCAAACTTTTGACCGCGCGGTAGTCCGCGAGGTCGTGGAGGGAGGTGTTGTGCACGGTGCACCACTTGCCGGTCGGACGCTCCCTGCTGGGAACGCCGGCCTCCTTCTTTTTGTCGCTCGCAGGCCTCCCCTTTCGGGGGGCCCGCGAAGCGCCCTCGACGGCGAGGACATGACCCTCGTCGTCGGAACGGGCCGACCTCTTCTTCCTCCTCCTGTCCCACCACCCTGATCGAGCGGCGGACCCGGGGGCGGCCGAAGCTGCCACGCCAGAGCCGGAGGAGTTCCAGGTCCAGGCCTCCTCCTTGCGAGCCACACGGTCCGCGAGCTCAAAAAGCTGCGCGGTGGTCTGGGGCTCCTTGGAGGCGATCTTCTCGAGCATGCAGTTGTGCCACACGCCCCCCCTGAACGTGTAGATCACCGCGTGTGCGTGGATGCATGGTATGGTATTGCGGACTTGACAGAACCGCTGAATGTACGAGCGAAGGGACTCATCGTCCCTCCACTGTACCGTGTGCAAGTCCGCTTCTTCGCCTGGTCGCGGATATGTGCCCTGAAAGTTCGTAGTGAACTGCTGGCAAAAATCCTCCCAAGAGTGAACCGACGCGGGTGGCAAGTTCATTAGCCAACCCCGCGCCTGACCCTTCAGGGCCATGGGGAAGAAATTCGCCATGACCCTGTCGTCACCCCCCGCGGCCTCGATCCCGGTCGTGTAGATCTGGAGAAACTCGACGGGGTTGACGCTTCCGTCGTATTTTTCGGTGATGGTGGGCCGGAACCTTGGGGGCCAACGGACATTCCGAAGGCTCGCCACAAAGGCTCGACAGCCGGCACCGCCAATGGGGGACACGGGGGGTCGGCCCCCGTGACCGGACCGAAGCGGCGCTCCGGTCGAGGAGGCGCCCTCCGTTGCGTGGGCGGCGCGACAAGCGTCGCGCCGGCGCTCGATATCGAGCCGGGCATCCGGCCCTCCACGCACATCTTCTTGGGTCGGAGGCGCTGACGAGGGAACGGCGGACGAACGGCGTGTATCGGCCGTCGTTCGTCGTGCCCTCCGCCTCGACGACATGGAGCCAGCGGCGGCAGCGTCAGAGGTCCCGGCGGCGGAGGACCGCCCGCCGGCGCCTAGGTGCTGCTGCGCCGTCATGACCAAGTTGGCCACGTCATCCAGCCAACGCCGGGCTGGAGTCTCTGGATCGGGGACGACGGGCGGGTGACGCAGGAGCGCGCCCGCAGCCTGGAGTGCGCCCTGGGGCGTGCCGCCGTCCTCGTAGACGAGGTGGCGACGCGCCCCGCCTCGCCGTCCTCCCCCGTCGCCCGCGAGCGGCGAGGTCGCGGATCCTTCGACCTCCTCGAGCGCCTTCCCCCGCCCAAGACTTCGGCGAGAGGGGGACGGCGGGGTGCGAGCCCGACGGCGCGGGTTCTGCTCCCCGTCATCACCGCTAGCGCTCGGAGAGAGGCTGTGCGCCACTGCCCGTTCGGCCATAGGGCTGATCGGGCGAAACTTGGCACACACGAAAGTGGATGAGGGCTTAGAAAGACACGCGCGCCCCCTACCTGGCGCGCCAGATGACGGAGCGTGGAGCTCCTCACCGGGAGACCGCGCGGGCCCCCCTTTGCCGGTTCGGCCGGGGGCGCTAGGTGAGGTTCTTTGCCCTCGATCTGAGGAACGTCAGCGAGAGAGGAAACGCACAAAACACGGGCGACGTAGACAGGTTCGGGCCGCTGAGAAGCGTAACACCCTACTCCTGTGTTCTGGTGGATCTGAGAGCCTCCAACCATACAAAGAGAGTTTGGCCTCTAGAGCGTATCGGCCGGAGTCCCCCCCTTTCTTTCCTAGGCCTGGGCCTCCTTTTATCTGGCAAGGGGTCACCACATGGGCCTCTAGCTGCCTAAGAAAGAAAACATTCTTTTTACAATCAGGGCTAGTCTACAGCCGGAAGTGACCTCTGACAGGCACGGTACAGGCCTCTTGCCCCGCTCGCCAGCTCTCCCGGTGGACGCCCGTTTCAACCTTCATTAAACGGCAAGCGACTTCCTTGCCATGCTTGCGCTGAAGTCTGGAATGGACCTGACCGGGACTGACATACCAACTCCAGGAGTTAGCACGCCGGCTCCGGCTAGGGACGAGAGCCAGGATGCTCTCATCATTCTGACGGGATGGGGCGAGGCGTGCCACAGGCCGCCTGTCGCCACCTAACCCGCGATCTGACCGGTCTGTGACCGGTCACACACCGCGACCAGTCACGGACCGGATAAGCGTGCGCTGCGCCGCATTAAATGCGGCGTGGCGTACTCGTCTGATCCGCTATAAATGTGGTTAGGTGAGCCCTGCTGTGCTCACCTAACCCACACACGTGGCGCCAAAATCACAGGGGGTCGGGGCGCCCCGGCCCTCGAGTCCGAAACGGGAGCGGCCCGACCCCTCGGGGAGACAGAGGGAGGGGTGGCCACGTCACCCTCGGGCCCGACCCCCCCGGGGGAGTCGGGCCACGTGGGCGACCGCGGCTACTCAAGCCTCTAGTCATGATACCGCCGGTCCCATGTCACCGACAATGGCATAGATGATGAGTGCCACATGTTTGTTGGTGGAGGAATTTTTGGCATAGCTCTCCTTTCTATATCATGCAGAGCATAGTGACGTACATCCTTCGAGCAGTTGGAGTTTAGGTGTTCGAGTATACCATAAGTATCATATTGAGATATTTGCTCCTGGAAGTAAGAGGCTCAATTTGGTTCTGTTGGATGAGCAGGTAATGTTCGTGTATATATTTTGAACTTTGATATGTTACAGTGCAATGATTTCTATATAGCATCTGACTTTATTTATTGTAAATAGGTACAAAGATGGCTGCTACTGTTTATGATGACCAAGTGGATCGTTTAGATCCCTTACTTCGTCAGCGATGCACATATTTTGTGTCAAGGATGTCCATAGGGCCACCTAGGATGATTTTGCACAAATGGCTTGCAGATCATGCTTTGTGTTTGTTTTTATACGTGTCACTACTGTTAGTGAGATAGCAAACATGAGCGAAAAGATATTGCCATTATTACCTCCGCTTATGTTACTTGATCAAGTTTTCGAGTTTACTTACCATAATGACATTTATGTTGGTAAGTAGTTCAATTCACCACCTAAGCAATATTAATTTGTGACAAAATATAAGTTCTATTAACACACTTTTCATATGTGCCAGATGTTATTGGAATGGTCATGTTTGTAAGCTTTGTAGGCTATGTGGAAGGTTAAAAAGGAGCATCCCATGTAGGAATGTTCTTATAATTGATGGCAGGTGTGTACATACTTTGGTTTCAAACCCCCTTACATTTGTGATCAGAGGGCTAAAATATCGATATTAATATACTATCTCTATTTGTAGAGTGGTAGGATATAGAGTTATTGATCAGGTTGTATAGTTAGTATGACAGTAATAATTTTTTCTTTCCTTTGGTGACTTATGTAATTAGACTATAAGGCCATATTTCTGAATTGCCATCATCTTTTTGAACCGAGTAGAACTTTTTTAGGCTGTCTTACAAGCCACTCATAAAACATCAACTATGCTTGACCGGTATCAATGATTTCATGCATAACGCTATTGCATTAACTGTTTGTACCTGCAGTTATTTGTAATGTATATAGTCAACTTACCAAGCTATTAACATGCATTTATCTCATCACTTATTGTATTTGGCATGTTTATGTTTATGTAGCTTCAAACCTGTAAAGTTAGTCATTAAGGATAAATTCCTTGCCGACCATTTAACTAAATGGGCGAGATGTTCGCATGAGCAACCTATCATTGTAGCAACTATGCTTAGAGCAAAGTGTGAACAAGGTAAGCCAATGTGTCCTTGTTAATTTTGTGTTAATCAATCTTTTGATAAAAAAAATTATCTTACATATATATGATTGTTGTACCTTTTATTTTAGACCATAGTCTGCACACTACATGCTTCAGTAGGGTGCACTTTGATTCTAATGTTGCAGTTGCACGTGAATTAAGACAAAGGTAAATAGAATTTTGGTGACAATATTTATTTGATTAACTATTCTCACTTACGTACTTTATTATGAATGGTTTTGTAGGCTCAATATGGAACTTACTGGAAAGTCTTCTCCATGATACGTGAAGGGAAAGTGAAAAGTGCATCTATATCTTTTGGGGATTATTTCTAGCTATATGCTTGCTAGAAATATAAGATTCAATTTGGTGGAAGTAGATGTGATTCCTGTGAAGGAAGTAGATCCAAACCTTTTGGCTAGGATATTCATATCAAGGATGCTTGCTAGAAGTAGACATAAATCTTGTGCCTAGGATACTTATAGCTAGCATGCTTGCTAGATGATTATGGTTCATTATATCATTTGTTGTAGTAGAACTTTGTACGTTTGTTGCATTAGTATTGTAACCGTATTATGGTGAATGCTCTATTGTATTAGTGTTGTAACCATATTGTGGTGAATGCGCTTATTATGGCTTAAGCTATTTCTCATAGTTTACATATTATGAGTTGTGGTTGGTGTGAATTATTTTTCTGTTGCAATGCACGGGTACTCAACTAGTCTTTACGATACGTGAACCACCTAGCAAGCTACCAACTGGTGTAGTACTTGAAGACGATGCCTGTTTAATCATATGCTACTATTGATCTAAGCAATGCAATTAGTGAAATTTCGTGAACTATTATTCTATTGTTTTGGTAGTTTCCTTGAATATCTCTAGAGCATTTTTTTCACGTGGTCAAAATGACGTGACCAGATTCATCATTTAAAAATACTTCCATCATGAATAACCTTTGTTATTCTTGCTGGCATGTTGTGATAAAAAGTATTTGCAATGTTTTATTTTAGTAGCATATCACAACACCAAAGAAAAGAACTGAGGCCGTGATCGTATGTTGAAGTTAGGAGCATGTAGTTGAAGTGAGGAACCCTTCACAGTGTTCATGTACTGTTGATCTCCTGCAGCAGATGGACAGAGGGCATGCTGACGGCACCGTTTCTGCAGCCAACAATTTCCGTCGATGACATGGAGAGAGCAGCTGTCAAGGAGTCGGCGCAGTTGTCACATGTTGCCGTAGTACAGAGAAAAAAGCAACGTACTGTACAGGGAAAAAAACAAATGATTTGCTATACAGTTGAGGGAAAATTGATTGTACGAATATAATGGAAAAATGAGAACATCAATTTGTACATATTTCCAATAACACGTAAAAAATAAACCACATAATCTATGTGTGCCTGTATTATTGCAAAATCTGTAAATAAAAATGATAGGCAATAAATATTCCATATGACAGAACAAAGCTCAGTTGTAACATGACCGTACATAAATAGATAATGATAAAAGAAATACATATACTCCAATTCAATAAACAACAGATAGAAGTCGCAATGGAGATGGCATATGCATGACGCTTAGCACCTATTTATAGTGATAGTACATCGCATCGGCAATGCAATCATGCAATGCGCTCATAGCTTCCTCTCTATTTGTTGCGTAGTACATATGATCGAAGGATGGTTGGTGCGGTACAATAGGATTACCGTTGTACAGATGATAATTTTGATGATAGTTATCATAGCTACTATCCATCCTGAAATTGTGCAGAGCAAAAGCTACATGTATTATGCGTGTGTGAACACGTTCGTTGCGGTTGTAGGGTATTTCTTTGAGTATTTTCCACTATTTTTTACGATCCTTGTTTATGAGAAAACACGGCGGCCTGGGAGTTCTGCTTATCCCCAGTGCAGATCCAAATCTTGTTTTTGGGTTCAGGGCGTGCCAGTTGGTTTGATCCTGCAACCAACAAGATATACAAGAAAATCATGTCAGTAAACGATAGCTGATCGACTGGTGGGCCGATGACGTATCGTAGAAACCTAGTCGATGAACAAGTTGAATCGGCTGCAAGATAGAGGATGCTACTCATAAGCTAGATTTAAGTTAAGTATAATTGTAAACAACTTTTTCTTAACAGAAACAATCCCATAGGTTGAACCCAATCGATGCAGCATGAGATTGATATCTTTTAAAGTCAATTGTTATACGATTATATAACCTAAATAACTAGTTGATGGGTAGATATTGTAGACTAGACCCAAAACAATCATGATTGGCTGTAGAAAGAAATAACATATAATTACTAATTTAATCTTTCTATTAGATGCAAGCAATTACGATAGACCGGACCCAACAGAGACAGTATTAATTGCTTATAACTAAGATCAGATAAATCAATAATTACATGAACTTATTTCATAGCCGATAAGACATTTTTAGGTTTTTTCAGATAACGTATCGGCTAGAACTCTAATACAGCCTTATAGAAAAATATCAATCTTGATCAAATACACTAAACGAGTTTTAATTTTGATGGATCAGACCTAACCGATGGCAGCGTGAGGTTTGAAACAGGCTTAATATATTTAAAGGATTGATTCACTTGTATAAGATGATAGATATAATATATCAAGCAAATTAAAGCATATAAACTTAAATGCAAAAGAGTTATACCAGGTAAGATTGGCTGAAACCCCGATTATACCCTTATTAGCAATTAATGGGCAGATTAGCTTTTATGATTCTAAACACGACTTAGTAGGTCAAACCCAATTAATGCAGCATTAAGTATGAAAAGAAGTATAAAGTCTAAACAATCAAGCACTTGACTAATTTTCAGGGTGGTGGATACCTTAGCTAATCTAAACCGACGAACCGATTTAGCCGATACCAGTGAAACCCCAAAAAAGGCTTGGCCGATATAAGTAAATCGAACTATCGAGTTAGATTAACCAAGATATATGATATCCAGCAATTGTATAAGATAGATTAGAACATCTAAAGCGTTGCGCTAATCCGCTGATACAAACCGTTGTGACAAGCCATACCTCTTATTGGAGATCAAAGCTGATGCAGCCCAATTCGAAACAAGAACTCATCGAAAAGTAAAAGTAAAAGGGTGGAGATGCGCCGAGAGTGTGTATTGAACTGTTTTTGTTTTTCTTACAAGACTCTGGGCATATATTTATACCCGAACATACAAACCTTGTCCATATCGGACACGACTCAAACTTGCCTAATTACAAAATAAACAAACAAGTCTCTAGGCGGATTCTTACCACGAATCTCTTAAAGAAAACACCTAACTTTTACTCTTAGTTAATAGATACAATTGCCTCTTCTGGACTCAATCCTTGTTTGGCAACATCTTCAGATCTTCTCCCGAGTCCGATACGAACCTAACTGAGTCCGATTCTGTATCGGCCGATACGGCTTTCAGCTGATGCGCTGCTCTATTTTTGGAAACAATCTTATCTCCTCGAATCTGCTTAGAACCCATCTTTATCCTTGCGTATCTTTACCAAATTTTGCTGTTAACAATCCCTAATGTTTTTTCAATAATACTTCGCAATGAGGAGTGTCGATGGTTAAATGTCTGTTCTTGTCCTTCCGGTGGCAGCGCACCTTCTTCACCAAGTTGATCCATGTGATACCATACATGTGGGTATGGTGCCAGATATCCCATCCTACTGGGAAATCCAGAGTCCACAAGTAAATACTTTACTGTCCGACATAACACAAAAAGGTAACATTAGTGCATAGTATTAATAAGTGGTAGTATATGTTTTTGTAACTTAAAAACCTATTGCTACTCACCCCATGGCAACCTTGGGAAATTATCCGTATTATACTATAATGCTTCCCTCAAAACCCTTTGATTGTGCACTAAGCCTAGCCATCCAGCATCACAAAACATAACTCTACCATTGTGATCACATGTGACTAAAATATTTCTTGTTGTTACATGGTGTCGGTTCCTGCGTTCAATAGACATGGCTACCGATGACACAATGAACACATGCATGCCGTCCACAGCACCGACTAACTCATAGAATGGTCAGAACCATTGTCCTTCAAGCAGCCGATGGTGAGTGTGCATGAAGTTGGGATCCACAAGTTTCAATATACTCCTAGCCAACACGTTCATAGCGTTCTTGAAATAAATCGACACTGTTGAGCTCAAGCGGACCCACTGGTTATTCATGTCTTTGTTCGGACGATTTCCAGCCATAGAGTACAAGAACATTCCAAATTTCTCTAGCCCACATACCTCGGATGTTCCATCGAGTTGGTAAGAACTGCTCGGCAGATCATATAGGTTGTGTATCTACTCTGCATTCAACCTGAACATGGCCCTACATTGCCTTGGATTTGCCATCATTTCCAACATCCAACTGATACCGGTTTGAACTGGTACTCGCCGTGGAGCTCTCTTGTTCAGTTCCAGATTGGCAGCTAGCATCTTGATGATGGCATCATCTTCCTTGCTGCTGATGTGCTCTCCCGTGCCATTTGAACCCCACACACCGGTACTCATCGTCGACGTCCTTAGTAACATATTTATGTATGCAGAAATATTACCAAAATTGGACCATTGTAATGTACGTATTAAAAAAATTAATTCACACAAATTTAATAGTGTTAACGCCAAAATTTGGTAAGCCCCGAAGTCCTCATCGGTCCAGGATCCATATCGGCTCAAGGTTGATGTCGGCCTAGAGTCTTATATCGGCCGATAGGGGTTTTCTTAAAACCAGCCATCAACAGCAGTTGGATTCTTGTTAGATTCGGGAAGATCTTATCCAGAGAAGACCGAGTCCAAGGAGATGCGGCTTGTATCTATTAATTAGGATAAGTCTGTTAGTTTCCTTTTTATCTTTAGGAAAGTGTGTTTAGTGTCCAATAAGGACTTTATTTGTTTCCTTTTATCTTTAGGAAAGTTTGAGTCGTATTCTGTTAGGATCTTTGTTAGCCTATGGGTATAAATATGTAAGCCCGAGGTTCATGTAATTTTTATCTCACGATCAATACAACTTCGACGCATCGCCAACCTTTACATTTCGTTTTCTTCGGCGAGTTCATGCCCTTCCCGCGAGGGGTAAGTCTCGTTATGGCTGCCTATGCTGTCGGGGCTAGGGCTTTTGCGTTCTGATCTCGTCAACGTAAGCACCTACTATCATATATCTTAGTCAATCTAGTTCGGCATCTCGATTTAGTCGTATCAGCCGAGATTCGTTTTAGGGTTTACGCCGATATCGACTAAATCGCCCCGCTAGATTAGATTGGCTAAGGTATCCACCACCCCAAAAATCAGTCGAGGGCTTGATTGTCTAGATCTTGCGTTTCTTTTCATACTTAGTGCCTGTCACGCCCGGAAATTCACTTCCAGAATTTTCGAAACTGAATGTGTATTAAAATCCCTGTCCAGGACCAGCCAGGGTACACAAACGACAATATTGATATACAAATCCACGTCTTACAAACATTATAAAAATCTCTTACATAAACGCAGCGGAAAAAGAAAACAAACTAAACACTGTAACGTAGCAACTCCAATCCACAGGCATTCTCGACGGTAGCCACAAGCCTACTCTTCTGAAAAGTTTTCCTCTGAAACATACTCCAACTCTGGTGTGGGGGGAAAATAAAGTAAGACTGAGTACTACCCACTGTACTCAACAAGTCATACCGGAAAGGGGAAGATAATGATGCAAGTAATGACAAAGGAGAGCTGCAAAGGCTATTTGCATAAAATACGCATTTAAAAACAGTAGTTGAAAATAGTAAAATAGTTGAGTAAATTAATCATAATTGAATCATCACTGTCCAACGCTACACCACGTTGCGACAGGCCCAAACCACCATCTGAACTACACCAGTTCCATTAGGTCAAATTATTAGAGAGTTCAACTAATCACGGTGAATCTGGTTGATCGCCCATAACCGCGGGCATGGCTATTCGAATAGTTTTACTCTGATCAGAGGTGTACAACTGTACTCATAAGACACAGTCCCACAACACATTACTGTGCACCGACATACCACCACGGTACTCCGGAAAAGGAGCTGTGACAGGACCCTTCGCATAACCCTTCATAACCAAGCGCACCCACCTCAGGTTTCGCCCCCGCTCTCTTACCCGGCAGCGGGCAGCCCCCCCTCGTGCCTTGGTGAATCCGGCAGCCGATCAACGGGTACACCCCCGCCGACCCAACTCCATCACGCCCACCCTCGCCTGGGTACGTCGGCTAGGAAAAAGCTATACTACAAATCCAGCCATTACCCACGCTGGCTTGTGGAAAGCACGGTAATTCTTTCAGGGTTTCCCGCGAACTGGTCCTTAATTGTCATGAGCACGACCATCAAAACCATGTGCTCACAACCCACCATTAATCAAGATTTTAGTTGAAATAATTATTAAACCGCCCACGATTAACCATCGTGAACCATCATGAGATAATCATCATCAAGCAATAGTGAAACTTTAGTGATCCCATTAGTGAACTAATGTTTCTAAGCAAGGCTAAGCAAGTTCTATTGTAGCAACTACTCAAATTATTTCCCAAGCTATCAAAGGAATAAGGTAATTGCAATACAAGGCTGAGTACAATAGGTAAGTAAGCCCATAGATGACATTATAAAACAATGCAGTATTTAGAGAAAAATAAGACTGTTTCGCAATTTAGGTACAACATGATCAAATGAATAAGTATGACTTGCCTTGCTCTTGCACTGGGTCGACTTCGGCAACGACCTCGAAGTAAATCGGAGAGTCGGAATTACCAGAATCTAAACGACAAATAAAGCACACAAGCAAACAGGCTATAAGTCTACTGAAACAGGGAACAAAACTATTTTTAATGGATTCTAGATATTTTTATGAATTTTTTGAAACTTGAACGGACTCAAACGGAGTCCAGATGAATTAGTTATGAATTTTTGAAGTTACCTGTGTTTTTACTATAACAGAAAAATCCTTAATCTATTATTGCGCAATAAAACCCTAGGGCTGACGTCATGCTGACGTCTGCAGGTTGCGGCGGAAGGCTAGGGCTGACGTCAGCGGCTAGGGCTGACATCATGCTGATGTCAGCGGGTGGCGGCGGTTCCTACAGGTGGGCCCCACCTATTGGTGGCACGGTGGTCCCGGTCCACGGTGAACCGAGTCCACCGGCCGGTGGCGGTGGCGCACGCGACGGCCGGCGCGGGGGGTAGCGGCGGCGCGGCTGCGGCGGCCGGAGGCGGCGGCGGGTGCGCACGGGTGCGGCGGTGGGCGGCACGGCGGCTTGGGAGCGGCGTCCGAGCGGCACACACGGCGGCGGAGCGAGGAGGGAGGAGGAAAGGCGGCGGCGCTCACCGGCGACGACGAAGACGACGGCGGCGGCTCCGGATCTAGGGTTTGGGGGCGGCGGCGCGAGGGGAAACGAGAGACGGGTCGCGACGCGAGGAAATAAATAGGGGGGCCGATTAGGGTTGGCGGCGCGGTGGAAAATCGGCCGGGAATCGTGGCGGCGCGGGCGGGGCGACGGCCGGCCGAGTCGGAGACGGACTTGGCCGTGGGCCCCACCCGTCAGCGGGCGCGCGGCGGCGGGGAGGCGGCGCGGACTTCCGGGCGGCCTTGGGCCGGCTCGGGAAGGGAGCGACAGCGGCTCGGGCTGCTGGCCGAGGAGGAGGAGAGGCGCGCGGGGGCGGTGCGGCGGCTTGGGCCGGCCCGGGAGGAAGGAGGAGTGGGCCGACGGCCCAAAAAGAAGAAAAAGGAAAAGAAAAAGGAAAAAGGAAAAAGGAAAAGGAAAAGGATTTCTAGGGTTTTAATTATTGCGCTTGAGGTTTTTAATTGGTTAAAATTATTTCTAGGGCTCTGAAAATTCCACTGAAAATCCTGTTAATGTATTTTAACATGGGGAACTCAAGAAAAATTCCACCATGCCATTTCCACTTGATTAAATATATTTTTAATTTAGAATTTGCTCTAGGTTAAAAAGAAAAATTTATTTTTCGTGATTTAATTTACGAATTTTAACTGGAAGGCAAACTTCGGGGTGTGACAGTGCCGCTAAGTCGTGATTAGAACCGTAATCTCTAGCCTGCCTGTCGATTGCCAATAAGGGTTTCACCGGGGTTTCAGCCGGTGAGTTATCTGGACGTTGCATCGGCCCAAGAGTTTTACATATAGATTGGGTCTGGCCGATGACACCAAAGTATTTATTACATATCTTTTGGATGTTGTGTCATCGAACCTCCGGCCAATGTGTGCTTCAATCTTCAGATCAATATTTATTTTATCATATGATTGGTTTATGCTATATTATATTGCTATATTATCATGTTATCGTCGGCCGATCGTTTCCATATAGATGTTTGCTCAGTACACAACCGATGGTTCGAAACCCTAACTGCATCGACTGGCATCGGCATCGGCTAGAACCGCGCCTTCGGCTCATCGGCCGATCGGCTGTTTTTGCCCTATCGGCCTATCGGCTGATATGTTTTTGCCCTATCGGCTCATCGGCCGATAGGCTGATATGCTTTATGTTATGCTGTTTTGCATATCTTGTTAGTGGCAGGATCAAACTGACTGGCACGCCCGCGCTTCATCAATATTAGGACCTGCACTGGAGCTAAGCAGATCTCCCAGGCCTTCATGTGTCCGCACGCCGAGTCCACATCAGCGAAACGGATTCGGCGTCAACAAATAGTAACATAGACTCACGTGCACTCAACACTACATACCAAATGTTAGTATGCAAAGTAAAACAAACTGATGATAGGATTATTGTAAATAGCACATATAACAGTAAATAAAAGCACATGAAACAAATCTAAAGGAATCAGACGACATCCTGTAACTAATCAAACATCCCATGATTTGTGCATGGCACCACCTGAAGAACTTGCTCCTAGACCACTAGAACCAGAACCACCATGAGGTCTCCCTTGCCAACCTCCAAACCCAGATGTGCCCTGTGAACCTAGAAATTGTTGTAAACCTTGGACCATCACCTGGATAAACTCAAGACAAGTTGCAACAGTCAGGATTCTAATGAAGTGCGTGCAGTAGTGCGGATCATGGAATATGCGACAAGCAGTGTACCACAATAGACTGGCAATAGGGTGACCGTCAATTTCCACCAACTCGAGGCAAGCCTCAACACCTTTAGAGCAAATACAATAGCAGCCTATAAGTGAGCTATAAGCACATGTGGAGAAAATAAGAGAGGAGAGAGAAGGAAAGCAGGCTACAGATTTGTAGCTAGCTCCAACATGGACTCCAAGACTGTGTGTGTATGAGAGATGAGCCCGGGTATTAATGGTGTCGTATATATTCATAAGTAACTATTGTATGAATAGGCTATTAGATTGACTATAGATGATTTGGAGCTAATAGTTGGCTAAACTATTAAACTTGCTCTTACACTTCGTCGCGGCCTCCTTCTTCGCCTGGCTCTCCATGGACTCCACCCAGAGGGCTACAAGCTTTTCTAGGGCCTACCCAATGGAGTCGCTGCGAGACTTTTTGGAAAACCCCCCTGAGGCAACGTGACTGCCCTTTTACCCCTAGCCCTTGCTGCAGTGGTTGGTGTTGTTGGAGCTAGCATTGGTGGTCTGTACGTGGCTGTGAGCTGCGCAATGTCAATGGTTTTCCACTACACTGGAGCTAGGGGTGGTACTTGTACTGCTCCAGCGACATCGGAGTGTTTCCTGACAACGGTACGTCCTCTGAACACCGCATGGTGAAGTTCAATGTGCTTTAGAGGATCATTTTTGAAGTTGCTCACGCCTTTTTTCATCTGACAGAATTAAACGAGCACATGTACGAGGGGCAAATTAAAGCACACAACTAGGAAGGAGAAATGCAATGTACATAGAAGTTATCAGCTGAAACATAGATGCAATAATAAATGACAAGAACAAATGTTGTGTGTGATAATTTTCGAAATTGTAATGTACAGGAGTAATCTAAAAAGTATTTCACAATACATGTGGAACAAGATAACAGAAATGGAACATGGAAATATTGGCATGAAAGCAAAATCAAAGAAAATGGCATGCATACATATGTTACAACAAACTATTCGGAATATGACAAATTTCAGCACATAATTAGTAAGGAAAGATCAATTTTGCACTACAAGTGAACTGTTCAGTCTATATATTGCTACAGGGCATCATTTTAGTAATGTGATCATTTTTTTTGGCGACAGACTCATAAGAAATAATGAAAGTAGGCTGACAGAGAGGAAACATTGATACCGTTAGAATAAAGCTATTGGACATAAATGGCTTTACTCCAAACTCAGTACTCTATCATTTGAAATTAATATTTTCAAGATATACATAGCTATTCGAAATAAAACATGTATCTGTCACAACACATTATTGCACAAAGTTATTGAATATAAAAGATGGAAGAGCTATGAGAAGAAAGAAAAGTAGATAGTTCAACTTGTGTTTGGCTTAAAAAAACTTAACACAAAGATATTGCTACTAAGATTTTCACAACACCTGAAATTTGGATCGTGTACTCACAAACTACTAGGATATAAGAGATCACTGATGCATTCTCTGTTTGACTGCAAAACCTATTATTGGTAATTTATTTTCCCTAATGATGTTGTAGTCTACCATTTATTGCATATTAATGTTCTACCCACATCCCACTTTATGCCAAATGGCACTATGTCTGATTGATAGCAGGTTATTCACTGTCAAGAGTACTAGACAATGATACTTAGGTGAATACTCAAGATTTACTATAGGGGATCTGGCCAAAAATACAAAATGTCACATCAAAGCTTTGGTACCAACGTGTTCTTGCTACTACTTTTAGTGAAACAAACCTACATCGCCTTATGCTTAGCCACAAAAATCTTATGGTTTTCTCAGTGCACACATATGTTGCCTGTGAAGCACCATTTATTCAAAACCCTTGAACCCAACTTTACCACCCATATTTCATCTTGATAGTTATCATTGGCAGAGTACTAAAGGCCCTGTCGAAACTTGGTTTCGGCAATAAGAACCTGGGGGTTGCAGTCAAGCGCTAAACACAATGGGTTAGTATGCAAAAGGAATTTAGACAGGTTCAGGCCCTCTCCTCAGGAGGTAATACCCTACTCCTGTTTCGGGGATTCGATCCGCCGAGTGGTTTATTGATCTCTTGATCTCTTTCAATGTGTGCTCTCATGAGTTTGGGTGCTCGTGCTCTTGTGGTAATCTCTTGCTCCTGCCCCTCATGGGACGCCCTACCCTCCTTATATAGTCCTGGAGGGGGGTTTAAAAGTCGGAGACCCTATCATACTCTATGCCGGACTCCTCAATCTTACCAACTATAGACTATGGGCCGTTACCTTATCTCAATGGTAACATAATACCCAAGTCATAAGCCGGTTTACATAATCATGAATTATAACTTATCCCCTATGGTAAGTCGGATAAGCTAGCAGTGAGGGTATCCAGTACCCATAATCTCCACGGTAGCCCCCGAGACCTTCACGGTCGACGAGATAACTTTGCCTCGAACCAGAATAGCATAGCTGAGTGACTCCATAGCTGAGTGCTTCTATCGCCGAGTGCTTCCATCATCCCTGTCTGAATTTCCCGAGTGCTTTATCATCTAAAAAAGGCTGTGAAGGGCTGAAAACATCTCAAAAAGTTCAAAAATAGATATTTAGGTGCATTGACTGATGCACCTAATTAGGTGTAGCCCCCGACTATGTGTTTAGTTAATCAAACTAAGCATATAGTCAAGAACTATAATAATCATACTCTCTTGAGTTAAATAAATGCCTAGTTCAAGCCAAAAGCAATCATAAAAAATCATATAACACATAACGTTATAATCAAGGCATAGTGCTTAATGAATCTAAGCACCCGGCAAGCTCATGCTTTCCCGAGTCGTTTTGCCCGAGTCATCTCAGAACAAACTACTCAACCGATCCTCATAGGTAGAAAATCTGAGTTAATAATTCATCAGTCATGTGAAAAATATGAGCAAAATATTAAATAGTTCCAGCCATAATATCGGTCTTAATCAAGAAGAGCACACCAAGGTGGCAGAAAAGCATTGATATAATATAAAATCAAATGCTTTGTAAAAAAAACAAACAGCTCCTGCAACCTATAAAAAAGTTACCAGGACAGTTATAAAAAACTTTACTGTTTGTCATCTTCCAAATTGCATCATACCAACCTTCAACAAGTTGTGTAACTGCTGTATGAAAGGATTTTAAAGGCATTGGGCAATAAGACATACGCATATTGCCAGGGCAAGTCTGCTTAAGTCCTCATGGACATATGTCAAGCCACACCTGTAATATGGTGTCCTCCAGTCGGCGTTGAGCATGGTGACCTGGTTTGTAGCTTCCTTGTCGGAGGTTAATTTCTTGGCAACAGTCGGCTTGTAGAGGTGCTCCACGAAAACGTCAGTCGGGGCCGCTTCGTGCTTGGACCCAAACTGTGCCAACTAGTCTGCCGCTTCATTATTGTGTCTCAAGACGTGGGATAACTCCAGTCCGTCAAACTTGTCTTCAAGCTTGCAAACCTCCTGTCGATAGGCCTCCATGGTTTCATTTAAGCAGGACCAGTCCTTCATTACCTGGTTAACCACCAGCTGGGAATCTCCTCGTACAATCATCCGTCGTATCCTGAGTAAAACAGCAAGTCGCAGGCCATGAAGCAGGGCTTCGTACTCGGCGACATTGTGTGAGGCGGGGAAGTGAATATGAAGGACATACCGTAGCCTCTCCCCAGTCGGGGAGATCAGCACGACTCCCGCTCCCAAGCCGGTGACTCTTTTGGATCCGTCAAAGTGCATGGTCCAGTACTACAAATCCTCCCTAGGTACATCTTCTTGTTGTTCGGTCCACTCGGCTACGAAATCCGCCAGGACTTGAGACTTTATTGACGTCCTCGCCTTGAAAGCTATATCCAGCGGCATCAACTCCAGAGCCCACTTCGCGATGAGTCCAGTAACCTCCCGGTTATGAATGACATCGCCGAGTGGAAAGGACGTGATGACGGTGACCGAGTGACCCTGAAAATAATGGGCTAGCTTCCTAGCAGTGATTAGAACTCCATATAGTAGTTTTTGTACCTGAGGGTAGCGGGTTTTGGCTCCTGTCAGCACCTCGCTGACAAAATAGATCGACCGTTGAACCTTCTGAGTTCGGCCTTCTTCCTCACGCTCGACAACCAAGACCGTGCTGACCACCTAGTGAGTTGCGGAGACGTAGAGCAACAGGGGTTCTTGAGGGTGAGGTGACGCCAACACGGGTGGTGTCGTGAGGAAGTCCTTGAAGTCTTCAAAAGCTTTCTGGGCCTCAAGGGTCCATTGGAAGTCGTCGGTCTTCTTCAGTAACCTGAAAAAAGGCATACCTCGTTCGCCAAGTCTGGAAACAAATCGGCTTAGTGCCGCCATGCAACCAGTGAGCTTTTGGACATCCTTCTGGGTACTCGGGGGCTTCATGCTCCGGATAGCGTTGATCTTCTCTGGATTTGCCTCAATGCCGCGATGAGACACCATAAAACCGAGCAGCTTACCTGACGGCACACCGAAGGTGCACTTTTTTGGGTTCAACTTCATTCTGAAGGCCCGAATGTTCGCGAAGGTTTCTTCTAAGTCAGCGATCAGGTCTTCCTTTTGCTTGGTCTTGATGACGACATCATCGACGTAGGCTTCCACGTTTCTCCCGATCTGAGTTTGAAGGCATCTCTGGATCATGCGCTGATAAGTGGCTCCGGCGTTCTTCAGGCCGAAGGGCATCGTGACGTAGCAATAGGCTCCAAACGGGGTGATGAATGACGTCTTCAGGAAGTCGGATTCCATCAAGCTGATCTGGTGGTAACCCGAGTAACAATCCAAAAAACTTAGAAGCTCGCAGCCGGCTGTTGAATCGACGACTTGGTCAATACGGGGCAATCCAAAAAGATCCTTAGGGCAGGATTTGTTGAGATCGGTGTACTCCACGCACATGCGCCATTGTCCTGTCTTCTTCCGAACTAGGACCGGGTTGGCTAGCCAGTCGGGATGGTAAACTTCTTTGATAAACCCGGCAGCCAAGAGCTTGGCAAGTTCCTCCTTGATGGAATCTTTTCGATCTTGAGCGAAGCGGCATAATCGTTGTTTAATAGGTTTAGCGTCATCTTTGACGTTTAAAGAGTGCTCGATCACCTCCCTAGGAATACCTGGCATGTCAGACGGTTTCCAAGCAAAATATCTTTATTATTTTGGAGGAAGGTGACGAGCGCGCTTTCCTATTTGGGATCTAGCTCCGCACCTATTACAGCAGTGTTGGCGTCGTGCCAAAAGCGTGTTGGCGTAGAATTTAGACCCGCCTTGCAACCAAACGGGTTCCACGTTTCCACGGTGGCCTGGGAGATCTGCTTAGCTCCAGTGCAGGTCCAACAGCTTGCCTAGGTGCGTGTAGGGCGTGCCAGTTGATTTGATCTGCAATCAACAAGATCAAACAAGTAAACCGTGTGAGAAACGATGGCCGATCGGCCGATAGGCCGATGCTGCATCGTGGAAGCTTGGCCGATAGGGCACAGCTATATCGGCTTACTCGAGGTAATAATATGATAGAACTGATAGAATAGATCTAATTCCATCGGCCCGTGTTAACATGTTTAAAGCAAATTACTGGAATAAGCCGATGAGGGTTACATGAAGATAAATACACTAGCTAATACTCTAGTGCAAACTTATACAAGGCAATCGGCCAATATAAACACACCAATTACAGAGAAATCCTAAGAATACCCTGTAACCAATTTATATTCACCAATCCGCATGTATAAATGGCGAATACATGCAAAAACATAACTAATCACATGCATTAGGTAAAACCGGCTGAAACCCCGGTGATATCCTTAATTACAACCGAAAGTAGGCTTTGTGTTAGATCTCAAAACAGGACTAAGGTCGATAGCAACTCAGAGTGTGGATTGAAACTTAACGCAAAGAAAATCAAGCCGCCGATTGCTTTTGGGGATGGTAGATGCCTTAGATAATCTAGACGAGCAAACTAATTCGATCATCGTCGGTAATAAACCCTAAAACGAGTTAACCGCTGGCGAGATAGAATTAGAAAGCCACATCGAGATTAACTAACACACGATAAACGACGATCACATCGCCAGGGCTTAACGTGCCTAAAGCGACACGCTAGCCCCGACGATGTAGATCGTCGGGTACGAGTTCTTACCTCTGCTCTAGGGAGGCAAGAACTCATCGAGAGTTAACCTCTTGCGAGGGTTGGCGATGCGCCGAAAGTAGATTGATTGAGAGCGAGTTTCTATGTACACGCTACTGGGATATTTATACCCGAGATTACAACAGGGTCCTTGTAGGACACGATCTTATCTCTAACTAACAAACAAGTCTTTGCGGCAGACTCTTGCCACAGATTAGATCTAAACCTACTTGATTTACAAGATACAATTGCCTAAAACCGAGCTTTATCTCTATTTGGCAACTTCCTTGAAGCTTATCTCGAGCCCAGACCAAGCCCACGCTGGCTCTGTCAACTTCCAGCCTCTATCGGCCAATGACCGTATTGAATCCATATCGGCCGATACACTCTTCCTGCTTAGCGCTTCTCCCAGTCCGATACATTCATCGAGTCCGATACGATACTTGGTCCGACTCCAACTTAATCCTTCCTCTCTGCTTCGATTGCCTCTTTCCTCTCCGGGTCGATTACGAAAATCCGCTGTTAACAAGCAGTTTTAGAAGGATCAGAGGGGTCAAGGGGATTTTCTTTGTCTTGGCGTCGCCTTCTCCCGACTTGGCTATCTTCTTCGTGGGGATTTCTCCTTCTCCAGATGTCAATGCAGCCAGTCGGACTTCTTGTTGGCCGCGTAATCTCTCACGAGTTTGGGCCATGTCGCAGCTTTCTCTGTCGCAGGTGAAGGCTTGCTTGAAATCGCTGCGCAGGGTGATAACTCCGTGGGGCCCGGGCATCTTCATGATGAGGTAGGTATAGTGTGGTACCGCCATGAACTTAGCGAGCGCAGGTCTTCCGATGATTGCACGGTAAGCCGCTTCGAAGTCGGCAACCTCAAAAGTAATATTCTCCGTCTGGAAGTTCTCCCGAACTCCGAAGGTGACTGGGAGGGTGATATGCCCGAGTGGCGTAGATGACAGCCCTGGGATGACTCCATGAAAGGAGGCTGAACTCGGCTTCAATTCTGATCTTGGAATCTGCATCTCGTCCAACGTTTTGGCGAATAGAATGTTGAGGGCGCTGCCGCCATCGATGAGGACGCGCTTGAGCTTGATATTACGAACCACCGGGTCTAGTACCAGGGGATACTGCCCCGGGTGAACCACTCGGTCAGGGTGATCCGAGCGGTTGAATGTGATAGCCACCTCCGACCATCGTAGGTAATGTGGGGTTTCAGGTTGTGTGGCATTGACTTCTCTGTCGGTTAGCTTTTGCTTCCTCTTGGATTCGTATGCCTGTGGTCCTCCGAAAATATGGTTTAGCTCACCCACGGGGTCTTGGAAGGGTTCTGAGCTGCTAGCCGGGTCGTTCCTCTTGGTTCCTGATGGACTGGCTTCATTAGCCGGCTTTTGGCGTAGTTGCGCTGCGTACTGCTCAGCGAACTGCTTGTAGATGAAACAATCCTTGGCCGCGTGCTTGTGATTTGGGTGATGCGTGCACTGAGCGTTCATGATCTTGTCGTAGGCAGCGACTCGGGGACGCTGTTGGTAGTTGTTGACGCCGAATCCGTACGGCCGATGTGGACCCGGCGTGCGGACACACGAAGGCCTGGGAGATCTGCTTAGCTCCAGTGCAGGTCCTAAAATTGATGAAGCGTGGGCGTGCCAGTCAGTTTGATCCTGCCACTGACAAGATATACGAAATAGCAGAACAGAAGGTCTAGGCCGATAGGGCAAGAACGTATCGGTCGATAGGCCGATAGCCAAAACAACCGATCTGCTGACGATAACAGGATGATATAGCAATATGATATAGCATAATCCAAATATAAAATAAACATCGATCTGAAGATTAAAGCACACATCGGCCGGAAGTCCGATGGCATAAACCCTCAATAAGCAGATAAACAATAAATACTCTGTTGTCATCGGCCAGATTCAATCTATATGTAAAACTCTTGGGCCGATACAACGTCCAGATAATTCATCGGCTGAAACCCCGATAAAACCCTTATCGGCAGCCAACAAGCAGGCTAGAGATTACGGTTCTAATCACGACTTAGTAGATCAAACTGAACTGATGCAGCACTAAGTATGAAAAGAAACGCAAGACCTAGACAATCAAGCCCTTGACTGATTTTCAGGGTGGTGGATACCTTAGCCAATCTAATCTAGCAAGACGATTTAGTCGATACCGGCATAAACCCTAAAGCGAATCTCGGCCGATAAGACTAAATCGAGAAGCCGAACCAGATTGACTAAGATATATGATAGTAGGTGCTTACGTTGACGAGATTATAACATCGAAGCCCTAGCCCCGACAGCGCAGGCAGCCCTAACGAGAATTACCTAAGGGCATGAACTCGCCGAAGAAGATGAAAGTAAAAAGGTGGCGATGCGCCGAAGTTGTATCGATCGTGTGATAAAAACTTACATGAACCTCGGGCTTACATATTTATACCCATAGGCTAACAAAGATCCTAACAGAATACGACTCAAACTTTCCTAAAGATAAAAGGAAACAGATAAACTCTTCCTAAATAATAGATACAAGCCGCATCCTCCTTGGACTCGATTTCTTCCGGATAAGATCCTCCCAAACCGAATCTCACAAGAATCCGACTACTGAAAATATGGGTAACTCCCATCAGCCGCTTGTAGACCTCCGAAGCCGATACAGACTTTGAGGCTGATATGTACTCTGAGCCGATACACAAACTAGGCCAATGATAACTTTGGGGCTTACCAAATTCTGGCGTTAACAGTAGTTCGACGTCGTGGCGACTAGATCCTCGGGCTTGCGCTTGCAATCTTTTTGGCCGTTGTTGTTGTTGTTGCCGTTGTCCTTCTTAGGACGCCAGCTACTTCCGGATGGCTTGTCGTCCCTCTTGTCGTGCCGGTCTTGTCGCGAGGCCTTGATTGCGTCATCGAACTTGGCGTAGGAGTTCGCCGTCTCGAACATCTGCTTGACCGTCTTCGGTGGCTTGCGCCCGAATTTGCCGATCAGCAACTCGTCCCGGACGCTTTTTTGGAATGCGGCTATGATGACGTCATCGGTGATGTTGGGGATCTTGTTCCGCTTCTCCGAAAAGCGCCGAATGTAGTCCTTTAGCGATTCGTCTGGCTTCTGGATGACGTTGTAAAGATCAAAGTGGGTCTCGGGCCTTTCGAAAGTACCCTGGAAGTTGGCGATGAAGTGGTCCCGAAGCTCACTCCACGAGTCGATCGAGCCTCTTAGCAAACTCGTGAGCCAATTCCTGGCTGAGTCGGCGAGAGCGACGGGCAGGTAATTAGCCATAGCCTTGCTGTCTCCTCCTGCTGCGCGGATGGCGAGGGTGTACACGGTCAGCCATGACTTGGGGTTGGTTTTACCGTCGTACTTATCAATCCCAGCAGGCTTAAAACAACTTGGCCAATCCACTTGACGCAGGTCCCGAGTGAATGCGGGCACTCCATCATCGTAGTCGTCGGGTGATCTTCTTCGGTCTTCAGAAGAGCGTCGTTCACGTTCCTGGTAGCGTCGGTCGAGTACCTCCCGGAGATCACTCGGCGGGGGCCTTCGCGGGCTGCTCTGGTAGTTGGAGTTGTAGCTGCGTCGATTCTGATCGTGGACAGGTAGTCGGCTATGTCCTCTCTCGTGAGAGTCGACCGATTGTACTCGTGGCCTCCACACTGCGTCGTGGCGAGGGTCTTTGGATTTGGCAGGTGTCTTGCTTTGCTCGGGTCTCTTGTAGTCTTTTGATCATAGCGGTGGTAAGCGGCTTCTATCGGGTGTTTCAGCAATAGACTCAGTCGGCCTTCGTGCGGAGCTGAAGGGAGGGCCATTGGTCGTAGCCGCGACGATGGTCTTGATCTTGTCCAAGAGTGGTGTTACCGCAGCCAGCGCCGCTTCGATGACGGTGTCAATGAGGGTGAGGGCAGCGACGGTGTTTTGCTGAGGCGTATGGAAGATGTTGGCATTGTCGACTCATGTCTGCAATATGGCCTCGCGGGCGGAGCGCCCCATCGTCCTCAGGTCTCGTTTCTTCTTGTCCGCTTCTTGTTTCTTCCTGAGCTCCTCCTCCTTCTTGTGCTTGTTCTCCTCCTCCACGCGCTTGCGCTCTTGCTCAAGCTTAGCTCGTTCCTCCTCCGCAATCCTCCAGGCCATGGCCGAGTCGGTCTCGGCTACTTCGGCCATGAGAACGTTGAGAAGGTCCGGATCGTAGTAGTCTTTGTCTAAGTCATAGCTGTTGATTTCATCCGTGGAGATGTCGTAGAGGTCGTCGAAGTCGGTGGAGCTTAGATGTTCGTCAAGATCTGTAGATGAATACGACCCGAGTCGTTCGAGTATGACCGCGACCTCCCTTGCGGCCGGGGCACAGCATGAAGGTGATGAAGAAGATTCTCCCGAGTGGATTGGATCCAACTCAGAAGATAGATGGTTACAGTAGATCTTAGCGTCGTCCGGTACTCCGAGTGGCGCCAAGGGATTTTCCATTCCCGACTGGTTTGAATCCGAGTTGAGAAGAGAGAGCTTACCGAATTTGTCGGTGATGAAGTCGAGGCCGCCGAAGCGAAGCGCCTGCCTAGGGGCGAAGACGAAGTCGACGGAGCCTGATGGAGATCCCATTGCGCTCGTCGGCGAGATGTAGAAGAAAACTTGACGCAGAGCCCCTACCTAGCGCGCCAACTGTCGAAACTTGGTTTCGGCAATAAGAATCTGGGGGTTGCAGTCAAGCGCTAAACACAATGAGTTAGTATGCAAAAGGAATTTAGACAGGTTCAGGCCCTCTCCTCAGGAGGTAATACCCTACTCCTGTTTCGGGGATTCGATCTGTCGAGTGGTTTATTGATCTCTTGATCTCTTTCAATGTGTGCTCTCGTGAGTTTGGGTGCTCGTGCTCTTGTGGTAATCTCCCTCATGGGACGCCCCACCCTCCTTATATAGTCCTGAAGGGGGTTTACAAGTCGGAGACCCTATCATACTCTATGCCAGACTCCTCAATCTTACCAACTATAGACTATGGGCCGTTACCTTATCTCAATGGTAACGTAATAGCCAAGTCATAAGCCGGTTTACATAATCATGAATTATAACCTATCCCCTATGGTAAGTCGGATAAGCTAATTGTGAGGGTATCCAGTACCCATAATCTCCATAGGCCCATTTTCTGTATTATACTTGCTCAAGCTCAGTTTAGCGTCAATCCTTAGTAGCTCAGCTTAGTTTTAAAGTATTCAAATGTTCCTAATTAAATTTAATATTCTTCTACAAAGTCCCAGAAGGCTGAAATCTATATGAGCATTACTATAAGGAAAGGAGAGTTATAGCTTGTAAAATAAAATACAGAATAAAATGTTAAGCATCAATAGCATTATTTCCTTGTTTGTGGTCTGAAGAAGATATACTTTTTCATCAATAAATGTATTTAGGCCATTGCTTATATCAGCACAAATAATGTGGTAACTTCTTATATTAGCATGGTGTTTGTACAAAAACTGATTGTAATAATGCCAAATTGTAAGATGCAGCCCAGTATGGTACCATGAAAGTGAAAATATGGGATTCCATGGGGAAGCACCATTGCTATGTTTGACATACAACTCCATCAACTAGAGTTTGTAAGTAACCAACATGTATATCATCAATCTTGCAGTTAACAAAATTGTGTACTACACCACCAGTGCACATGAGTACAAATAATCTCTCGAAAAATAAAAATAACTTGCAAAAGCATTTCATAATTGGTCAGCGGGAATCAATATAATAATTCACATGAAAGCAACCATCAACATATTGGCAGTCCTATGTTTTACATCACAATTACTTGACCATTACTGCGATATAGGAAACATAAATGTTGTGGCAGTCCTATGTATTGGCATTGCTATGAAGTAATTAATGGAATGTACTTCATATGAGTTGCATAATGTAAACAGTGAAGAAGTAACGTACCCCTTCTTTGCTTGCCCACCATTCATGGTCGGCAAGGCCGCCTATAGTGAAGGACGTCCCATCACTACCCCAACCCAACTCCACCCGGCCCAATCGGCAGGCAGGGAGCCTGGGAGGAACCAAGGAAGTTGTGCGGCCGTGTTGATTTCGAGCATGGAGGGCGACGCTGCGTCGTTTCCTCTTTGATGATTCGATCTTGCGCTTGCTCTTCTTATTTTCCACCGATGCCCTATGACCCTGATGCCCAGTCCCTATCTTCCTGATGGCCTGACAGCGACGGCGACGTTGCAACGGCTCCTCGCTGCCTCACTCTCCTATCCGTCTCCATATCGCAGCAAGCAGAATCAGCAGCCAGGCGCCCACCGCCAGCATGATTGCAGGAAGCCAACCAGGTAGCCGTAGCTTCTCATTTGGATTATTGGCTAATTATACATCTATAATCTATTTACTCTAAAAATTAGGTTAGGATTTTCTTCATTCTTGTTGTTTAATTTAGTTAGCAATTTCAGGTGTTACAATGCTGACTAAAAAGCATTTTATCCGATGCTTAGAAAAGGAACAAAAGAAAACGTGAAGAATGCTGACTAAAAAGAATTTTATTCGACGAGTCCGCCTAGGGCCATCGAAATTCTAGAGCCTGGTCGTCAGCGATAATGGCCGATGTCTGCGGATCAATAGACAAATAGATGAATGCTTTGAAATATAGAATCTGAATAGGCTAGACAAATTTCATGAAAATAGAGGGACTACTGAGATGTGGAACAACACATTAGGAGAATTTAGTGCATGAGCGTGATATATAGATCCTAATCTCCTATAGAAGACTCTTTCCTTGAGTCTTGTATTTAGTTAAGATTAAGTTCAACTTGTTAGCAAGTGACTAGTTCCCCCATGATATACAAAGTATATTACAGGATTTAATGAGCTAATTTGCCTTTGGTGGAGGTATTGAATTAATTATGTTAGTTCACTACGTCGGATCAGGTCACCTCTGACAGGCCTAAACCCTCACCTTTGACGAGTTTGGCCCTGGTCAGAGATAGTTAGTCAGTGATGACTCCACTCACCTCTGACGGGCCCACTTTTCATTGCCCGTCAGAGTTGAGGGTCTCCACCAGCCCATGTGTGGTTGCAACCCATCAGAGATGAGTCACCTATGACGGGTGCAAAGTTTATGGCCCGTCAGAGGTGACTCCATCTCTGACAAATCTACTTTGGCACCCGTCACAGGTGGCTCACCTCTGATGGACTGATATACCAATGCCGTCACAGCTGAGGTCATCTGTGACGGTGTTTATTTATGACCCGTCACTGATGAGGTACTTTCCAAAAAAAATTTAAAATATTGGCTAGCCTCAAGAATTGATAGCCATGCCCTCTGAAAAATAGATACATCACAAATATCCCAATCAATCCCCAACATCATAGTTTTTCCCAATTCAGCATAGATACATCACAAAATTAACATCATTCATATGCATTCCAAAATGACACAAAAATTACATTGAAAGTCATATATTCCCAATGCACATGCCTACCTCACTTTTCTTTCGAGCCTGTGAAGCCACAAACTTACCCAATTTCTAATGAGCACATGAAGCCGCAAACTTACTCAAGTTACTTAGCCTATGCCTTTTGAAGAAGAACGACGACCTGTCATTTTAAAAAAGGGAAAAACAATTGAATGATATGATGTAGTAAGCAATGAGTAGAAGCAAGGCGTAGTAATCAATTTTGATGATATATTGTTCAAAATTTGATAATAATTTAGCAAACTACCTTAAATTATGTAACATACCACTAAAACCATTTAGGAGGCTGTGTAATATTAAATGGTTGTTAAAATAAAAATCTCCTCTTTTGAGTTTGATATGAATTTTGTTTTTCGTAGGCTCCTGTTTATTTTAAGCATATGCATTGTAGGTATCTAAGCGAATGAACTCGATGATTTAAATTACCAAAATAATAATTTAAAACATTATAAATAATGGAATAATTCAAATAGCTTAACCCAGGTGTGTGGGGTAACCTATAAATTTTGCTAGATTTTATTTTCCTATTTTCTTATTCAAACAAAGTACTCAATTAAAATTTAAATTTGAAAATTTCAGATTCTCTGGAGCCTATTTGGGCACTCCATTAAAATTTGATCAAAAATATTTTGGTTTGGGAAATTGGTTCAAAGTATTGAGGAAATAGTGCTTTACCATTTTGCCATTGGGATCTTTACCTAAATGCCCCTAGAAAGTAATTTAAATTGAGGGCAAAGATGGAATCCAACAGTAGTTTTGGACTTAGCCAAATTTTCCAACTCCTTCTCTCCCCTGCATAGCACTCACTGCCAGGTGGGCCCAAGCCTTTGTGGGACCCGCTCGTCAGTTGCACAGGCACACCCATGTCACCCTAGCACCGCTCTCCCGCAGACCACGCACGCAACACGCGTCGACGGCACCGAGCACCGCCCTATCTCCACCTCACTGTCGACACCGCCATATAAAGCCCTACCGGCCGACGCACATCCTCTTCCTCTCAGCATTGTTCCATTTTGCGGAGAAACCGAGGGCGATCATTTCATAATCTCCAGCAACGAAGGTGTCTTCTTCAGCGCCCGTGAGATTGTCTCCGCCGTTTCGCATCATCGGGTGCGTTCCAATCCAGGTTAACCCACGTTCCAAGGTCTCTGTTTGATGCCGTTACTAACCCCTCAAAGCACCATTGATTTGGTGTAGCCCATCTCCGGGAACGTGTACCGCGTCAACTTGAGCTATCGGTGAACTCCGAGCGCCGCCGTGGAGGTCATCAATGTCGTCCGGCCCCAAGACTTCATATCCAGCCGAGCTACTTCGCCAGCATACTCATCACCTCAAGACGACCGCGAACCCCAGAGGAATCGAGTCGAGAAGCTCTAAATCGGGAGATCCCTTTCATCTTCCTTACCTCAGGCCGCCAACGTTCTCCAGCCCTACCTCGCTCTCTGGTGAGTCTCGGGGTGATTCGTCGTGCACAGAGCTACTCCATGCTATCACTAATGGATGCATGTACTCCTCCTAGACAGCTAGGACCGGAAGCGTTCTGCCAATGACGACCGTCAAGCCGTGACTGCTATCGGGACTAAATCGAGCGCTTGGAAGCTTGCCGAGCACTGTCTACACTTTGGTGAGCTTCTTGGACGTCCCTAGCCCCACATGCATGCTCGCGCGCGCGCAGATTAAGTCACGAACTCAATATGCACATGCAAGCCGAGGCGGGTCGCCGCTTCTCCCGTTGCTACCGTCGCAATATGAACATCGTTAGCTTCGTCTAGGGCCCCTTCACCTCCTTCCCAATGGCCGCATCGTCTAAAACCCAACCTTTCGCCGCCGGGATCGCCGCAAAGCTCGCCGCCGCGCCGCTGCTCTGCCATAGCCACGCTAAGGGCTAGTCTGCGAACGGATAGAATCTCCAGGGACGTTTTAGCAATTTAAACAGCCACCTACATGTGGGGACAGGACCTTGATGTAAATATGCAAGAACCCGAGTGCTATTTTGATTAAATACCAATGCCACGTGCTAAGGACGGTGGGATCTATTTGCCAGAAACCTAGGGACTTTAGAGCAAAAGTGCAGTCACTAACTAGTGGACCCGAGCTCTTTTAGATTTTATAAAATCCAGAATAATTGAGTAAAGTATTTTCTGATGAACTAAAAAAGGACTTCAACTTTGAAAATTCATAATAAATTCATTATAACTCTAAAAATTTCAAACTAAATTTTGTTGGATTCATATTTTTATGCTCTATAATCTGTAAATGCTAAACTCAACAGAACCTTAGAGATTTATGTCTTAAATATTTAAAATGTGCATATAGGCTTTAATTAATTAGTTCCAATTTTGAAAATTCATAACTTTTAGGTGGGAGCTGATAAAATAGAAATTCTTGCACTAAAAATTCAGTCATCACAGTATCACTTCACCCTAAGAACAGCATTTTATTTAGAGCATATTAAATTTTCCTTTGCACAAATGTAATTTGAATTTTACGTGTATGTTTAGACGACGATCAGATTTTCGTTGAGGAGGTGCATTATTTAACTGAACAGGGTGTGAAGCAAGAACAAGGCAAGCCACCTTCCTCTTTTCCTTTGACCATATTGATCCTATATTTGATGGTTTAAAATATTGTTTGCAAAGATGCATGGTTAATTTCTAAATTAAAAAGATGGATAATTTAAATGGTTATAGTTATACCTAAAACTTGCATGTTATCCATTTGAGAAACTTCACTTATTATTTGGCACCCTTAGGGTATTTTAGATACGGTTACCTTTCAATAAATTTATTATACATCAAGTATCAACATGCTAGCTTAGCAATGCCTAGAATAAATTAATACTATCATTATGGGCGTTTTATTATTCTAAAACTTGTTGATTTTTTTAAATAACGACTCATTGGAATTAAATGTGTATTTATTTGTGAACTAAAATGAGAAAAAGAATATTTAAGTCTTGGGCAGCAAGTGGTACACATATGGTATTTAGTTGTGTATCGATAGGGGGAGTGTATGCCTGAGATATTTAAGGACTTCACTCAATGTCAGTCACTTGTGTTTATAGTACGACCACATGTGCTATTATGGGATAGCCATAGCTTACTAAGTTGCCCATGGTTTAGCCTTGTATTATGGTAGGCCGTTGTAGTATAAATTAGTCTTAGCGATGATTCATAGGAACTACCTATTTACCTATATGGTAGTCTAGGCGTCTAAGTCTGTCCAATACAACGATATGGTGCCTCATGGTAGGAAAGGATGTTTTCGCTACCATGGTGTTAGGCTCAGGCGTGGGCCCGCCTCCTAACAGTTCTAGGTCACATGCCTAGGACGGAATCACACCTATCGTGCTGGTGCAAGGCTAAATCATAAGTAATGTAAAGGCTATGTTGTGAGTAGTAAATCGGGTACTTTGGTATCGCGTGGCATGTTTTACATGATTACTATTTTACATCATGTGGGTACAGTGTACGGGCTCTGCAGAGTTTAAACTAACCGGTTAGCCGCGCTCACGGTTATGAGCGGCATAAGGATATGTGTTGAGTATAGACGAATGATTTTACTCTATGTTCTTAATACCTTTAAATTCAATGATATGGAATGTTGTGAGAAATAATCCGAAATGATTTATATACTTGATGCTCTGGATAGTGCCAAGTAGTGTATAATGTAAGATATTATTTTACAAATATGATGCCATGATGATATATCTAGTTTTACTGAAAGTTTATTGGTTTCATACTATTTAGAAAATGACTTGTGGAAATAAATCTTGCTTTATGCTGAAAATAAGCCAACTTGAACCTTTCCTTTGATTATGCCATGCATGTACGTTAGGATTGGCGATGCCAGTACATTATTCGTAATGTGCTGACTCTTGCTACTATCGTTGTTTTCTGTTTCGAATGTTTTCTTTTAGAATCAGATGCAGGAGAATCCTTTAATGATGATGAATGCCTTGATGGGGATAATCCTGAGTTTCAGAACGGTTCTAACTAGAGTCTACCCTGGTCGGTTGCAGAAACGGTTTTGGGTAGAATAAAGCTTCCGCTGAACCACTAACTATTGGGCCGGTCGGCCATATGTATAGTTAATACAAAGTTTATGTAATATCTAGGAATCTGAACTCCCTTGTTAAGATATCAACTACTAGATGAAAGTGTGTTAGTAAGTTCTGTAATATTATGACTTGCTAATACATGAGTAAGAATTTTGATCAATGGAGACGTTGTAGAACTCATGCAAATTGGTCAAGTCTCCTGGATGTGTAACACATCTGGTCGCCACCTTCGAGTGGTTTGACGGGCACATACTATGCTGAAGTTGACTGGCATGCATGAGTCCTAGCAATATCTCCTTTGTTCAATATTCGGTACCTCGGAATTTATATAGATGATGTTACTTGTGATTTTTCTTTCACATAGCGGTTTGAATGGCTATTATGCGTGTATGGATCCCATTCACCGAGACTATGTGGAAATCACAATTAGCATTGGAAAATATAAGTTTCGGCGTGCTCGACAAATTATCAAAAAATGACAGATTATAAGGTGCTCGAGGTCCCAAGGTGTCTTAGTTGGTTCTATGAATACACTAATCCGACTAAACCAATTTGGGATCCTGAGCACCTTCTATTCTGTGATGATTTGATAACCAAGGAACTATCTACAAATAACTTACCAATTACATATTCTATTAAACTAACTCAAATTATCAAAAAAAATAACAGATTACGAGGTGCTGAGTGACCTTGGTTGTCTTAGTTGATTAGTCTATGTACTAACCCGACCAAACCAACCAGGATCGCCGAACACCTTATATTCTGTGATGATTTAATAACCAAGGAACTATCTACAAATAACTTACTAAGTACATATTTTATTAAACTACCTCATATTATCAAAGAATGACGAAATATGAGGTGTTGAGTGACCCCGAGTGTCTTAGTCAGTTAGTGTATGCGCTAATCCAACCAAACCAACTGGGATTGCCCAGCACCTCGTATTTTGTGATTATTTGATAACGATCGAACTAACTACAAATACTCTTACTAAATAGATATCCTAGTACACTACCTCGAATTGTCAAAAAATGACAGAATATGAGGTTCTCGATGACCCAAGGTGTCTTAGCTAGTTAGTGTATGCACTATATCCACCCAAACCAACTTGGATCACTGAGCAGCTCACATTCTGTGATTATTTGATAACCAAGAAACTAACTACAAATACTCTTACTAAATAGGCTATAGCATATATGAAAATAAATAACATTGTCTTCGACATTACAGAATCATACTTGTTACATCATAGAAAATAACAAAAAATGTTTCATTTACAAGGCCACATCTAATAATTCGATCGTCTACTTTACGTGAAATGCTCCTTTCTTGTTCATGATTTCGCTAAGAATGAAGGCAGCAATATCTCCTTTAATAGCGAGGGGCTGATGGTGCTAATTTTCCAACCAGTTCTCTGTTGAATAAGACCGGAGTTAGTACGTATTGAGGACTAATGTTTGTTTTGATACAAGAGACGTGGCTATGAGCACAAACCTCAGGGTCCGACTTGTTCACCTGTTTTAGTAATGTTGACATATGGTGGCACACGTGGAAATCACACTAGTCTTCGATCTGTTGCGCACACTTGAATTGAGTGTCATGATAGAGGTCGTCCTTGCCCTCTTTGTGTTTGCCTCCCTTTTCAACATATGGTGCCCAAGCCCTATGTAATGCATCAGTGAGTGCACTAATCGTACTCTTTCCCCTTATTGGAGTTAAGATAGTAAACCCTATTCTATTTTGGTACTTTGACCAACAAAATCTAGTGGTGCCTACATGTTGGTAATGTAGCGTCAGTAATAAAAATCCCCTAAAATAATATAGACGAAGGGTATTGTATCCTTACTCTTGATTGTGTGCACACAATATGTACTCCATGTCTTGGTGGGCCCATAAGCATCAGTTCACGTACTCAACAACATCATCTACTTTGTTTTGGAGGTTGAGCTCATTGATCATCGACGGATCTAGGAAAGTTCGATGAGCTTCTGTTGGCCCCCAGTTTTACAACACAGGGAACCATATGTGTTCACAATGCCAATTCCCTGGATTGGTAGATTGTTATACACACAATACATATCTGGCACATCACAGTCTGCATCGCTTGAGTCTTACAATACTTAATATTACAAGGGTTGCTCGAGTGGGACCCGAATAGACCAGTCTAGTCGATTATATTAGACAAAATCGAAAAGATAAGATATGGAAGCGGAAGCGAACCTGCGGCGGTCCACCTATACTCCATAGGCATCGACTGGGGATCAAACCCTAAGGCACCTCCTCAGGTTCACCCTCCTCCGAGACGGTCTCGCATGGGATCTTGGCACTGTCTAGCTCTAAAGAGTTTAAATAAGCAAAGATGAGTACCAACCATACTCAGCAAGCCACTACTACATAATGCATTTAGTGTAAACGGGGGGTTCAAGGATGGCTTGGTCTGTTTACATAAAGCTGGATTTGACAAATCATTTCACAAACCAATGACCTAGCAATTTTTAACTGAAAGCAATGTTAAGTTGAAGTTGTCGTTAAGCAATGAGGGTTTATCCACCTTCCCCAAGCCTCACTTTGTCCGGTTTACCCTCGCATTCAATTTTCCACATTTTTCACTATTTTGACCTTCCCGCACATCGGGCAAGGTCACACCTTCCTTTCCAAGCCTAATCTAAGCAAGATTAAAACTTACGAGGCTAGTCAAGAGTAGTACAAGTCCCGATGCTCAATTAACCACAAGCATGGCTATTCGAATAGATTTGTTTTACTTACACTGCAGTGGATTTACGCTTTTAATCCCTCACTCCGTGACGCACTGTTGATGAAACCTCTTTAGTGTATTTGATCAAAATTAATATTCTTGTATAAAGTTGTATCGAAGTTCTAGCCGATATGTTACCCGAATTACTCTAAAACATCTCATCGGCTTTGAAATAAGTTCATGTAATCACTGATTTATCTTATCTTGGTTATAAGCGATTAATATTGTCTCGGTTGAGTCCAATCTATCGTGATTGCTTGCATCTAAGAAAAAGATTAAATGAGTAATTACATGTTATTTCTTTCTACAGCCGATCATGATTATTTTGGGTCTAATCTACAACATCTACCCATCGGCTAGTTATTTAGGTTATATAATCATATGACAATTGACTTTAAAAGATATCAATCTCATGTTGCATCGATTGGATTCGATATATGGGATTGGTTCTGTTAAAGAAAAGTTGTTTATGATTATATTTAACCTAAATGTAGTTTATGAGTAGCATTCTCTACCTTACAGCTGATTCAACTTGTGCATCCACTAGCTTTCTACGATACGTCATCGGCCCACCAGCCGATCGGCTATCATTTGCTATCATTGTTTTTCTTGTATATCTTGTTGGTTGCAAGATCAAACCAACTGGCACGCCTTGAACCCGAAACCAAGATTTGGACCTACACTAGAGATAAGTAAAACTCCCAGGCCCCCGTGTTTTCTCATCAACACGGCTGCCGCCCGCACCACGGGAGCTCGATCGGATGCCGCCCGCGCCACCGGTCGCCCTTGCCATCTTCATTTGCTGGGCCGCTAGTGCTGGGGAGGAGATGCGCCGGAGGGGAGGGGAGAGAGGAATGGCTACGATAGAGAGGAGAGACGCCGGCGGAGGGGAGAAGGTGGAAGAAGGGTATAGACATGGGCATTTTTGTCTGCTCGTGTATTATAGCGTGTAGCCATCACTTGATAGTGGCATTTTAACGAAGCCAATTCTCAAGATGGCATTTGGACGAAACTCACTCTTGAAGATGGCATAATCTCAATTTTCTCCAGGAGGAGGCACAGGCAGAGAGCGGCGCGCGTTGGGGACGATGCGGGCAGGTGGTAGAGGATAGGGTTGGGTTTTTTGTGAAAATATCCTCATACTTCTTAGGATTACAGCGCCATCTCTGAAAAAGTAATTTTTTTTCTTCTTTGCTTTATATTTATCGAAAGTATATGGGTTTTTCCATAAACATTATGACAAGGTAATATGAGTAGGAGGTTTGCTTTGTAATTTCTCAAAGTATTAAAATCTTTATGCAAAAATGTATATGAGTGTGCGTGGCATGCACGCCCTCAACCGCCCATGGCCAGTTAACCCTACCAAACACGAGGGGGGCACATGCAGATGGGGAATAGCTATAGTTGGCCATATGGCCTGAGGCCCAACGGCCCAGCCCACGGCACGGAATTTTGGCTCGGCCCAAGCACGACATGGCCCGACTGGTGTCAGGCCCGTGTCGGCCCAGCCCGACAGTTGGGCCGTGCCTGGGCCGCTACCTTGGCACGGTGGGCTGGCCCGACATGGCCCGAAGAATGAGGGAGACAAATAGACTTATTTTAGCCATATGTAAAGCACGGCTCAAAGAAGAGAGACGCTATATTAACTTATTCCAACCATATGTAAGGCATGACCCAAAGAGTAGGGAGTGAAATAGACTTATTTCGGCCATACATAATACATGGCCCAAAGAAGAGGGAGGTAAAATAGACTTATTTAAGGACGAGCACGACGAACTGATTGTGCCTTCGGGCCGGCCCGGCACGGCCCGAGTCTTATTTGGCCGTTCTTGGGCCGTTGGTGCTGCATGTGGGCGGGCACGGCCTGGCCCGGTGTGTAGGTCAGGCCGTGCCGGCCCGACTGATCTCGGCCTAGGCCCAATCATGCCTGGGCTGTGCCGGGCCGGACGGCCCGTTTGGCCGTCTATAGGAACAGCACAATGACTGATGGAACCGCATGCCTGCTAATTTCGCCCAGCCAATCGAGGAGCTTCCGTACACAAAACACCACGCGGCAGCCATTCCGAGATAGCCAAAATTTAAAAAACGAGAAAATCCGTATCCCTAGAGGTCCTATATATTAATTGATGATTACTTGTAACGCAGTAGTGGGTCAGCTCGATCAGAGCTTGGTTCTCATTTGATTATCCATATTCGGTTATTCATGTTGGATTCACCCCTGGTTTTATATATTTATAGCTTTACACTTCGAGACTATGAGGCAAGCTCGCCAAAAAAACAGTTTGATGGTCTCGTTCATATCCGTACTGCACTCAAATATGTCTTGCTTCTTTCGAGTAGCGCTTACACATGCAAATTTGAGTTTCATGTTCCTAGAATTTAAATTTTGGGCGCTTGTTTCTATTCTGAACAGTGAACCCAAGTGTCGAATCCTGAACTCTTGATCTGGCAGAACATGCCGACATAATACCTCAAATTCCTTGCACCGTCATTTTCTTTATTTTCTCCCTTTTGGTTTCCTTTAGTTTATGTAGAGGAGAATATAGGTTAGGCTCCAGTATTAATTAGCTATAACTATTTGCCGCTCTGTTTTGGTTCGTTACTTAAACTATCTATTAATCTTTCAACATAAATTAGTTTCGAATCTTGCAAAATTTTCAACTAATAGATATAGCACGTTTTAAATAAAATAACAAAAAAGACAAACGTCAAAAATCATAAATCTAATGAAACAATTTGATGTAAAAATTTAATTTTTATGCAACTGAGTGTATCTGTAAATTGGATATATAAAAACACAAATCTTAATTCAAAATCCTACCGACGAAAAAAATAAAAGATAGAACCCAAAAATCTGTCGCAAATGAATAGCAAATCCATACTTAAAAAGAGAGTCATCTTTCTCCACCTCCACATAAAAACATTGGTCCTCATCGTTTGGCCGAATGCAGATAACACGCCATTCGACGTATTAGCAAAATAATAATAATTTATAAGTAACTTTTATATATGCGTTTTTAACGAATTAAATGTCAATGCTGAAAAATAAACTTTGTTAAAAAAGTTTCAAGATGAACTTCAAAATTGAGTTTGAAAAATCAAAATTTGACAACGGCTAATGCTGTATGGAGAAAACGATGGGAGCCATCTTTTCTCCCATAAAAACCGCTCACCCTAAAAAAACTAATTTCCTAGAAAATCAATCACTGTAGAAAAACCAAAGAGCCCACTGAATCCAAATCATCCCACTAAACTAAATAAAATAACCGTCGTAACATGTGGGCCTATAGTAATTTCAAAAAAAACGGTCAAGTTACAACTAGGACTAGATTTAAATCTTTAGTTTGAGATGTTTCGTTCACACTTTAGGCTACAATGCTGAACGGGATTTTATTTCATTTCGGATTTGGGTTTGGTTTTTAAACAATGCTGAACGGGACGCAGAAACAATCAGATTCCTTTTGTTTCTTTCATCCCATAATTCACCATTGCTAACATGTTCGTTCAAAAACCATTGCTATAACATAATCTGCGCTGGCTGCTAGCACTTTTTGATTCATTCACGCATGAGTGTTGTTGCTGAAATTGCCATGCTGACATACATAATTCAACACCCATACAGTGACGACAATGCATGTGAAAAACCTGAAATTGGCTAATTAAACATCGGTAGATCAGTAGCTTTGAAACGCAAGGATTTTACAGGAATCTTCACACAATTCAGTTCAGATCCTTAAAATAAACTCTCTAAAATTCAACTGTTTCAAAGGAGGCTTCAGCTTTTTTTAGTCCTTGTAGCGTCACCTACGCCGCAAGCACGCAAGACGGCGGCGAGCGGCGGCGGCGAGTACGGGTGCGCCTCGCCGAAGTGCTTGTTCCTCTCGTGCTCGCGCTCCGCCTCCATGGTCTCCAGGTCGACGGAGAAGAGCCACGTCTTATCTTCCGGCGGCGCCAGCGTCACGAACCCGTCGCCGGCGGTCACGATCCTCGCCGCCGGCAGCTCGGTGGTGAAGAACGCCTCCTCGCGCCCCGGCAGCGCTCCGCGGGTGGCGTCGGCCAACCGCACGCTCTTCTCCACCGCCCACTCCCCGCCGCCGCTCTCGCCGTAGATCTCGAGGTCCTCGCCGGTCATGCGGACGACGCGTATCCCGCCGCCGCCTCCGCCGTCCACGCCGCCGATCACCCGGAGGTTGAATTTCTCGTACTCCCACTGCATGTGCTCCGGGAACTCCATGACGAAGAAGGTGGCCGTGGCCTCGTCGAATACCTGCACTTGCCCACTCGATGTCCACCAGTAGATCTTCCCGGCGGCGCGGCCGACGAACTGGGTGTCCTCGGGGAACTCTACGTCCTCGCCGTCGTCGTACTTCGCGCCCGTGACGAAGCGCCAGCCGCCGTCGCTCCCCGGCGAGAAGATGCACGCCAGCCAACTGAACATGCAGAGCACCCGGTAGTTCGACATGCCGCCGCCGCCGTCGATCAGGTAGGCACCGCAGAAGACCAAGCTCCCCAGAGGCGCCGGCATGCGGGCGACGCCCTGAAACCGACGTGTCAGCGGCTTACAGACGAGGAGGTCGGGGAAGAGATAGCGACGGTAATGGCGATCGATCCAGCTGGTCGCCCACGGCCCGTTGACCAACAGCAGGAGGCTCCCGTGGCTGTCGATGAGCTCCCGTGGCCGGTCAAACGGGAGGTAGTCGAGGGAGAAGCAGCGGCGCCGCCCGTCGTCGGAGCCATCCGGCGACGACGGCGACGAGGGGACGAACGGAGGGTCGCTCGCCGGCGGGTGGAGGCAGTGGGCCGGGCGGTCGAGGGTTTAGTACTGGCCGAGGACGGCGGGTCCTCCTCACGGCCGGCCGCCGTCGACGAGGGAGCGGAAGTGCGCGTCGGCGACGAGGCGGCAGAATCGCTTGCAGGCGAAGGCGGCGCGGATGAGGCACAGCGGCGAGGCGGAGCGGAGGAGGACGCACTCGAGGAGATCGTTGGGGAGATCATCGATGCTGGTAGGAGCATCTCTCAACAACCTCCATTCTTTCTTCGCCTTGCTCTCGCGCCGCCGCCGCTGCCTTTCCTTTGCCGCCATGGCGAAACCCTAGCGTTTGGTTGCTTCTCGGTGACTGTTCATTAACGCGATCCGGAAAAGGGCGAAAATTTTTGACGAATATTTGACTTCGATTACCATTTGATATGATCCGGAATTAATGAGAGTTTCCCGGGTTGATCCACATTTATGGGCCGCCGACTACGGCCCATATAGCAGCAATGCATCACACCCATTTCGCATTTTCACCAGGCATGGTGAATGGAATTAATCATGCTTGTCATGATGTCATCAAGTGAATCACCCACTCATTATTCGGTCGGGTCCGTGGGCCCACCACCCCGAATCACAAATTCGAGACCCTTCCCCCACGTCCGCGAAAAAACGTGAACCGCTCGAAAATCCAAAAAGAAAACGACCGGGCACCAAAACCGGCCGACACTAACTAGTCGCTGAGGCGCGGGACCCAGACATCGTGGGCCCCAGGGCAGAGTGACGAGTCCGTGAGGAGCGATGCGGGTTCGTTCATCGTGGTAGGCTAGCTATTTTCGTCGCGGTCACAACCTCGCCGACCCACCACAGATCGGGCGTGGTGGTGGCGGTGGACCTGGGGGTGTCCGGGGAGGACACGCGTCACCGCAGCCGCAGCGCGCGCGGCCTAACCTCCACACGTTGCGTACTGGGATTCTGGTTTGGGGACTTTGCACGGACGTCCACTAACTTTTTAAATTCTTGCATACAAAAGCAATGCCGTGTGTAAACATTTTACATGGCAGTGGTAGGGGCAGTAGCATCGAGCCTTGACGACGATCGTCTGATCACTTAGCGTGAGTTCTTTACCCAACTTTCACGACTCATCTCTTTCTTTTTTCGCGCGCACGTTTTTTAAACTGCTAAACGATATGTTTTTAGCAAAAAGTTTCTATACGAAAATTGTTTTAAAAAATCATATTGATCCATTTTAAAAAAATAATTAGCAAATACTTAATTAATCATGTACTAATGAGTCGTTCCGTTTTTCGTGTGTAGAAAATATTTTTCCAACACTAACTATCGAACAACACCTTATAGCGTTTGTCGGTTGCCGATCACCTTTTTTTTTTGATCTTCCCAAGTTGCATCCTCTGGTGCTGCATTGGTTCATTGAATCAAAGACCTAAACTTGAGCATGGCTGTCACATCCTAAGTGAAATGATCTATCGTCATCTTTGTCCCGGTGATTAGCAATCAACATTGAAGACATCAATGGTGAAGTCTAGGAGCTAGAGCTTTGTTGTTGGGCATCGTGTGTGATGATCTATCAATCTATTATGTATGTTATTTTTTTCGAACTCAAATTCTTTCAGGGAAACTAAACAGGGATATATGTTTTCAGTTCTTACCAGATTCAAAGCTTTCACAACTTAATTCCTGATACACATATGTATCAATGTATGCTTTGAGATTTAAATGTTATCGTACTAGCATTTGTCAAAAAATAATGTTGTACCTAGTCGAAGGATGATGGTGAATATATTCTAAGTGGAACCACCATGTTATCATCGAGAAGCCAAGAACTAGCATGAGAACCAATCAACATTATTATTTCTTGGCTTCTCATGCTACTTTCAAATCATGTTCATTCAATATCTAGGTGTTCAGAGCTCACTTATTAAAGAGACAACTATTAAGGCAGGCATAAGGAGGACAGGATAATGTTGGAAGTCGTGGAAATTATGCACATGGAGAACCCGCCACACGTCCACACATGAGGAAGCTACGAAGGTAAGGGTGGAAACATAATCTAGAGTTCAGGCAAAATATGAATGAAGTGGACTAGATGAGACAGGTGATGACATATATATGTATTAACAATATTGATTCTCTTAGCTCATTTAGAGATACACGCATAATTGTATTTTTACATATTATTAGACCCTGAATAGGTTTTCGTTCAACAATAAAGGGGTTAGAAGATAGGTTATAAGTTGGGACTCATTAGAGGATTATTTTCACCTAACTAAAATATCGAAACAATAAATACTCCTATGTAAATATAAGGCATATTTGTTTTTAGGAAAATTAACTTTCGTCAACTATAGATGAAGCTTATCTTGGTCTTTAGGCTGGTACTCTTAGTACTTTTCTCTTGTTTTTAATCAAGCTATGATTTTATAATTCGTAGTTATTCAATCTATAGGCTATAATAATTGGTTATAACTTCTTTGAAACAGATGACATAATGAATTCTATTATGTAAAAAAGAAAAATTAACTTTTATATCTTTTAATTAATTAAAATTAAATTATAGGTATGTATGCTTAGTATCATCCATGTGATATGTTAGATCCATATTTATAGATAATTTCATATGATATTAATTTGTAGTTGTTAGAATATATTGCAGAAGATATTAATGTTGAAAGTATTCTTTTAAGATAGTATTTTTAAATCGTATAAAAACTTAATTTTTCGAATGAAGGAGCATAGGTCACTGTTCCATTACTCTATATGTTACTAGTATATGAATTTTTCGCCACATATAACTTGATGTCCAATAAAAAAGGGTAAATTTCACTTTAAGCCAACTTTAATAGCCAAAGTTTTAACATGGACTAGTTATCCTCATCTGCACTTTGGATTGGGTTTCATGACTTGGGCCATCACGTTGGCATCGGCCCAAGCCACGCCAGCTGAAAACAACTACCCCAGCCGAGCCAAGCAGGCGCCCTACCTCGCTTGCTAGCAGCATGCCACCGATGTTGCACTCATTGACTGCATAATAAAGAGCGTCACCGTATGTTCTAGGCGACAGGGAGTTTGACAGGGATGAAGCAGAAGTGGCTGGTGGTGTTGAGGCTCGTTGGTGAGTAGAGTGGTAGCCATGGAGGTCTCCACAGTGGGGGTATGGGAGGGAGATTTGAGGTAAAAACACTCTCCAATGTGAGGCAACTTTGTTGGCGTCATGGAGTGGTGGGAGATGGTTGAAGGTGACGGGTCGGCTGGCGACCCTGACGTTAGCTTGCACAAATGGAGAAGAAGATGACTGTAGAAGTTTGACTGCTTCCTGAGGAAGGTGGAGGATGGGAAAAGAGAGAGAAGGACGGTCTCACCATGCTCGGTAATGGTGGTGGTGGCAAGTGCTGGTGGCATGTTGCTTTTGTGTGGCGCAACTTGGGTCAAAGATCAAAGTCAATGTGGCGGCCTAAGTTGTGAAACCCTGTCCAAAGAGAAAAGAAGAGTAATTATGCCTAGTATTTTGTTGGAACGTGTGTTCAGGTCTTGTTAATGCTAAAACTTTTGCAAATTAAATTGGCCCAAAGTAAAATTTACTTTAGGGGCTCCTTTGATTATGAGGATAGAAAAAACACATGAATAAAAGAAACAGAAATTAAAATGGCATACTTCTCTAGTCTTACATGAACAAAACACACAGGAAAAGAGATAGGAGCTGTTTTATAATACCATAAGAAAAACAAAGGAAAGTTTAAAAAGATCATACATTGTATTATTTTATGAAAGTGAAGTATATATATAATCATATGAAAACTTTTCTTGTTTTTCCTATGAATCCAAGAGAGATGTAGGAAAAACTCCATAGGAATTATAAATCCTATGAATCAAAGCGCCTAAAAAAACACGTCTCATAAGCAGAAAACCACACTACCTCAATGGCTATTACGCAAAAGCCCTCCTCTTAAATGAAGAATTGAAGAGGGGTAGGAGTACAAACACGCAAAAGAAGCAACAGAACTACAGAAGCAAAGGTGGCATTCGTTCGCACGAGCACGAGCACCACCACAGAGCCTCCTCACGAGCTCTCTCACCCCCGCCATCTCCGCTCCTCTCCGTGCTACGCTACCAAACCCACCCACTCCGAGGAGATCTCCTCGAAGGTCGCGAGCTCACCCAGTCACCCCCCCTCCCTTTCTCCCAGATCCAAGCCGCCGCCGCCACCGCCACCGCCACCGAGCCTCCGCGTCGCCCCCCGCCGGCCGATCTGATGCCTGCGCACGCGGTGGTCAGGTAAACTTGTAGGTCGCCTTCCTCCGAGATTTCTTTGTTTTTTTTTTTCATGTGCTAACCACGCCACCACCGCTATTAATACCTCGCTCCCGAGCCAAGCGCCGCGCCGAGGCCCTACCAGATCGATCTCCACCTTCCGCTTCCCCAATCCCTAGACTGACCTGCTGCTTCTTCCCGTCTCTCTCTCTCTCTCTCTCTCTCTCTCTTCTCCGATCAGCGCCGATGCGGTGGAAGCTTAAGTCGTCGGCGTACAAGCGCGTGCCGTCCAGGGACGCCGCCATGGATCACGACGTCGAGACTCCAGGTCCGTGCACGGTTTTCTTTTCCTGCGATTTTTTTTTGGGGTGTGGATCGGGGCGAGATTTTGAGTTTTTTTTGTTTTTTGTGCTCGGTGGCGGTTCCTGCAGCGAAAATGGCGGACGGCGGCGCCGGCGGGGGCCCGTCGTGGCGCATGTCGCTGCCGCATGTGTGCGTCGCCACGCTCACGTCCTTCCTCTTCGGCTACCACTCCGGGTGCGTGCCATCCATTTCTCATTTCTTCTGGTTGCGGTTGTTTTCCCAACTCATGTCGTGGAGCGCGTGCGTGTGTGATGGTTGGTTTGGTGCAGGGTCGTGAACGAGCCGCTTGAGAGCATCTCCACCGACCTCGGCTTCGCCGGGAACACCCTCGCCGAAGGTAAGTAGCCGGAGTCCAGGTTGGGGACCAGGTCTCGGCGAGATTCTGGTAAAATTTGATGTTATTGGGCATGGGAGCAATTGGGTGTTCTCCTGTGTTTCAGGGCTTGTGGTGAGCATCTGCCTGGGTGGAGCGTTTGTTGGGTGCCTGTTCAGTGGATCCATCGCTGACGGAATCGGTCGGCGTCGTGCGTTTCAGCTCAGTGCGCTGCCCATGATCATCGGCGCTGCCATAAGGTAATTCGTGGTGTCACACTTCCCTTGATGGCCACTTCCACTGAATGCTAGTCCATGTGCGGTAATTCGTGGTGTCACACCTCTGTTGGTCACTTCCACTGAATCCTAGTCCATGTGCAGTTTGGTCAGTTCAGAATGTATTTTATTGCCACTTGCTAGCATTCCTTATTTTCTAGCTGGAGTTGTTGATTGCTTAGTGTTAAACAAATAAGGTCAGTGGCCACTGGTAACCTGGTTTGTTGTTGGTGTTGTATAGTTTATTTGGAAAGTTGAATGTTGGGAACAACAAAACTTACTCTTTCTTATGTATCATATTGATATTGGTGGTGTCACAAGTAGCAGCTCGATGGATTCGTCCTTCCATGGGATTTTGAATCTTCGAGTTATGTAGGAGATGAATAGCCAGTGTGTGGTCCTTTTAACACAGTGCAGAGAGTAGTACATTGAGTATACTAGGTCTGCCATCTCTCCATTAGGTAAATTTATATGGTTTCTCTGACCGACTGTACAGCTAGTGTAACTTCACATGCAAACAATAAGGCATCAAACTTTACGATAAATCGATTTTCACTACCCACAATAGACTGAAGAGTAATGAAAATTAATCACACGCATCTTCTAGAAAACCACGACACAATAATGAGTATTGTTTTCTTAATTGCGCTCATGATGTACTTGATTGATTATCCTTAAAAAAAGAGGAAAAGTTCTAGCCTTTCAGTAATTCAACACTCTTATTACAGTAATTGATAGCTAGTGTACGTTTTGGAGAAAGCATAACCAGTCACTTATGGGTGTTAAGGCCCAGTTTATTTATCGGCGTTGTAGAGTTGCTGAAAAGTTGAATAATAGAAATAGACACCATATGTACTCTGATTACCTTGAGGGGCTTTTACGTTGCCACTGCCACATGGCATCCACAAACTGATGTTCACTTAAGTGCATTGAATGATACTATTTAAGATGCTATACTTTTTTGAATCTTTAGCACTCTTTATCTTCTGCAAGTTATTTAATAGGATCTGTTTTGGTAGTTCCATCAAGACTATTATTTCCAAAAATGCAATTGTATAAGACTTACACCTATGAGCACCTAATACTTGAGAGCTGCCAGAAGGAACTATGCCTGATCTTAACTTCTGTAATTTATATATCATTCCTATGATTCTGTTTCATTGAACCTTCCTGAAGAAGAAACATTTTGCAGCGCTCTCACCAATAGTCTGGAGGGTATGCTTCTTGGAAGATTTTTGGTTGGAACAGGGATGGGATTAGGTCCACCAGTAGCTTCACTATATATAACAGAGGTATGTAATTGGTGTTATGCACTTATGCTTCAATCTGTGATTGTCAATATCAATCTTATTCATTTGTGCTTTTTTCTTATACTCCTTGGGATCCAGGTTTCTCCTCCTTCTGTGAGGGGCACATATGGGAGCTTTGTTCAGATTGCAACCTGCCTTGGAATCATAGTATCTCTCCTAATTGGTACACCTGTGAAGTATATTGATAGATGGTTAGATGCTTTCTTCTGCAGCTCTCTACGTGTTTTGTGTAGTTAGAAAATCTGAAATGCATGTCTACTAACTTTATCCTTGCTATGGACAGGTGGAGAGTGTGTTTCTGGGTTGCAGCTGTCCCAGCAACTTTACAAGCTCTTGGAATGGAGTTCTGTGCTGAGAGCCCCCAGTGGCTGTATAAGGTGCGTTTATCTTGGGGGAAGCTCCTTGTTTTCTATCTATGATCTACCAACTTAAATCACCCTTCAGGTGTTTGATTCTCTATAAATGTCCTTCGTCAAATTTGATCTTTTGTGCCTTTGCTAGTCATAGAATGAGATATTCATGTTTGAGGACCATCTTGGAGTCACTTTGTCAGGAATGACATTTGGGCAAGTACCATATGGTGATCTTTCCACAAATATTTGAAGGTCACTGTCGTATTGAATCAAACTAGTCTGTTGGTTACAACTTGCAATCTACCATCATCCTGAGGTTTTTTGTGCTTACAATTAGTAATTGTTTGACACAAAATTATTGCCTTCTGTTACTTAAATAGTAACACGAATGATTTCTATAAAAGAGTAGTCCATTGTCACATATTTGTTCACAAAGCACACAGTAAATTTTTGGATAAATATCATTGATCTTTTTTCCTCAATGTCGTGTCTGTTTCCTGATATGTCCAAAACATTTTGTTGGATTTTTCCTGTGAGAATCAATTCTCAATACATATCTTATACAACTCCCATACTTCTGTATATTGATAATTTGTATTGACATATTTATATTTAACTTGTAGCACATATATTGAAAATTACTGACGAGTCTTGTCTTCTATTCAGTGTGGAAGAGCAACTGAAGCAGAGATACAATTTGAAAAACTTCTAGGTCCTCTTCACGTTAAATCTGCTATGGCAGAACTTTCCCGATCTGAAAGAAGTGACGATGGAGAAAATGTGAAGTATTCAGAATTGTTTTATGGTCGCAACTTTAATGGTACAAGCTGTTATGTTTTCCATTATATTGTGTTTTTGCGCTAAACTATAACCTTATTTATGTTTGGCCTTGAAGTTTGTTCATTACAAGTCCCTTTTTGCTACAGTTGTTTTTATTGGCACAACGCTCTTTGCTTTACAACAGTTATCCGGCATAAATTCTGTGTTCTATTTCTCATCAACTGTGTTCAGAAGTGTGGGTGTGCCCCCTAACCTTGCGAACATATGCATGGGGATAGCAAATTTATCAGGTGGGCTCACTGGAGCATCTCATTTTATCTATTGTTCTACTTTACTGTTATATTGATGGTTGATAGATTTTGTTTTGATGTTTGCTTCCAGGTTCAATTGTAGCTATGCTTCTAATGGACAAACTAGGAAGGAAAGTACTTCTTTCAGGGAGCTTCCTTGGCATGGTAAGCTACCACTGTGATTGGAAGGTAATGTTGAACATTACTGACTGCACATCTTTACTGCTATAGGCCTTTGCAATGGGACTTCAGGCTGTTGGAGCAAATCGTCACCACCTTGGTTCTGCAAGCGTATATCTTTCTGTTGGTGGCATGCTGTTGTAAGTTTTAGAGCTTTATGCCTTCCGTTACCTTGATTCTACTATCTTGCAAGTTATCTAAACTTAGTTTTTAACGTCTAGGAGGCTAAACTAAATAGCTGTGACTTCTAGTTGAATACCTTAAGCAGGAGGTTTTATGGGGTTATTAGTTGAGCCAATTTATGCTAGATTTTTGTGCCAAATGTGCCTTTTTAGGCTTAGAAATATGCAAAATTCTGTACTTATTGTATCTGCCAATAGGATTTTTTTATGGTGCTCCAAATTTGTTTAGACCATCCATTGCACTTCAATCCAAAGCATATAATTTCTCTTACCTCATTAGAGGTAATAGATTATTAAAAAGGAATGAAACACATTATTCAACCTGATATACAAACACATTGTTGCGTATAAATTCTTCAAGAACTTGTTCAGGCAACCTTTGGTTGCATATGGTGGAACAATTCTGTGTCAATAAATCCATCTGACAAGTACATGGCACTGGGGATACCGGTTGCATACATGATATTGTTTTGCTTATTGCAGTTATTTCATCTTGATTCCCCTGACCTCGCCCTCAGTGTTGTTGTGCTTCCAGATGTTCTCTATATGCCTCGCTTATGTTAGCTTATTTCCCATAGGTCTTTCTTGGTTTAAGTTGTAATTAGTTAAATTTATGAGACAGTTTACCTTTATGCTGCTCTTAGCAGAACTCATAAATTGCTCCCGACAATTTTACTTTACTGGCTTGTTAAGTACACATGTTATGGCAAGTCTTCCAGTTTCTTATAGTTGAGTGCTTTTTTTGCAGGTTTGTCTTGACATTTTCGTTAGGAGCAGGTCCAGTGCCAGGACTTCTTTTGCCTGAGATTTTCCCAAACAAAATACGGGCTAAGGCTATGGCTCTGTGCATGTCCGTGCATTGGGTAGGAGTTATTTTTCCATCATGAAAAAATAGACAATGCATGTGAAATGCTGGCTGATAGATCAAACAGCAAAATTCATTGCGGAAATTTCTTTGCTGACTTCCCCTTTTTTTTTGGTTTAGTATGTTAATATTTGGTATATGGCGTCTATGCATGTTTGCCATTCTATTAGGATTTGCCATTCTATTAGGATATTGAAAAATATGTTACTGCTAGAATGTAACGTAGCTGTTCACATTGCTCAATGATAAATGGAACCTAGTGCTAAATGCCCACTGAAGAATTTGAGCTGTTGTTTAGACAGGCTGAGCTAGAACAGGTATATTAGATCAATCCAAAATATTCAAGCTGCTTAGTCCTCAATAGCATTTCCGCACTGTTTTACCAACCCTGGTTAAGGTAATGAAGATCAGAAGACATATTTGACTCTGTAAGCTGCAGCTTTTTTTATGTAACAAAATCGGTTCCCCCAATCACAAGATAAAAGTTGTAGTGTATCTTACTGTCTATGCTGTTAGCAGGTGTAGAAATATGAATAAATGAATAATGGAGCCAGATTTTAAAATTAGATAATAAAAAGACATTTTGATATGGTTGATTTAGTATGTAATGGTAAATGATCAGTGTAGGATTGCAACAATAATTTGGCAGAGTGGATTATGTACTTGACATGCTTCATTGTAGACCATGATTCATATCTACGTCTTGACATGCTGTGCTTGACTGTGCATGCTGCAGGTGGTAAATTTTTTTGTAAGTTTGTTGTTCTTGCGGCTTCTGGAGCAACTTGGTCCACAAGTTCTGTACACAATGTTCTCCTCAGCTTGTGTGGTAGCAGCAATATTTGTGCGGCGCCACGTGGTTGAAACAAAGGGAAAGACTTTGCAAGAGATAGAAGTTTCGCTTCTACAAACACAATAAAGGTGCTAAACTTATTCTGAATTTGACAAAAAATGCAATTTGGATCTGTGAACCTGCCTTATGATCTTGTCTTTAAGGTGGCAATTTTTATTTAAAGGTGACTTGTGAGTTGCAATGCACATTTGAAACACACAAGATGAACTGCCTGGATTTTTCGTTGATATTTCATATGGCCATGTGGATTGCAAGCTTGGTTTTGGAACTTGGATGATTTACCATGTGGTATTCAGGATTAACAAGCAGCAATACTCTTTCATTGCAGATTTTATCTGCGAGTTCGAGGCAACAACAATCTACAAGATTTGCATCTGACACTGTACTGTTTGCTGAATACCAGCTGGGCAAGTCGACCGTGAAAGTTTATCAGTGAACCAAGCCAACATCCTGCGGACAGGCAGCGCCCTACACTGGTCCAGGGAAGTTCCCAGACATGCACCTGTGACCCGTAAGGGCGACCTAGCTCGTGCATAAACCATGTAGTGAGGTTGCATCTGTATAGTTGGTCTTCCACTAGATATATCTGTTAATCTGTGTTGTCTTCATCATTTGTCATTTGTACACTGTGTCAGTATGGAGAAAAAGACTGAAGTGTGGTTACTGATGGCCATAGTTTGAATCGTGGATACATTGTTTACTGTTTAAAGAGGAATAACAGCACTGGCTCTGCCCAGCTACATGAAAATAAAGTGCGTTCGCCTGAGCTAATTTATTTGCATGTCTTTCCATTGGCTAGATGCGTCAGGTTGGTTCTTTTTCTGTAGCTTCTGTAAATCAATTGTATCTATAATCTACTATCCAGTTAGGCCTCGATGAAGATGAGGATTAAGTAAGGGCATAAAATGAGAAAATCATTAGTATATAATTAATTAAGTTTTTAGAACTACTGGTACAAGCGCAGCGCGCTAACTACTAATCAAAGTCGCTGCTAACTACTAATCAAAGCGCAGCGTGCTAACTATTAATCAAAGCATCCTTCTAGTCTCACCACTGATCCCGCATCCTATGTAAATTCCGACCTAACTACTAATCAAAGCATCCTTCTCTAGTTTCACCCTGGATCTCGCATCCCATGTAATTTTCCTGGATCTCGCATCGCATGTAATTTTGGTCCGTTATAATTTCTTTACTGTCCCCCACCTCTATATATTTCTATTAATGTGACAACCAACTACCGTTCACTTCTTCCTTTCCTTCCTAATTTTATGGATCTTGCATATCAAAAACCAGCAGCAAAGAGTGAGCGGCAATGGAGTCATTCCGGCGAGTCCAGGTGTGACTCGTTCCACGACGAGGCAATGCGACATATGGATCTGGAGGGCAGAGGTGGTGCCTGGGAAAGGCAACGAGGAGCTGTGTCGTCATTGACAACGAGGAAGAAGGGAATTGCCGCCAGCTCTAAAGACGACGTGGCTCTGTCGATGGCTCTGAGCTTCACCGCCTCCTCCCTGCGGGGTCCATTGTCATCTTCGTGCTACTTGAGGTAGCTGGATCGCTGTGTGGTTGCTGCCCGTCTGATCGGTTCAGACGCCTGTTGCTCCAAGCCGACAATGGCCGGCGCACTCGGGGTTCACGATGGCTACGACGTTGAGGGGGGAACCTGTTCATGACGGCGGCATCCAGACATCATCGCCCCACCACCTAAGTCTCCTCCGCGATCTTTACTTTTTTGGTTGCAGGCTGCTTGGTGCCTCGCCGGAGCGCGAGAATCGGCTGGGTCTGGGGCGACCTTGTCCTCCCAGCACCAGCACGATAGGGGGCGACACGAGTTGGACGAGGCAATGACAACAATGGCCTCCTCTACCTTCGAGCCCCGTCTGGCGGAGGTCGGGGCCTAGGCAGCCGACACTCATACAGGGAAGCCAGGCCGCTTCTATCGCTCACCGGCGTGGCAATTAATGTGGCATCTTTGGTTCTTCACTGGCCGTCTCCTTCCTAAGAGATAGCCGCGTGTGCCTCTGATCGTCGTCGTTATTATTATCGTTGTGATTATTAATTGTTGATTTTTTGTTTCGCCTTTGTCTGAGATGGCCTCTCGTCATCGTTCTTCACACGTCGTGCTTCTTGATTGGTGCTGATGTGATTTCTGATTTTGATTGTTGATTTCTGATATGTATTAATGTTTAATTAGAAGGTTGATGATGTTATATTATTTTAGTGGATAATTATTTTTTGCATGTTGATTCATCGTAACAATACACAGTAAAACTTTTACTCATTGATATATTGCTAAACAAATTACTTGTTCAAACCGATAATAATTGTTTTACGATGCCCAAAACTCCACAAAAGACAAATGAATAATTGTTTTATCATGCCCTATAAACTCGGCAGAAGACAGATGATTAATTCGTAATTAGTTTATTGTGAAAACTCGGCAGGAGGACAATGGTTAGTGTTAGAGATGATTAGGTCATAATTCTGATTGGTGTAATAGAGATGATTCGGTGGAGTCAGACGATCAGTATTAGAGATGATTAGATCATAATTCTGATTAGTGTAATAGTCGGATGATTAGAGATGATTAGGTCGTAATTCTTCTACTCTTAAGTTTGATAGGTGAGAGTTATGGAGTCAGATGATTAATTGTAATTCTTTTACTCCTGAAGAGACGAGGGGTTGAGATCAGATGATTAGGTCATAATTCGTTTACTCAAAAAGGAAGAGAAAAAAGTAATTCTTTTATTCTAAGAGATGATTAGATCATAATTTTTTTACTTCTGAAAATAGTGATAATTCTTTTTACTCCTGAAATGGTAAGGGTTGAGGTCAGGGTTATAATTCTTTTACTCCTGAAATGGAGATGTGAGTTATTTTACGAGAGAAGGAAGGTAGGGATAAGTTTTTTACGAGAGAACGTAGGAGGTGGAGGGAACAGGAAAAACAGATGTGGAAGGAGGGAACGAGAAACGGAAAATGTGGAAGAGGAGGCGAAGAGGGAGGCGTGCGAACTAATATTTCGAACGCAACGCGCGTATCAGTGCTACCGTTAAGTATAATTATTACAAACTTCTAAAATAAATTTATTTGATATTTTAGAGCCATTTATATATAGAAAATTTTTACATGACACCGACTAGCAGTTTGAAAGGTGTGTTAACGGACACAGATGTGAATGTGTATCTTAATCCGAAAATAACTGAGCCAATTCCCACACGAGCGACGGCAGCAGCAGTGGCTGCAAACGGCCAACATCAATTAGATCAGCGACGGGTGCAACATTTGCAATGAAGTAGTATTACCCTTTTGATGGCACGTCCGTGTGCATTGGACGAAACGGTTTGGACGAGAAATTTGCATATATGCCATTGAAAAAACTAGCTTCGCTAAAATGCCATCGTTCAAATGAGATTTGATAAAATGCCACAGTTAAACGGGGATGTTCGCTAGAATGCCATCCGTGGACGATATTGCCCTTCGACCTTCTTTCTCTCTCTCAACGCTAGAGGAGCGTAGCACCGGCCACCACATCATGGTTCAGCCATGCCGTCGTCAGTGACACTCGATCTCCTCATCCCGCGTGCCATGGATGAAAGAGCTTGCCAGCGGCCACTGCATGCCATGGTCGCTGCTAGCTGCTCACCTCCGCACACGCGAACTCCCTCCGCATCATCACTTTTGTGCTCTCCCGCTCTGCGTTGGCTAGCTGCCATGGCTGTGGCGAGGGTGGACTAGCTCTTTGTGTGGGCCAAGATGGGCAGGAGGACGAGCTCCTCGGCGGCTGCAAATTACAGCCCGACGACTTCATTGATGCTGCCATGGCGGGAGGTGATGCCATGGTAGCGGGGCGGATTTGGCGAGGTCTGTGTCGGAGGGAGGCAACGTGCGCGGTGAGGCTCTGATGGTAGTCCGGGAGCGGCGGAGGCGGGGAGAGAGGGAAGCGGAGTGTGTCAGCTGCACCCCGGTGGCTTCCATCGATTGCTAGCTAGCTTCATGCCATGAGAAGCTGACGGTGGCTATGGCGAGGTGGCCGGCGTTGGTTTTTTTTTTCTGGCATTCAGGGAGGATGAAGCATATCCAAAGGAAATATCATCCACGGATGGCATTTTAACAAACACCCCCGTTTAACTGTGGTATTTTATCGAATTCCATTTGAATGATGGTATTTTTGCGAAGCCAATTTTTTGCAATGGCATATATGCAAATTTCTAGGTTTGGACATAACGTGTCCTTTTCTTTCCTTGCGGAATATCGTGGCAACATGTATGGGCTGACAACAAATGAACAGAAGGGCTATGCCATGGTTTTCACATGCTTGACCCATGTGAGTGGCTCCTAGCAGGGTTTGCAAAACCGCCGGGGCCACGGTTACCGCACCTCGGCGGTAAGCACGGTTACCGCGTGGTAACCGCGGTAACCGTGGCAAACCGTACGAAACCGTATAAAATTTATCAAAATTTCAAATTATTTTTTAAATTTATTTGAATTTAAGGCGGTTACCGTGGTTTTTCTTTTACCGTACCCCGCGGTAAGCGCGATAACTGCAATAACCGCGCGGTTACTGATGGTTTTGCAAACCCTGGTTCCTAGTCCTAAGGTAGTACGAGTAGATACATTGGTCAACAACGAGAATGCCATAGATTGATTTGGCAAAAGATTCCCGCCAAAGGGTAAAATTCAATCCAGTTATTTGCTTATTTCACCTCATTTAGGGCTCCTTTGAAATCAAGATTGAAAAAAATAAAGAAATAAAATTCGGGATTTTGATAGAAATACAAGTATAAAATAGAGAATTAAAAATGCAGGAATGATCGTTTGAATAGATCGTAAAAAGAACATGAATTGTCCAACTTTTCTCTAAAATCTTCATAGGATTGTCCATTCTATAGGAACTTTAAAGAAAATTGTAGTATTTAATCTTTTATTTCAAAGACTTCCCTAAGAATTTTTCATATAAGATTAAATTTTTTCAAATTCTCTATGTTTTAACATATAAATCAAACAGGGCCTTAATACTAACCATCTACTCATTTCTAATCTCACCTCCCATAATCCATTTGCCAAACAGGGCCAAGACGGTTCTTCATAGAGATTGCTGTTGTTTTTGTTAGGAAACCGACCGGCCCATGAAGACCCAGCCCAGGTTGCCTACTAACGGGCCATCACTAAATATGGCAACTAAATGCGGCTATGCCTATAAATAGAGACGATGAGGTGATGTATTGTATACTAGTGAATGAGAAGAGAATGAATGAAAGAGTGTCTCACCCCTACATATTGTGTCTCCACTTTTGTAGACATTATGCAATCTCTCTGAACTACGCATGTAGCATAGGGATTGCATAATAGTTTTAACTGAAGGTGCTAAGCTTAACGCTCTTATATATAATGCCTTTTTTAGGACTAAGGCTGTGTTCTTGAGAGTGAGTTCCCAACTCATCTCCCTCTTTTTCACGCGTACGTTTTTCAAACTGCTAAACGGTGCGTTTTTTGTAAAAAAATTTCTATACGAAAGTTGCTTTAAAAAATTATATTAATTCATTTTTCAAAAAATTTAACAAATACTTAATTAATCATAAAAAATGTGTTGCTCCGTTTTACGTACGCGGAAGGTGAGTTCCTAGCCTCACCTCCCAAACACAGCCTAAGTGTTCAAATTGTAATGATTCCTCTCATATATACTTTAATTAAACTATCATAAAACTGCATATACTTTGATTAAACTATCAAAAAAACTATATATACTTTGATTAAACTATCACAAAACTATATATTTAAGATGGTGAATCATAAAACTACATATTTTTTTATCAAAGAACTACATATTTAAGATGTGTTCAAAGAGATTTTGTGCACTTTTTGAATAAACTATAAAAATGATGTATGTGCCAGTTGTAGAACTGATCTCCAATCAAATGACCAAATAAACAGCTCATGTGCATGGGGCTTTGGACATCTACATAAATTCCGTGATTAATTAAACATGGTAATTAGTCTTAATTGAAGTCAATTACTGGCAGGCAGACATACATGCACCAGATCAACGGTGCGTTAACTTGCCGGACCAGCTTTTAAAGTGCCAAATATACAGGCTTGATCACCTGGGTCCACAGGTCAGCCAGATAAATCTCAATATAGGAAATCGGCAGCCATGTATGATCTCTGCTGGAACAAGATGGAAATACACATGATCGTATCACATTTGATGCTAGAAATTCAGAGTACAGCCTTCTAAATGGATGTTTGCTGTCACAGTATTATTATTGGATGGAAGCATGTCACACTATTTCCTAATTGAAAACCAACAGGAAACTTCCTGATGCATATGTATAGAAGTGAAGCAAATAAACATGGCAGCTGTTCCTGTCATTCCTTGCATTGCTCTGTGCCGGCTGTGCATGCATGGATCGAGTGCTTGTTCGCGGCTGCACTAGCTAGTACCAAGCTACAGGCGATGACCATGCGTTTGTTGGTGGCTTGGTGCGATCGGGGACATCCTCACGTCCATAGCTGCGCTTGTGATGCCCTCGTCCTCATCGGCTTAGCTGGGGACGGCCTCGCGTTCGTCATCAACCACCGCCGCTGTCTTTGATAGGTTGCCACTATTAGAGTTTGTCGAATATGTGTACAAAGTCGGTTATAGTTTAGAACTTGTAGTTGTACTAGGTGTAGGAATAAAGTGAGAGTCAGATTCTATCTTAGGATCTCTCTTAAATAGAGAGGCACACCCGTTGTAACTGTATGACGACAATGACGACTTAGCATAGTGAGAGGGAGCGGCTGTCGGCGGCATCCGGCCATGAGTTGTTGTAACTCTGATACGTTGTAATATGTTGGATCGGGGAGGAGCGCCCGTAATCAGTGTCTTGGGGATGTAGGCTTTGACTGAACCTCGTTAACAGATATCGTGCCTCGGTGTCATCATCATGTTTGGATCTCCTGTGACGTTTCTTTCGCGTTTGGTTCTCGATGTGTTATTGGGGCCGGTTTTATTACAAGTAGTATTAGAGCCTATGAAAGATCCATGGTAGAGGTGCGAGGAAGGTGCTCCACGCCGCGACGACTACACAGGGTATCCAGGGACGAACATGGACGCAACATGGAGCATGGCGACGATCAACGGAATTTGATCGGTGGATCGAACACTTCAGGTGGTGGCCAAAACCATTCGATGGCTACTTCAACAGGGAGATGACCAGACATGGTACTCGGGTTGATGAAAAGCGATTGGCGATCCAATCGGTGGGTTGGACACTTCGGGCAGGTACCTCGGACTTTCCGGTGAGCTACTCTCAACAGGGAGATGAGGGGCCACACGCTCGGGTTGATTAAAGCTAGAGGCGATCGATGTTCTTGATCAGAGAGAACCTCATGCCATCTCTTTGGATGTTCCCTAATCTTTTTCTTAACTAATTTCAACAAAATTTTGTTACTCGATTCGGCTTGTCTATTAACTTGAGCGTACTAAGGAAAAAGAACTTAACAATTTGATACCATAAGATTCAGCAAAGTTTTTGACCTCCTTAGACATAAAAGAAGCTCCTTGATCCGTAGTTAAAGTTTGAGGAATGTCAAATCTATGAATAATATGCTTTAAAATAAAGTCAATTACCTCCGTGTGAGTCATATTCTTGAGTGACACGGCCTCGGCCCACTTGGTGAAGTAATCCGTTGCAACTAGCATGAATAGATGCCCTTTTGATGACGAAGGATAAATTTGGTCTCTGAAATCCAAAGTCTAACCTCGAAACAACCATGGTTTGATAATAGGATTCAATACAGCGATATGCGCCAATTGAACATTGCCGAACCGTTGACGAGCCTCACATCCTCTATAATACTTGAAACAATCATCAATCATCTTCGGCCAATAAAACCCCGCTCTCCTAAGCAACCAATTCATTTTGTGGGCCGCTTGATGAGTTTCACATATCCCCTCATGAACTTCTCCCATAGCAATCTTGGATTGATCATCATTTAAGCACTTCAACAACACCCTGTCTATACTGTGGTGATATAACTCTTCATCAAGCAACGTATACTTAAACGCTTGCCGCTGAATTCTTCGATCAACTATAAGACTAGGATCTTTCAAATAATTTATCAAGGGGACCCTCCAATCTTCCTTTGACTGTTGGGCACAAGTATTCGAATTTATAATTACTTCGGCCTTCGAATCAAACAACCCGTGCCCCCCAGCTCTCTGTCGGGACCCGATCAGACCGACCATACCAGGCCGGTCAGACTGGCCATGCAGAGCCGGTCAAACAGCCGGTTGACACCGGTTAGACCGGCTGCAATGCACTGGTTAGACCACCCTAGGTCTGAAACTTCGCCAATTTCGCCTAAACTTTTGAAATTAAGCACCGACTTTTCTAAAATCAAGAATACACCTCTCTTAACATTATAGCTAGATGCTTGTTGAGCCAAATTATTTGCCTTAGAGTTTTTCCCCATAGCAATATGTCTAATAACAAAATCATCAAAATTGGCAATAATGTCTAAGCATTGATCAAGATACCTATTTAGTGATCCATCAAAACATTTATATACCCCAGCAACTTGTTGCACTATCAATTCCGAATCACCAAAAGCTTCTACATGTGTAGCTCCTATAGCTTCTAACACTTGTAAGCCGAATAACAAAGGATCATATTCGGCTTGATTATTTGTGCAAGAATACTCTAAATGAACCGATGTTTCAAAGCAAGAACCATTGGGCGAAAATAAAACTACACCTATACCTTGTCCCTCTTTGCAAGAAGAACCATCAAAATAAAGCTTCTAAGGTGTAACACTAATCAAGTAAACCTCATTATCATAAGCAATATCCACATGATGATCTACTACAAAATCAACCATGATTTGGCCTTTCATAGATTTCAATGGTTCATAAACCAAATCATATTCAATTAAAGTATATGCCCATTTGCCGATTCTCCCACTTAGAATTGGCCTTTGCAACATATGTTTAATAACATCGGTTCGACAAGCAACTATGCAAGTACTAAATAACAAGTAATGTCGTAATTCGTTACACGCATAGTATAAACATAAGCAAAGCCTCTCTATAAAAACATACTTCGTCTCGGCATCCAAAAGACGGTGACTCAAATAAGTGATGATATGTTCCTTGCCATACTCCTCTTGTGTCAAAACGGTACCGATGACGTTGTCCTCAGCGGCAATATAGAGCCGAAACAGAATTCCAGCTTTAGGCGCTTGCACAACGGGTGGTGAAGATAAATATTTCTTAAGTCCCTCAAACGTCTCTTGTTGCTTTGCTCCCCAAGTAAAATCGGCTTCTTTCTTCAAACGAAGTATAGGTACAAAAGGATTGATTTTACCGGTTAGATTGGATATGAATCTTCTCAAATAGTTAACCTTACCTAGCAACTTACGAACCTCTTTCTTGCATGTCGGCGCTTTGAACTCTCTATTTTTTCTATCTTCCTAGGATCAATCTCAATACCTCTCTCATGCACCATGAACCCTAGAAACTTCCTCGCCGACACACCAGAAGCACACTTGAGTGGATTCATTTTCAAACCATATCGGTGCATTCTTTCAAAGGCTAACTTCAAATCGGCTATGTGACCTTCCATGCCATTCGATTTTACAACAATATCATCAATGTAGATTTCTAAGATAATACCTAGCAAATCATGAAAGATCAAGTTCATTGCCCTTTGATATGTCGCACTGGCATTTTTCAATCCAAAAGTCATGACAACCCACTCAAACAAGCTGACAAAACCAGGACACCTAAAGACCATTTTGAACATATCCTCTTCGGCCATAAAGATTTGATTATAACCGGCATTACCATCCAAAAAGCTAATGACTCTATGTCCCAAAGTATCATTAATCAACATGTCGGCTATAGGCATAGAATTTTCATCTTTAGGAGTAGCTTTATTTAAATCTCTAAAGTTAATGCATACTCTAATCTTACCACTCCCTTTCTTCTCAATCAGAAAAATGTTAGACACCTACTCCACATATCTACATGGCCTAATAAATCCCGTCTTCAACAATCGGTCTATCTCTTCCTTGACACGATCGTATATGTTTGGATTGAAGCGACGAGGTGGTTGCCTGTATGGCCTAAATCCTGATTTTATTGGAAGCCGATGCTCAACAAGCTCATGGCTAAGTCCTGACATCTCATGAAACTCCCATGCAAAGCAATTAACATACTCTTTAAGTAACTCGATTACTTTAACCTTGTAATCTGCTTTCATGTTTTTGTTTACAAAAGTTGAGCTTGGAATAATTCCATCACCTATGTCTACTTTTTGTAATGGATCGGCCGATGTAAATCCTTGAACTAACTTCTCTATTTCATCAAAATCTCCTATGGACTCACCAATATCGTTCTTTGTAGACCGATATTCTTGCACCCTCTTTTGCAACCACTCCCAATTAGCGTCTTTACTCATAATAAATGGTTACATTGCCTAGCCGTGCTAAGTTTGCCGGCTTTACAGAGATAGGTACAAAGCCATCTTTAGAAACACTAATAAAGTCATAGCTAGAAAGATCTAACCCCGATAAGCATTGAATATTCCCATGTTGCCACTCAATCGAAGCATCGACCATTGCAACTTCGGCCAATGTATCTGCCTGAACAATCTCAATATCATCACTGTCCCATTGAATTAAATATTGGTGCAAGGTAGAAGGAACACAACAATTGGCATGAATCCAACAACGACCCAAAATAACACTATAGTTACCTTGCACATCGACGATGAAGATTGGCAACATCTTGTTCCCCACAATAAGCTCCACAGAAAAGACACCTTTCTCCTCCATTGGTTCACCATTGAAGCCATTGAACAGTGAATACGACATCAAATTCACGGTATCACCTCCATCCACCAACATCCTAGAGATCGGTTTCCCATCAATATGCCCTTTGAGATAGAGTGGTCTCATATGACGGTTAGATTCATCGGGCTTCTCAAAAACCGCATCTCTTGGTCCTAGTGAGAGTTGGGCAATTCCCACCTCATCTACGGCACGAAACTCCATAGGTAATGCACACACCATGTTGACATCCATATTCTTCCTTGGTGGCGAATCATTGCTAATAACTGGTGACTCACCTTAATCGAAGTCATCATCATCCTCATCTTGATCAATCACCGGCTTTTCAACTTCTAATAACTTAGGCCTCCACTCTTTCGTTGGCAGCAACCGCAATTCATTGAATCTTCTATATCTCAACACTTTGGCTATGTTTTCTTTCATTTCTTGAGCACGAAGACGTTGTAGCCTCCTCTTTTGTGAATCCGTCAAATTCTTAATCATCCACCTTAAATTCGGCTTTGTTCCGGGAGCAATATAATATCCCTTACCAATTTTACCTGATGAAGACAAAGCTCCCAAATTGCTTCCTGCACGGACCTAGTTAGACCGACCTCGGGGTCTGGTTAGACTGACCAAGGGTCGTCGGTCAGACCGGCCATAAGGCCCAGTCATACCGCCCCTTCGTACCGGCTCGGCTTCTAGGCGGCATCAGTCAGACCGGCTCTGGGGCATGGTCGGACTGGCCTTTGGTTGCCGATCAGACTAACCAGAAGACTCGGTTAGACCTGCGCTTTGCGCTGCGTCAGCTCTGGCTTCGGTCTTCTTGCCTTGGACCACCTTGGCTTCATCTCCAGTTGGTATTGGCACTTCATGGGACCCAACCTTGACAGTAATTAACCCCGAAGTCCTTGTCTCCATTTAACGCACTTTTCTTCTCCCCTCTCCTCCTCAAACTGTTTTTTTGATTGAAATCGACTTTTGTTTGGCAAAGACAACCACTCATGTACTGACCTTCGTGGCTTCACCCATCCTTGATGAAATTGCATTGGTGGCGTTTGATGTGACCATGGCTACTATTGATATAACCATTGCTCACATCATAGGTCAACCGAAAGATGTCAAGACCAAGCTATCCAAGTTCTGGAATCCAATTCGGCCACCTGTTACACTGCTGAGTTTAAACGGCCGCCAAATATGCATACAAGATCCGTTTTGGGCCCATAGTACTTAATGAAAAGCTCTCAGAGTCCTCTTTCTAATGAATCCAGCCTCATCTTCAAATTCCATCTCATTTTGCCGCAATCATAGAAACAAGGTGCTGCGTCACCTATAATGGGCCTATGGGCTTGTAACTTCATCTGGGACTTCGACCCAAGTGGGGCTCATGTGGGGTGCGCCCCAATCTGGTGGAGCACGACCCTAGGGACCCCTTGGTCATCCTCCCACCTCCTTAAATAGCTAGGTACCCCTTCAGGATTTCTCGGGTTTTGTTAGATTAAAGTTTTAGCCATTGCTACTTTACCTTGTAGTTACGTGTGTCGGCTATACCGCCTAATTACTCGTCTTCGAAACCCCAACTTATCATGTCTATTCAATTTTTATTTGTAATTTAGATTGCTTTTATCTTGTTTTTGCTTGTTTCTTTGATTTGCTTGCAGGAATAAGGTTTATTGGCACCGGCAAGATCAACAGCCTACGAAGAGGTGCATCGATCGCTAAGGCGCAACACAACAACATCTTGTACTGTTGTAGTCGGGTCATTAATGTTTCTCTCAAATCGTAGTTATCATCAACTCACTGAAAGATCGGGACAACCAGATCTCTGAGCGTATCAAGTGGGGCTCAGGATTTATCAGCATTGGTGGCATAAACTCATACATTGGCGGTGGTGCCCCCCATGGCATGAAGTACGAAAAAGGACAACCCGGTGGCGGCATTGGACAAGGTCCCCATGGCATAACTTGAGGATTGTACAGAAAAGGTGGCTCCAATTTTTTTGGTGATTGACCAAATCTCTCTCTAGGAGGAGATCTTGGTCTCTTTCCTTTGTTAGGATGTCGCCTGGCCTTTCCCCTCTCATACTTGTTCAGAAACATCTCAAAAGACACCTTTGGCTTTGGTGGTGTTTTAGAGCTTGAAGCGTCACTCCTATTCTCCTTCCATACACCAACATCCAGACCTTTTGGAACAATCATCTTAGGCCGGGGCTCTTCAATCACTACCTCCTTCCCCTTGGTAGACCTGGCTTGCTCCAGCCGAATCAATACCTTTTTGTCATCAAAGTTAATAGTGTTCACCGAGAAAGGATCATGATCTAACTTCATCTTGGAACTTTAGTAAATTTTAATCGTCCTTCATCTATGGCCGATTGAACCTGTCGACGAAACACATTACAATTATTAGTAGCATGAGAATAAGAATCATGCCATTTACAATAAGCACGACGTTTCAATTCCTCCAAAGATGGTATGACATGGCCTTTAGATAATCTAATTTGTTTTTTTTGCAAAAGATAATCAAAGATTTTATCACACTTGGCCACAACAAAACTATATTTAATCTCACTTTGCCGATCCTTGTGAGGAGTTGGCATCAAATTAGAGTAAACAAATTGTTTGTTTTTATTAGTCCATGACCACTCAGCAATATTAATATCATGATCACTATCATCATCATCAGAATCATTATCAGAGCAATCAACAATACTAACATTGGGCTTTTATCATTAGTCCTAACAAACCTCTTAGTTTCTTTAATCCAACTTTCGTGAGCCAGAGCTTTTTATATGAGTTGACTAACATCAAGAAATTGTTGGCCATCTAATCTTACTTTAATAGGAGCAAGCAAACCATTATAAACAAGGTCAGCCAAATCTCTTTCAGTTATATTCAAACTAAAACATTGGTTTCTAGTATCTCTGGACCTTTTGATATAATCAGACAGATTCATTATATTTTTGCCTAACCGATGTCAAATCAGATAACCTAAGCTCAGTTTATCAGTGTAAAAATGATCATGAAATTTTTGTTCTAATTGAGCCCAAGTATGAATAGAATTTTTTGGCAAAGAAGTAAACCATGTAAAAGCAGTACTGAACAAAGATAATGAAAACAAGTGCAATTTAAATGCATCCGAGTTACTAGCTTCTCCATATTGTGCTAAGAATTGGCCCATGTATTCTCATGTGGTCCTACCATCCTCACCATTAAACTTAGTAAACTTAGGGACTCTAAAACCATGAGGATATGGTATATTGTGAAAATAATCAGGATATTGCTTTTGGTAAACCCTAGCTCGATTCCTTGGCTCAATTCCAAAGGCTTCCCTAATCATATTGCTCACACGTTCTTCCAAATTCTCAGACCTTGGTTGTGGATTTTGTGGCCTAAGAGGGGTGGCGGCACAATATGATTATATTGGCCATATCAAGCATCTTGTGAATACCCACCATAAACATGATTAGGATCATTGTAAATATTAGGCACAGGTGGAGGAATAAGTGGATTAGCATTAGCAACAGGGGCTACTAGTGGATTAGGTACTGGATAATGGTACAAAATAGCATTATTAGTAATGGGGTCAACCTCCTGTACTGGAACGATTGCGCTAGTCTGATCAGACCACGGCCCGGTCTAACCGGCGATCAGAGGCATGGTCGGACTGGCCAGATGGCCGGTCAGACCAGTGGCGGGTGGTGGCTGCCGGTCTGACCGGAAGCGAAGTGACTGGCCAGTCTGGCCTGGGGCACGGTCAGACCGGCCGCAGAGCTAGGGTTTGCTTTGCTCCCAGCATATTGCACAACCGCTCCATCGGTTTTTCTATATATGTGAAGAACAGGGGCTTGGCTGAGTTTGGCATCTATAGCAGATTCAACCCCCTTATAGAAAAAGAACTCATAGCAGCTTTAAGTTTATTATTAAAAGTTGCATTGACAGTTTCATCTACAATACTCGCTATGAGTTTTTGAACAGGAATAGCAACATCGTCGGAACTTACCTCATCAATGGCGATTCGGGGCAGAGGACTGGTTCTTTGAGAAACTCCTTGACGGGTCTTGATGTAGCTCACCAAAACCATATCCTGCATTGCCATTGTTCGTTGTTCAAGATCTTGGTGTTGCTTCTCGTTCAAATCCTCCATAGTGATGGGCATAATGTTGCTTGGATCAACCTTGCGCTTGGTCATGATGTCGATGTAGTCAATAGCTGATGTAGACGTCGAAGTCATTCCCCAGCGGAGTCACCAAAAATTGTGTTGGCAACTTTTTTTGGCAATAAGACAATCACGATCTCGACACCTAAAACTTTGCGGTGATATGGAGTCGCCAACCACCCTAATCTTGCAAAAGCTAAATCAAGATAGGTTTTGTAAAAAACCAAACCGGCTAACGAAGCCGATTTAGAGATCAAAACATAGGCCGATCTAGATCGATATGAGGATAACTACCTATCTCGTGGGCAAACGGAAGGTTAACGGAACAAACTTACAAAGGGATAATCGCTCTCTCATGGCGAGCACGGATGGCTTTCAGTGCAAACCGATGAAGATGGATAAAAACTAGAGTAGAACTAGGCAAAAAGTAGATGCATATTTGTTGACGCCGAATCCGTTCCGCCGATGTGGACCCGGCGCGCGGACACACGAAGGCCTGGGAGATCTGCTTAGCTCTAGTGCAGGTCCTAAAATTGATGAAGCGCGGGCGTGCCAGTCAGTTTGATCCTGCCACTGACAAGATATGCAAAACAACAGAACATATAGTGTATCGGCCTATCGGTCGATAGCAAAAACAGCCTATCGGCCGATGAGCCGATAAGGCAAAAACAGCCGATCGGCCGATGAGCCGATGGCGCGGTTCCAGCCGATGCCGATGTCAACCGATGCAGTTAGAGTTTTGAACCATCGGCTGTGTGCTAAGCAAATATCTATATAGAAACGATCGGCCGACGATAACATGATAATATAGCAATGTGATATGGCATATTTCAAATATAAAATAAACATTAATCTGAAGATTTAAGGCACACATCGGCCAGAGGTCCGATGACATGAACTCTCAACAAGTAGATAAACAATAAATACTCTGTTGTCATCGGCCAAATCCAATCTATATGTAAAACTCTCAGGCCGATGCAACATCAAGATAACTCACTGGCTGAAACCTCGGTGAAACCCTTATTGGCAATCGATAGGCAGGCTAGAGATTACGGTTCTAATCACGACTTAGCAGCACTAAGTATGAAAAGAAACGCAAGATCTAGACAATCAAGCCCTCGACTGATTTTCGGGGTGGTAGATACCTTAGTCAATCTAATCTAGCAAGGCGATTTAGTCGATACCGGCGTAAACCTTAGAACGAATCTCGGCCGATACGACTAAATCGAGACGCCAAACCAGATTGACTAAGATATATGATAGTAGGTGCTTACGTTGACGAGATCAGAACGTCGAAGCCCTAGCCCCGACAGCGCAGGCAACCATAACGAGACTTACCCCTCGCGGGAAGGGCATGAACTCGCCGAAGAAGACGAAAAGTAAAGGTTGGCGATGCGCCGAAGTTGTATTGATCGTGAGATAAAAATTACATGAAACTCGGGCTTACATATTTATACCCATTGGCTAACAAAGATCCTAAAGATAAAAGGAAACAGATAAAGTCCTTATTGGACACTAAACACACTTTCCTAAAGATAAAAAGGAAACTAACAAATTCTTCCTAATTAATAGATACAAGCAGCATCCTTCTCAAACTCGGTCTTCTCTGGATAAGATCTTCCCGAATCTAACAAGAATCCGACTGTTGTTAGTGATTGGTTTAAGAAAACCCTCATCGGCTGATATAAGACTCTAGGCCGATACCAACCTTGAGCCGATATGGATCCTGGACCGATTAGGACTTCGGGGCTTACCAAATTCTGGCGTTAACAATATTAAAAAGTGATTCAATTGGCTAATTATTTTGAATGTAGATTGCTTGTCCAATTGAACCGGCCTTGTCCCTTATATAGGGGTTGGTCTTGCCTCCTACAGGACCTCCTCTACGTCAATCTCGGGATAGAGACCAATTAAAACTCAAAAAACAGCTCCGCATGCAAAGAAATCCGAGACCCGACAAAATTGGACTTGTAGTCGGACTCTGCCGGTCTGAGCGGCCATAAACCGCCGGTCAGATCGGCTCTACACATCGGTCAGACCGGCCTATTCACGGTGGTCAGACCGGCCATATGAAGGAAACCGATCCCTTCCAAACTTTGATAATATTTTTCTATTTCTTTCATAGGTGAAAAATTTGGGTGTAAACAAGATGTTCTACGCAACATTAAGCAACAACGTACGTGGATGCATGGTTCACTCAAAAAACAGCAACAATCCAATCTTACTATAAAGTTATAACCCACTAAATTCTAAATTCTAAAGCTCATATACAAAGATGCCACATCATTATCCAGTAATAATTATTACATTTAAATATCATGCAAGCATGCTATATTATCTATAATTTTATTTAGAGCTTTAAAATGCAAGCATGTTAAATTATCATCCCGTGTAATTTATATAATATTTCAATATATCTCTCCATCATTTTTTATAGTATCCTATATACTTATAAAATAAATGTTGATCCGATGATGAAAGCGTACATCGGCTGAAAATCCGATGTAATTAAATACTATAATCGGCTAAAACCAACTTGTATAATCATTATAAGCCGATGCAACACTTAAACAATATTCAGATAACTCATCGGCTGAAACCCCGATAAAACAATGATTGATGCTTACTGACTTAAACAAATCTAAATTACAACCACAACCCTATAGGTCGAACCTAACCGATGGAACGTAAGGTTGATAATTCCTTGATAGATTTAAGCAAGCCTGTATGACACCGATCAAAGTGGTCATGTATTAAATTTAACCATGATAGTAAAACCATCAAGGAAAAATTTAACACATCAGATAAGATCGACTAACCCTCCGATGAAACATTAACATGAACCTATCGACTTAACAAGACTTTTTTTTTATCAATAGCAATCTAGGAGATCGGACTGAACCGAGACAGTACGAGATTGCGTTTAATAATCTAATCTCAATAAGTTGATAAATCTGTTTAATGTGATGGATATAACAAATCTATCTAAAATGACATTATGTTTAAGGAAACATCAACTTGATCAGAATATCGGACCTGACCGAGAAAGTCCTAACTAAGCCGATGTGACTATAAACAGTAATGGAACTATAGATAGAGATGATATACCATATAGGCAACACTTGCGTCAGCCCGATTATAATATCGGACTCAGTCGAGGAAGTCCTAGCCATGCCAGCACAAGCGAAGGTGACGGAACTTACTTCTTGCCTGAGGTCGAACTCAATTGATGCAGCCCATGCGCGAAAACAAGAATTCGTCGAAATAGAACCTCGTGTGAGGGTGGCGATGCGCCAAAAATAGATATATTGGTCTGTTAAGGTAGATTACAAAGATTCTGGGTGTACATATTTATACCCTCGAGTTGATACTAGTCCTGATTGGACACATTATAAGTTTCTTAAAGATAAAAAGAAAGATACAAGTCCTAATCGGACACTAGACGAAACTTTCTAAAGATAAAAGTAAAATGACTAAATACTGCCTAATTAATAGATAGAATTAAACGACCATGCCATGATCTTTACGATTCTATCCTGGACTTGGCCTCTTCTAGATAAATTTTCATCGGTTGCTTGACTTCTTTCCTTAATCGAATCCACTAAAAAATCTTATCAAATTTTGGTGTTAACATGTTGCCCTTTTGCATCAACAGTAGAGCTATCTCGTTGTATTGCACGTGCAAGCATAAATAAACCATTCTTCTGTTCAACACCATCGTCCATAGATAAATCATCAATATCTCGATAGTCTATAGTGTCAATATGATCAAACTGTTTACCTTCTGAATTTTCTAATAAACTATTAGAAATATAGTCTTCTTTAGTCATTAACATCTTTTTCTGATTAGGACAGTCTTCTGATATAATGTCGTCTCCCTTCACAAGTATAACACTCCACGTTTCGTGATTTAGAACCAGATGCTGTAGTAGATTCAACTTTAAATTAGAATTTACTCACTGAACTAACAATAGGTTTAGACCCATCTCTAGAGTCGGTTTGAAAGATATCGACTTACTAGCAACACATCCATCGTTGTCTCGCTAAAAAGAACGTGAACAATCGGTGTGACGACTCGCTGAAAAGAACGTGAACGACCAGTGTGACAATTTTTTTTGTTGCTGCTCCACTCTTTGAGCTATGTGTATTATACTTTGTATATCATAATAATATAATATCTCAACACAATCTTTCATATCATCACTGGGACCACTAGCCATAGTAGTTTTGTCATTCTCTGTTATCCCTGTACCTGTACAGCTCATTAACAATTCCATCTTTTTATAGTAAGTATCCACACTAAAATCATTTTGTTTGAGTTGATGCAAGCGTGTATAGTATAATGTTTTAGAACAAAACGACGAGCTATAATCTCTTTTATATATTGCAAAGAATATGGACGACCAACACATACCATTTGATTCCACCAAAACAAAGAATAACCAGTAAATCCAATAAATGCAACATGTACCTAAACCTTCTTATCAGGTTTGTGTACTCCATCCATCCGTGCTTGAGGTTTCAAGTTCGATTCTTGAGGCCGCAGACGCTATGTTTTTTGTTGACACCTTTTTTTTCACCGTCCTTTTCTTCCGGTACTTTTTTCCCCAAGCGGTAATATGGATTTATTTTGTTCTTTTCTTCTGATATCTTTCTCCCAGCGGTAAAATGAATTTTTTTTGTTCTTTTCTTCACGCACCTTTTTCCTAGTTGTACAAGTACAGTTTTAAAAGCAAATCAATTTTTTGCGGTGTATACTGTGAAAAAAGAATGAAAGTAATATATATTTTGAACTATATATTTTGGAAATAATACCGTGGTTGAAAAAAATGAAAGTATTATATTTTTAAGTATACTCGGACTGTAACGTTGAAATTGTACGAGTGAGGAAGAAGAGTGAAAACAATGTAAAGAATGAAAGTAATATATATTTTTGAAGTATATATTTCGGAAATAATATTGTGGTTGGGGTTAAAAAATGAAAGTATTATATTTTTGAAGTATACTCGGGCTGCACCGTTGAAGTATACCTAAATTGTACAAGTAAGAAAAAAAAAGAATGGAAGTAATATATATTTTTGAAGTATATATTTCGGAAATAATACTGTGGTTGGGGTTAAAAAATGAAAGTATTATATTTTTGAAGTATACTCGGGCTGAACCGTTGAAGTATACCTAAATTGTACAAGTAAGAAAAAAAAAGAATGGAAGTAATATATATTTTTGAAGTATATATTTCAGAAATAATACCCCATTTTTAATGTAATAATTAGTGACCCCCTAATTAATTATCTAGTAAATCGTAAGGTAGACTTTTAATATTAGGATGGACGTGGAGTAGTAGAGCGTCCAGCTGTGGACGCTGTTCGTAGCAGCGTCCAGCATCCAATGCGACATGGGCTCTCTTTCGGTTAGTTCCTACAAACAAAAGCAAACAAGGGGAAAGTAAAACAAGAAGAGGAATCCGTTGCTTCAGTCTTGTTCCTGGCGGCAGGGCTTCGCCGCCGCTGCTCTCCTCCATGTGTACGCGTGAGAGGGCGTCTCGCCGGCCCGTCCCTCGTAACTCTTTGTCCAACTGATTTTTAGGGCGTCCGTGTGCCGGTTTTTTTATTTACAATAATTAATGGGCTTTTAATTAAATAATTAGTAATTATTAGCTTGGTTTTGTCCAAGTAGGAAGGACGCTGTAGTGAATAGCGTCCAGATGTGGACGCTCTTCCGAACTGCAGGTTTTGTATTAGCTTGAATCACTGGACAGAACAACGCTAACAAAATCTACTAACAAAACACCATGTCACAACTGCAGGTTTTGCATGGTTCTGTGAACTATAACTCTGGACAGATAAAACGAAACACCATGTCACATGAGCACTAGCTGCAGGTTTTGTATTAGCTTGTAATCGCTGGACTGTAGTGAAGTTATGGCTATTTTTACAGCTTGAGTCATAGGACTGTAGGTGACGGGTTCGGCAATTACATTGGTTCAGACTTGAGACCATTTAATTTTGAAAAAAGAAAATAAAACGGCACCGACATAGGAGTAGATCAAAATAGATTTCCTTTTCCAATTGGATACACATTAATCAATTACATTGCTTCAAATTGATGAACATGAATCTGTACTATAATCAGAGCTAGTGATCAGCAATGTAAGCTTAATAACTTTAGATAAAATAAATAACTTTAGAAGAAGGGATCGTGAGGACCATAGCAGTGCAGACGTGTGGCAGATGGAGGCGGCGGCGGACTCACCTTGCTGCTGGAGGCAACGGTGCGGCGTGAGGTCCGTCCGACAGCGGTGGTTTCAGCCGTTCAGCTCTTCGCTTAAAGGCTAGCGGCAGCTTCGTAGGGCCCCGCCCACGAGCAGACGAAAAGAGCACGAAAGACAGAGTCGATGCAGTCCTCATCAGCGAAAGGATCGAGTCACAGCTCAAACCAACTCCAAGCAGCACGGCGGCATCATCATCATGTAATGCGAGGCTGCCACTGATTTCTCATGCCATTCATGGCAAGGCAAGATAGCTGTGGGCTGCGGGTAGGTGGACGTGGATCAGCCACCGCACCAGGCCATGGACGTCATTGGGAACAACGTCCACACCTAAGACGTGGTTTGTAATAGCGGTCACTCCTGGACGCTATATACCACAGCGTCCTTCCTGATCTGCTAAATCTTACTTAATAATTACTACTAATTTTAATTCAAGGATTATTAATTATTATAAATACAAAATGGACCCGTCGCATATTGGTTGTCGTAGCCATCATAAGTCCGCCTTGACGCGTGTGGGGCCAGTTGGCCAGGCGACATCCACCCGCCTACACCCAGCCTGGGTAGGCGGTGACCCAGGGTAGTCGGATCCCGTCGCTGCTGCGATTTACTTCCTCAAGCAGCAGGAGGCCATTGATCGCCACCATCTGCCGCGAAGGCCGTTTGACATAACGCCATAGGTAGGGCTGGATAAAAAAATCCGTGGCTCGTTAGCTCGCTCGGCTCGTTTGAATTTGTTAATGAGTCGAGCTAAGGTTTTAGCTAGATAATGAGCCAGCTCGAGCTGGCTCGTGAGCAAAAACGAGCCCAGCACAGTGTAGCCCACCTGGCCCAACAAGCCAAGCAAAGCAGCAAAATCCACCAAGAGAATGATGAAAAAAATCCCACAGCCTATCTCCATCCAACACCAACCAAGCAACCCTAGATAGTCATGAGCCAATGACCATGCAAGTCAATACTGAACTCTCTCGATCCCCTTCTGTAAAAGGAATAGAAACAAAGAGTTCTGTAAAAGGAATAGAAACAAAGAACTCTCCTGATCCCCTCTGTCGATTCTAGAAATCGGCAATGAGACACGAGGGTAGCATACGAGATATAAAGTGGATGGGTGAAGAGACAAAAGATTTAGACAGATTCAGGCTTTCTCGACGAGAAGTAATACCCTACTCTTGTTTATGGATGGTATCTGCTGAGTACTGTATTGATCTGATGATCAAGTTGTGAATATGCCCTTGAAGGACCTCCTGCCTGTCTTATATAGATTGGGAGGGCAGGATTACAAAGATAGAAACTTAGCTGGATACGGTATCGGTTTCCTAAATCTACTTTACAATATTATCGAACCAGGACTTTTGGTCGTTCCTTAATACATAAGGAAACGTAATACTCAAGTCATGATCCGTTACATATTCCATATACATAATCTATCCCTATATTCAGTGGGATAAACCAGCTGTGTGGGTATATGGTACCCATAATCTTCATGGTAACCCCTTAAACCTTCACAGTCAAAAAGATAATCTTCTTTTGAACCAAATTAATCCAAAGCCGAGTGCTTCAATCATCTTTACTATAGTCTCCTGAGTGCTTTTACCAAATCAGAAGGCTGTGAAGGGCTGAAAAAATATAAAAAAATAACCAAGAATATATACCTAGGTGTATCGACTAGATACACTTAATTAGGTATAGCCCCGACTATGTGGTTAGTTGAACAAATTAAGCATATAGTCAAGGAATAAATAATCTAAGCAAGCAAGTGATTTCTGATAATTATAGTTAACCGAGTGACTTAATATTAATATACAGCATATACGATGTGAATTCTCGAGTAACATGATCCAAGTGATATGTCGACTGCTTTAAGATATATAATGCACATAGCCTAAAACCAATTTGCGTCTTTAATAATCGCATGCAAATGACTTTAACAACAAAACCTTTTGCACAACGAATAACATAATTTTCTAAGGTATTGGGTTCACATTGTGCGCATATTGCCGAGACAAATATGCTCAAATCCCTAAAAAACACACAATTTCACCACACCTGAAAATATATAGCATACGTGGTGTAAAATCCGAATGCAATAACACTCATAAAATAGATTTACCAGCAGCCTGAAAACGACCAAAATATATAATCAGCCTAAAGCCATAATATTGGTCTTTGTTAGAGAAATCAATGATATAATATCCAATCAATTGCTTTATGAAATCAAAACAATGTCTTTAACTTATACAAGAAAATTAATAGAACAACTATATATAAAGTTTCATTGTTTGTCACCTTCTAAATTGCATTGTACCAACTCCAAAAGAGTTGTGTAATAGCTGTATACAAGGATTTTAAGGCATTGGGCACTTTAGCACGTGTATATTGCCAAGAGCAAATATGCCTAAGTCTCTAAAGGCATGTGACAAGCCACACGGGGGAATATGGGCTATAAACACTCCTTGAGCCTCGGCCCAAAGGAACTCATTTACCAATACCCTTAAAATATTTGCCGAAACCGCTTATCATCTTCTTCGCCGCTTCGTCTTTCCAAAATTCGCCTTTCGTGCTCCTATTCATCGCCACCGTCGTCGAAGCTAGGTCAGGTTTCCTCACACATCTAGCCGCCAAAGCACCCTAGATCTCGAGAAGATCCAACACGGGTTTCCTTCCCTCATCATCCATCCCCAGATCCAGAACCAAAAAATCTAAATCTAGATTCTCTCCCATTTCATCCCCGGTGGAGGAGACTGAAATCCCCTTCAACAATTGGGCGATCTCGGATGTTAAAGAAAGGCATCTCTTCGAGATGGTGAAGGACAGTGTGCTGCCAGCAAAGGAGATTATTGAGTGGTGACCAGCAATCGGCGAAGAGTTTCCTACACCCAACAAGGGTGAGATCATTGTTTTCACTCATTTCTTTTATAGCGGTTTTGGTCTTTCCACCTCTGATTTCTTTCATGGTCTTCTGGATTTTTATGGGATTAAGATTTATCATCTTAACTCTAATTCTATCCTCCACATTGCCATCTTTATCCATCTTTGTGAAGCTTTCCTTGGAATCCTCCCTCATTTTAGCCTCTTCCACCACCTTTTCTATTTGAAAGCCTAATCATCTAAAGAGAACCCTTGCATAGTTGGGGGCTCAGGCTTTCAATTGCGAGAAAATCTTCAAAAATTTTATTTCTCCTTGCCTCTCAAATCTTCAAACAAGAGATGGCATTCCAATTGGTTTTATGTCTCAAATCCCCCTTTTGCCTTCCCGACTTCATCGGACTTTCATCCATTCATTAGCCTTAGTGGAACTCCTTGCCTGAAGGCACAGACAAAACCGAAGCTGATATCCTACTAGCCCGAATAGCGAGATAAAGGAAAAAGGCTTAAAAGGTGAGCAAATCACTTGGCACTTCATCAAATGCCGACTGGCTCCAATGAAAAAATGATCCAAACTAGCGTTTGAGTACGAAGGCCAGTCGGATCCTAACCGTGAAGACCCTCAGTCTATCGACTTTAGAGTCATGTGTCAGAGGATGTACAAAGTTTTTTCATTCGGGATAACTATAGATTACTCACATAAACTCCCGGTCACATAACTGTAGTTTTTTCAACCTACTTTATCCTCCTCCTCCGATATGTAGACTTCATTGCTCGTTAATAGTTCAATACTTCCAATTGTCGCAAATCTTGATTATTCTCTTTTATGCAGGAAAATAAGCATCTTATCTCGAACCCCACAACTCCAACTCGCCATTCTTCAAAGAAGACACCGAGTGGTAGCAGCCGGGCGATCGGGGGGAGCAACAATCAAGCCACAAGAAGAAACCAAATGGCCAGCCACAGAACCAAAAACTAAGAAGGTCGAGAAGAAGAAAAGAAGAATGGCTCTTGAGTCTTCTGATGAAGATGAAGGCCCAGCTCAGAACGCCAGCGAAATCCCAGCGCCGCCTCCAATGAAGAAAACTAGTTTCAAGCTCAGGACATCTTCCACGTATGCCATCAACCCCAACATGCCGTGCCTTCAATAGTCTGAGCACTAACCTCGAACATATATTTTGTCTTGTATCTGCTCTTCCCAAGAAACCTCAGGACATCGATCCAACCGGCCATGAAGGGTCTCAGAAGAATACCAAATCTATTAACCCAGATGTCGGCGAGGTTCATAACAAGCCCCCAGTAGGCAATCAATCGGAAAGGCCAAGAAAATAGACACAAACCAGGAGCCCCCGACTAGAGATTAGTCGGGTTTTAATGGAGAAGCTACAACCAACTAGGAGCAGCTAACTGGAAACCAGTCGGCAGGCGCCACTTCAGAATCACCTCAAGCAGGTGAGGACAAAGGAGAATATACTGAAGCAACGCTGGTGAAGATCAAGATGGCCAGGACAAAGAAACCTAGAGTCCTCCTCACAGTCATCCAGAAATAAATGAAGGTAAATCCCTTCGACAAACGTCCTTACATTTAATATCCTTCACATAACCTGTTGTCTAATCACTGACTCAGATTTGACATCAAATGAAGAAGAAGAAATCCTTTGCATCAAGTCTTCAGAAGACTCCCTGCCGCCAGTAAAAATTCAATGGCGAGATGCATACGACTTAGCTCATGGCATCATTCTGAATAATTAGAAGGAAGTCGAATAATGCGATCTGCTGGTGAAAAGCCTCAACGAGTACACCATGCTATTGAATGTAAGTAAAAAATTCACCTCATAAAAGAAGTACTTTGTTTTGCTCTAACTTGATACCTAGCTCTGTTTTTATAGAGAATTTACCGGCAATCACAAGCTAAATCAGAAACCCTATAGAAACTGGTGCCACATCCCGATACCTTCGAATTGGTTCAACAAGAGCTCAAAGAAGCCAAAGAAACTGCCAAAACTAAAGAGAAAGAATTAAGAGGCAAAATAAGCTAGCTCCGAGATACAAACTTGGAATACCATGGATCCATCAATGGTAAGTAAATATCTTCATAAGTGCTCTATCAAACTTGTCTTCCTGATATTGACCCAACTTTGTATACTCAGCCCATATGTCTCAGATTGAAGTTTTGAAGGTCCAACTGAAGAAGGTTGAGGAAGCTAATACCAAGCTCCAAGAAGACAAAGATAAGGCTGTAGCTGAGTTGAAAGATAAATCATTTTGCTTTTCATCTTGAATCTTGAGAGATATTTGAAAATATGTTGCTTGTCTTGATTTGTATTACTTCAGACCGCAAAGGAAGAACTCAAGCTCAATTTGAAGTCTTCACTGAGTGAATCAAGAGGACATAATCGATACGGGATGACATCGCCAATGCTCCTCCTCCTATGCTGAACGCTATCTTTTAGAATGGACGCAGATCTAGCTCGACAGATGCATCTGAAATCTTCGACAAGCTGAGGAACACTCCAGACAAGTATTACAAGAATATTACCAAAGCAGCAACCATGGGAGCTAGTCAAGCCTTGGCCATGACCAAGTCACTATATCCCCGAGTGGATATCAGTGCAGTCAGAGATGGATTCGCAGACGTCACCCCCGAAGAGCAAGCATTGGAGTTCATCAATGAAGCGGCAGAGCCTGCTCAGAAAATAGCCAAAGATATACAAGAAGAATTCCAAAGTTAGGCTCCCAATTATAATATGACTTAGAATTGTAAATATTTGACTTATATATGATATTGATCTAACTATGATTTGTATATGTAGCACAAACATTTTTGTCCGACTACACTAGGCCTAAAACTTAGTTAAATCTTCAAAAAATTTCAAAATACTTGTCAATATCTCATAGCTAAAACAAACCAATAATAAATCAAACTTACTATCATTGAAGAGAAAATCATCATTATTATAAATAAGATAGCCCCTGACTGGCTACTCAAGAAGATCAAAACACTTGACGTAGGCAATCGAGAGATAGAAGTTACAAAAAGATAATCTTATGTATAAAAACAATACAAATGTTCGATGCTCCAGGAATTCTCAACCGGCAATCCGTCTTCATGCTTCAACCGATAAGCCCCCGGACGAGTCACTTCTGACATAATAAACGGCTCTTCCCATAGGGGAGATAGCTATCTTTAGTCGTCTGAATCTTGCGCAGGATACAATCCCCAACAATGAATGCCTTGGAACGAACATTACGATTATGATATCATCGAAGTCCTTGGAGATATTTGGCTGATTGAATAAGAGAAATCTCACGAGCTTCTTCCAATCGGTTTAAATCTTTTGTTCGATCATGCTTACTTTTATCTTCATTAAAATTGCGCACTTGGAGGGATTCAAATTCCATCTTACTCGGCAACATAACTTCAGCTCCATAAACCAAGAAAAAAGGAGATTGACTTATTGACCAAAGGCAATTCTTCTACCCATCAACCGGCATAAGGTCGTAGCCTATCAAAGACTCGAGCTTTAACCCCTTGGAGAATCATCCCATTGGCGCGTTCAACTTGACCATTAGTCTTCGAGTGTGTAACTAAAGCATAGCATATTTTGGTACCAAAATCTTCATAGAAATCCTTAAAAACTCCACCAGTGAATTGAGTACAATTATCAGTAATTATCCTGTTAGGAACTCCAAACTGATGCACAATATTAAGAAAGAAATCGTGCGCTTTATCAGCTGTAACTGTAGCAACTGGCCTGACTTCAATCCACTTGGAGAATTTGTCAACAAAGAAGATGTTGACACATTCAAGGTAAATAAGAGAAAAATCCCCCAGCTGGTGATATGGTACCTTCCTGTGAAAGATCGCATTAAGCGTTTGTACACAAACCTCAGAGATGCAGAACTAATGTGCTGGTATCAAGAAGGGCACAAGAAAGATGGAATGCTCCGACACCTAGCGGATGCTCGTCAGTGGAAAAACTTTGATGCATTGTACTTAGATTTTTCTAAAGACCCACAAAATATTAGGTTTGCACTAAGTATAGATGTAGTTAATCCTTTTGGAGACATGAGCAACTTCACATAGTACTTGGCCAGTGCTTCTGACCATATACAATCTTCCTACCTGGCTCTGTCAGAAGCGAAAATACATTCTACTCTGTGTCTTGATACAAGGCCCCTGGGAACCTAGTATTGATATTGACGTATTTCCTGAACCATTGATGGAAGATATTGAAGATTTATGGAAAGTTAGGATGAGTGTGTGGGACGAGTACTTAAGACAATAATTCAAAGTGACGATTACCCCACCATGTTTTCAGTTTTGGGGCAGATTAAAGGAAAAACAAAATGTGTGATCTGCCTGAATATTACCATTAATGATTACCCCGCCACATTTTCAGTTTCGAGGCAGATTAAAGGGAAAACAAGATGTGTGATCTGCTTGAATAGAACGTATTACAGGTACCTCCCAGGTTCCAACAAGCTTGTTTACATGCGACACCGATATTTCTTACGCAGAGATCATAAATATCGCAAGATGACATCAGAATTCGATGGTACCGAAGAGAATGATCCTCCACCAAAACCCAAAAGTGGAGAGAAAATATGTGCGGAGATAGAGAAAATATAGTGAGTGTCCAGAAAAGGTCCTAAGAAATATTCAAAGGGAATAAAGCGTAAGAAACTAGATGATGAGCTCCTTCCCCCATTCAATAAGCATTCGATTTTCTTTAAGTACCTGTCATACTGGAAAGATCTAGAGATTCACCATGCCATTGATGTCATGCATATAGAAAAGAATGTGTTCGACAACACCATCAGAACATCGCTGAACATACCAAGCAACAAAATTGATGGTCTACAGTCACATACCGACCTAGTAGAAATGGGGATTAGAGAAGAGCTACACCCGAAAGAAGGAGAGAAGAATGGAAATATATATCTTTCTCCAGCTTGTTTCACACTCACACCTAAGAAGAAGAAGACATTCTGCAAGTCCCTTCGCGATGTCAAATTGCCCATAGGTTTCTCATCAAACATCAGGCGTCTAGTCTCCATGAAAGATTTGTCGGTATCTGGTTATAATTCACATGACTGTCATGTCATGCTCACCGTGTTTCTTGCCATTGCTATAAGGGCCATTAAACCAGAACATGTAAAGGTTGCTATCACAAAGATGTGCTACTTTTTCAATGCAGTATCACAGAAAGTCATCAATCCTGAAGAGTTAGCACTTCTTCGTTCATTCCCATATGAGACCCAATGCCAACTTGAGATATGCTTCCCTCCATCATATTTTAATATGATGGAGCACTTGATGGTTCATATAGTGCCCAAGATAATTGCACTTGGCCCATTATACCTGCATCAAATGTGATCGTACGAGTGTTACATGATCATTTTGAAGGGCTACGTATGGAATCGTGCTCACCTAGAGGGATCAATTATTGAGGGATACAATACAAAAAAGGTCGTCGAGTGCTGCATTGATTACCTAAAAGATGGAAAGACAATTGGAGTACTAGTACCTCGACACAAGGGCAGATTGACTTGTAAGGAGACAAAGGGAAAGAAGAGATTTGTCGACCTTGACTACAAATCAGTTCGAGAAGCTCACTACAGCGTTCTTCAACAACTTGCTATTGTTGAGCCATACATCGAGCAACACCTCAAAATCATAAGAGCTAACAATAAGGGACGCACAAGTGAGTGGATGATAAGAGCTAACGAAGGAACTCATCGGTTATCTCGATCCAATAAGGATTTGTCAAACCCAACATACTGTAACTCTCCACGATAATTCCGAGCAGCTAGAGAACAAGACGCCTGAAGAGAGAGATGAATATAAGAAGGGCCTACACAAGACCAAGTTGCTTACCATGGCACAATATATTGGACGAGCATTCCTAAAATTTTAAAATAAAAGAATCATACTTGCTGCATACAACTTTAAGTAAGTATGATAGATATCTCTGTATATCTTTATTATTTGATCTGTGACTAATTGAACCGTCATTACTATGTAGCGATCATTATATTTGTTTTATGCTCTACTCGAAGTATGGGACCGCTACAGTCCTGGACCCCCTCGATTATAATCACAGGTCATACAAACAATTCCTAACAATCTTACAATAGTAAGTGATTCTGACCCATATATGTGTACAATTCAGGAAGTGTTCATAATTATTAAATTTCATTCAATACGAATCATAATACAGTGCATACAACTACTATAAAGTAAAGGGTAGGGAACAACTGTAAACGAGGGAGAAGTTGCTAGTGCATACATACTAGCCAGTAATAAATTACTAAACATACTCTGTGCGGACGCTTATTTATTTAGATTCTTTTACCTCCATGTACAACTAATTCCTTCTATGTGTATGTCATAATGAAGTGTCACTAGGAACCTAAAGGTAGTGTGCTTTGCGAATATTACACATGCGAGTTCCTTAGAGTTAATGGGAGGTATAGGACCAACCCAGAGGTTGTAAGTCTCTCAACTCAAAATATAAGTTCAATGATGGAATGCACATCTAATTGATATCATAATATCATTCCCGTGCTTTCGTACATGCAGTTGCCTAGAATCGAGCATCGATCTAACTTTGACGACAAAGGCATTCAAAACGTGCAGTGGGACCTCTACCGCTTCATCCACCACGAGTGTTACCATAAAGATGGACTTTTCTTCGACCTCGAAGGCATCTTAGCAACCGACGAAGAATACAAGTCTATTTGGGATTGGAGCCACGTGCTTGTATAATTAATAATATAATTCGAAATGACGTGCTTTAATTTGTGTAATTAACATGTATATATATATGTATATATGACCGATACTTTAACTAATGCATTCAATATATATATGTATATTAATATCGGTATTACATGTCTACTAGTTGTTACATATATTTACGTACTAATTAATTAAATAATTTCAAAATTATTGATTAAAATATACTACTAGATATTTTGGCGGGAAAATTTAAATTTGATGGAAAAATATTCGCAGCGGGCGTTCTGTATTTTCCCAAGCGGCATATTGCGCCTCAGTCCGCTTGAGATATTATTGATGCAAAACACGGCGGCCTAGGAGATTTGCTTCACTCCAGTGCAGGTCCAAATCTTAGACAAACAGGTTTAGGGCGTGTCAGTTGGTTTGATCCTGCAACCAACAAGATATGCAATAAACAGTTAGATATACGATAGCCGATCGGCCGACAAGCCGATGACATATCGTGTAAACCTAGCCGATGCGATCTGATCATATCGGCTGTAAGGTGTAAGGTAAATAACATAAAGCAATACCCTAATCATGCCCCATCGGCTGTGAATATATAATCTATAGATAGAGATTAGATACTAGCCGATGAGATCATAACTAGGTTAAAATAGATAATGTATCGGCTAATACTCCGATACAGCCTTATACGAGAATATCAATCTAGATAAATATATCAAAGCCAGCTTGATATATTTAGCCAAAGTGAGATCCTTGTATAAGGGGCAGATATAACATGAAAAGTATGACTAAAGGAATTTAAACAAAGCTAGACAATCATATCAGATAAGATTGGCTGAAACTCCAATGCTACCCCTATTACAAGCAAGAGACAAGCTAGAGATCATGGTTCTAATTAGGACTAGGGCTGATGTAGCACAAAGTGTAAAAAGATGTATGATATTTAGACAATCAAGCCTTTGCATGTTTTTCAGGGCGGTAGATACCTTATGCCAATCTAGGTTAATAAACTGATTTAGCCGATACTGACAGAACCTTAGAAAAGGCTGGGTCGATACAGCTAAATCAACCATTGACTTAGATTGCCTAAGTTATGTGGTAAATTAACAAGCCATACCTCCAGTTGACAAACTCGAAGCACGAACTCGTCGAGAAAATAAAAAAGAAATTATGGCGATGCGCCGAAAGTGTTGTATTGAACTGTTGTTTTTACATAGACCTCGGGTTTATATTTATACTCGTACATATAAACCTTGTCCTTGTCAGACACTATTTACAACTTGCCTAAACAAACAAGTCCTAGGTGGACTCTTACCACAATATTATAAAAAGGAAACCAACTCTTAATTCTAATTAATAGATACAATTGTCTTATCCGGACTCAATTCCTAGTTGGCAATATCTTCAAGTTCTTCTCCGAAGTCAACATGAACCCAGGCTACCTGTATCGGCTCAACCATATCCGATTCAGAACACCCGTATCGGCCGTGGAGTCTGATCCCATATCGGCCGATACGGCTTCCGCCGATGCGCTGACTGTTTTGGAAAACTCCTTTATCCCTTCAAATCCGCCTCGGATCCAATCTCGATTGCTGGCATATCTTTACCAAATTTTGCTGTTAACACATGCCCCCCAATTCTGAAGTATAAATTGATATGCTGTGGAATTATCTCTTAGATCCATAAAAAACTAGGGTTCCCGCTATTTTCGTACTTCGACCATTACAACTGCGAGCCATAAATAACAACCACCGTCGGCTGTAACTCCCACGCCGTTAACTTTTCACCGCCGCTAAAACCGCCCAAGCTGCTTAAGCCTCCTCTCTCTTCTCCGGCGACCTCCTCGACGACATAAATTCTCGGTGATCCCAATCGACTTCCAGCGTTTGTCTTCCTCAAGCTTCAATGCCAACCATCATCCACGTCCCCCTAGTATGCTTCTTTAGCCCCTCAAGCTCTTATCGGCTTCTTTTGCTTACCGCCTTTGTTCTAGGTCGAATTCCACTCTTAGATCCCCTTTTGCAGCAAACCTTTGAGTCTTCCCTGTTTTTTCTTCAATTGTAGCACTTAAGAGATCAAACTGCTATCCCGGTCCTAAAAGAACCAACCCATTATTTTCTTGGACCGATGGGTGATATAGACCCTTGCTACCTCATCAACACCGAGACCGATAGAATCCCTTGCAAACAGATCAAGCTCAATTTGGTCGATTGGCAGACTGTATTTAGATCGTGGCCTTCTAACTTGGATGGATGGAGAACTTGGTACAAGAGAATATCGGCCTCCAAGCAATCCATGTGGGAAGAAGTAGGCATAGCTCAGTGCTTAGCCCTGTCCTTAGCCGATATGAAGAAGGATGAACCCATGTTGTCATCGGCTGCTTACTTCTGGTCCAATACTCTTAATGCCTTTCTGTTTGGTCAAGGTCCGATGACGCCCACTTTGTTAGATATCAAGATGCTTACTGGTCTAGGCATTGCTTCATTGGCCAACCCCTTCTCCTTGAAGATCAAATGTGAACATAAGTTATCAACCAAAAACGTGGGTGGTTGGTCAGGATACATCTCTAAGCACATCGGCACCGGCCCAGTAACAGATAGGAAACATATAGCTTTCCTCAACCTCTGACTGGAATGATTCATCTTCTATGGATCAACCTGTGGCCCAACAGCAAACATGCAGCATCTAGCCCAGTCACTGGCAGCAAAGAAATCCATCCCCTTGGGCAAATTCTTACTCGGAGCTATGTACCAAACCCTAAACCAATCAACAGCCAAGCTTCTCTTAAGGAATCCTGTTGGTTATGGAGGTCCTTGGTGGTTTTTACAGCTATGGTTAAACTTGTATACAATCAATGTTGCTGAAAGGACTCCCTTACACTCATCAATCTTTCCATTGGACCACTCAGACGATGAAGAATCCATCACCTGCTGATGCATGTCTTTTGGAGAGGCAGCATCAACTTATCCAGGACAGGACCATCGGCTGAGGTCTTTCAAGAATGGTTTGACCAATTGTATAATGGATTTGCCAAGAGTGCCAGAATATGGTTCCCTTATGATAGCTTTATAGATTATGAACTACCAGCCGATTTGAGGCTCAACGACTTTAACGATGCAGCCGATCACAATTCAAGAAAAAACTTTGTATCGGCCATCTCTCCATGCATCCTTCCAACAGGAATATCCCAAGGCCGCAATGTACAAGTGTCTTATGAGTTTTACCACCCAACATCGGCTGCAAGACAACTTGGTTTAGACCAACTTCCAATCAGCTTGCACTTCTCAAGAAAAATCCAGACAAGGGGTATTGTGACATTGGCTCTACAGATGGACATAATTCTAAACATTGAGGGTCATGTACTTGGATCTCTGAACCATGTAAACATCCATCTCTTGCGCAGCCAATTGTTTGATAAATGGTGGAGCGAGTGGAAGAAGCATTTATTCCATCTACCAGCTAGCTACTTTTTGACGACAATCATCCCTTCTCTTAGCCCTCAGGTAAACTTTCTCACTTTCAACCAACTTCAAACTTTATTTCAAAAAATTATCTAACTTTCTCCTTTGCAGGTTCTAGATATTCTTCCTCCAGCTCAAAGCTTAAGCGGCCAGCCGATCGTATATGCATCGGCCTTGCTACCATTAGGTGACCTAGCTCCTTCAATTATCGGCTTTGCTGCCCTCACAATAGCATCATTACTGGAAGGCCAAGTTAGGGAGCCGATACCCAAAGTTGGTGAAAAACGCAAACCGTCGACCATCAAAAAACTAATAAAAAAGCCTAAAGTCGTATCCCCAAAGAAGCTTGCCGATAGTATTCCTCCTCTTGATTCTGATATTGAAGAATTTTTGGATGAAGCAATCATGGAGAAAGAAATTGACAGAGTTGCAGCCGATATGAGCGACACCGAAAATCAATCCGCAGCCGATCTCAAGCCAGCCGACGTGACCACTCCTCTAAGATCACCAGCCAAGTTTGATACCCCAGCTTCGCCTCAACCTCGCCAACGCAGGACAATCCATAAAGTGAAGGTAAAATATAATTCATCTTCAGTTTTTAACTTTTCTCAAAATTTTGCTAACACTCTCTTTCTGTAGCCCAAGACTGTATCGGCTATGGCCAAAGGCAAACACTTCTCGATGCGCCCTTTGTCTCCAAGCCCTCAAGCCTCTCCAGTGACATTGGTAACCTTCAACATCACCTAATCTTTCACCATTGGCCGATATAAAAACAATTAATATTTGTCCTTTTTTCAACCAAGAGCTCCATCGGCTTCCCGTCATCGGCCAGCTCCAAGTGATCAAGCTCCTTCTGCCGCTGGAAGCCACCATGTAGAAGAACTAGAAAAAACAACTGCTGCGCTGATGGTCCAGGTAAACCTTATCAAAAACATTCCTTTTCGGCTCAATCCTAACCTCTCTTAACCATGAATTTCCTTTTGCAGAACTTGGCCGATATGTTCTCCTTTGATATCAAACAGTTCCTGGATGAAGAAGAATGAAGAACCAACAAGCAAAACCAAGTCTCCTATTTCTGATGACTTAAGGGCAAGGCTCCTGGACATAGCTGATCGGCTAGGATATTCTCTAGACGCCTTAGTTGCCAACTGTGGGCCGATCAGATGTAGGTTTCAGGAAATCCAAGACCAATTTCCTGAAGAGTTTGCAGATATCATATCCCCAGCCATGTTCCTTGAACAACACCAATTCAAACTCCAAAGGGCTAAACAAAGGATAGCTGATCGGCTTGAGCGCCGAGACATGGAAGCAGCCATTCAAACCAGCCGACAGCAAGTCAATGAAAACAAGGCCAAGTTGGATGAACTCACAATTAGCTCAGGAATAGTACAAAAATGTATCACCGAGCTTGAACAACAAGAAGCTGATCTCTTGGCCAAGCTGGAACAAACCCGCAAGGAGATTACTCAAGAAAAACAAAGATTGGTTGATCTCCCAACAACCATCGAAGATCAAACAACCAAGTTAAAAGCATTGGCCAAATACTTAGGAAGCCTCAACAAGACCCTGAAGCCAATCCCTGGGACTGAAGCTGATGATGCACGTGTAATTGATGAAGTCGAACAAATCCGCCTGCGTGCGATATCGGCAATCCAAAACTTCCTGGGTTAATGTAAAATTTTAAATATTTTATATACTTTGTCTTGCTAAACTTGAAACCTTTTTGTGTAATATATCCATCGGCTTCTCAACCGATTTTGGCTTCCACACTTGTGATTCCTATGTTTTGTCATATTTTTGGTCTAAGGGCAATAATTTATATCGACCATCTCAAGGCAATGTTACCATACATCGGCTTTTTGATACATCGGCTAAATAATCAATTATGAATTTATCCAAACACTTGGGTAATACTTTTTCAAATATTTTCCATTTAAAACCCTTCCAAAAACCTCTCCATCGAGACCTTCAAGCAAATATGCATTTCTAGGCACACAACTATGAATCCGATAGGGTCCCTCCCAATTAGGTGACCACTTTCCAAATTTGTTATCTCTGGTCCCTATCGGCAGGATCAACTTCCAAACAAGCTCTCCTTCCTCAAAAGTTTTTGGCACAACCTTTTTATTGTAATGTCTTGAAACTCTTTCCTTATCTCGTTTGATCTATTCTAAAGCATGCAATCGGACAAGTGCCAAATCTTCCAAGTCATCAATCATCCGGCTATGATAATCATTGACTGATAACTCATTTTGAAAAGAAATCCTTCTTGAGCCAATGTTAGTTTTCTAAGGTAGAATAGCTTCATGTCCATATACAAGTTGATAAGGTGGCACTTGTGTAGCCCCATGACATGCCATCCGATAAGCCCATAGTGAATCGGCCAGCGTAGTATGCTACTTTTTAGGTTCTTCAGCAATCTTCCTCTTAATCAATTTGATCAAACTTTTGTTGGAAGCTTCAGCTTGCCCATTAGCTTGTGCATAATAAGGAGAAGAATTTAACAACTTGATGCCCATACTATCAACAAACTGAATAAACTCATCTACTACAAAAATAGAGCCCTGATCAGTTGTAATAGTTTGTGGAATCCCAAACCGATAAATTATATTCTCCTTCACAAATTCAATGGCATCTTTGGAATCAACTTTCTTTAAAGAAATCGTTTCAATCCATTTTGTAAAATAATCCGTTGCTACCAGGATATATTTATGCCCCTTGCTTGATGGTGGATTAATCTGGCCAATCATATCAATTTCGCAACCTCTGAATGGCCATGGCTTAATAATTGGATTCATAGTCGATGCTGGTGCTCTCTGAATGGCTCCAAATTTCTGACAATCTTGACAACCCCTGTAATACCTAAAACAATCTTCCAGCATTGTCAGCCAAAAATATCCAACCCATCTAAGTAACCATCTCATTTTATGAGCCGATTGATCTGTTCCACAAATCCCTTCATGAATTTCACACATGACAACTTTAGCCTCCTCCAGATTCAAACATTTAAGTAAAACTCCATCAATCGTCCGATAATATAAGTCCTCATCAGGCAACACATATTTCAAAGCTTTATATTTCAACTTTCTCGATGCCGACTGAGATAGATTCTTCAAATAATTAATAATATCACACCTTCAATCATCGGTACCAACTTCTGCAACCTCAATATCAACATCTTTCAACATCGGCTTATAGCCCGATGCACCTTGAGCTAATTTATTGGCTTTAATATTTTGCTCTCTGGGAATATGCTTCATAGAAATAACCTTGAAGTTTTTCATCAACTATTGACACTTCTCATTATAAACCTTCAGGATCTCATTCCTGCATTCATATTCCCCTGATAACTGATTGATTACCAACAATGAATCTCCAACAATCTTGACAGCATCGGCTTCGACTTCTTTCAAGAGTTGCAAACCCTTAAGCACTGCTTCATACTCAACTTGATTGTTTGTATAATAAGGTTTGATCATAAAAGTAAACTCAAAACTTGCCCTCCTAGGCGATATAATTACTAAGTCGATACCACAACCATGCGTACAAACAGATCCATCAAAGAATAACATCCAAGACATCATCTCAACATAATTAACTAACTCACCTCGGTGCTAAACGATAAAATTAGCAACTGCTTTTCCTTTTACTGCTTTAGCCGATTCATATTTAAGATCAAATTCTGTTAAGGCAAAAATCCACTTCCCAACTCTACCTTTCAAAACCAGAGCCAATAGCATATATTTTATCACATCGGCCTTGCAAACTATTGAGCACTCATTTGAAAGTAAATAATGTCTCAACTTTGTACATGAAAAATATAAACACAGACACAATTTCTCAACAGGAGTATACCTCGTCTCTGCATCTAAAAGCCTTCTGCTAAGGTAAAATATTGCCCTTTCTTTCCCATCAATCTCCTGAACTAGAACTGAGCTAATAAACCTCTTATTGGCTGATAAGTAAAGCTTGAACGGAATCCCTCTCCGAGGTGGCATTTGAACTCAATATTCCTTAATATTATCCAATGTTTTTTGTTGCTTTTCTCCCCAAACAAATTCTTGATCGGCTTTCAATCTCAACAATGGAGTAAAAGGCTCAATCCTTTCTGATAAGTTAGAAATAAATCTCCTTACAAAATTAACCTTGCCGATCAAGGATTTCAACTTGGTTTTATTTTGTGGGGATTCAATATTCTTAATAGCATTTATACTCCTTAGAGTTATCTTAATTCCCCTTTCGTAAACTAGAAAACCAAGAAATTGTCCAGCCGATACACCAAAAGCATATTTGTTGGGATTCATCTTTAAACCATACTTCCTTGTTCTTTCCAGTACCCTTCGTAAATCGGCTATAAGTCCATCAATCTCTTTAGATTTCACAACCACATCATCAATATAAATTTCAACCAATACATCAATGAGATCATGAAAAATATAATGCATAGCCCTTTGATATGTAGCACCAGCACTCTTCAAACCAAAAGTCATAACAACCCACTCATACAAGCTGATTGCACCAGGACACCGAAAGGCTGTTCTGTGAATATCTTTTTCAGCCATAAAAATTTGGTTATATCCTGCATTGCCATCCGTAAAACTAATAATCTTATGTCCAGATGCTGCATCATCCAACAAATCAGCAATCGGCATTGGGTACTCATCCTTGGGTGTAGCTTTGTTCAAATCTCTGAAATCAATACAAACTCTAAGCTTCCCATTTTTCTTCATTACTGGTACTATATTTGAAACCCACTCAGCATATCGGCACGGTCTTATAAAATTGGCATCATAGAGTCTTGTAATTTTAACCTTGATAGCATCATACATCTCTGGCTTGAATCGTCTCTGAGATTGTTTATATGGCCGATATCCTGGTTTAATAGGGAGCCGATGTTCTACAATAGATCGGCTAAGTCCTGGCATCTCATGATATTCCCATGCAAAACAATCTTTATACTCTTTTAACAGCTTAATTAATTTCTTTTTGAATATATCTGACAATTTAGCACTTACAAATATCGGCCTAGGTCTATCACCATCACCAATATTTACTTCTTCTAGCTCATCGGCCGACATAAACCCTTGCCCCAATTTTCCTTCAAAATCATCCACAAAATCTTCTACATATGCATTGGGGCCAATATCTATGTCGTCAAAGTAACAATTGAGGTCCTTCATCACCGATCGGCTGAATATCATAATCGGACACTTTTAAGAAATCTCTTCCCAAACTTTACCTGACAAGCAATTACCTCCTTCCATCTCCCAGATAGTTAAATCGGCAATAGTAACATTAACTGACCTATCGGCTTGCACGATCTCTATCTGATCTCCTTGCCACTGAATCAAACTTTGATGCATTGTTGAAGGTATACAACAATTTGCATGTATCCAGTCTCTCCCTAACAACAAACTATATGATCCCTTTCCATCAATGACAAAAAATATGGTTGGAATTGTTTTACTACCAACTGTCAACTCAACATTCAGAACTCTCTTTGTTTCAGATGAATTCCCTCCAAAATCTTTCAAAACCATGTTGGTCTTGATCAAATCTTCTGGAGCCTTCCCAAGCTTTCTAAATGTTGTATAAGGCATAAGATTGACAGCCGCTCCTCCATCAATTAGCATCTTGGACATCGACTTCCTATTGATAATACCCTTAATGTATAAAGGTCTCAAGTGCCGATGTTCACCATCCTCAGGTTTTTTGAAGACAGCTTGTTCTGGTGTTAGTGTTAACCTCACCAATGACTCTTCTATCTCCTCATCGGCTGCATATATACCGTATTCTGCTGGCAACACAAACACCATATTGACTAAAGATGAAGCTATAGCTTTACCTTTTGCAGATGTTGAAACCTTATCGGCTTTGACTTCATCGGCCGATACAATTTTAGATTTGACACGCCACTCCTTCCTGGTTCGTTGTAGCCGATAGTCAATCTCTTCATCAACTTCCTGCATCTGTTCCCGGTTTCGCAACCGTTGTACCCTCCTTTTTTTATTCTTGGTGAAAATTCCAGATGGACACCATTGAGGATTCTGAACTTGCTTCCCCTGGTCTTCACATTTATCCTTGAAATAATCTTGATGAATCAGCCCCAAATGTTGGTGTACTGACAACCTCTTCTGCATTGGCCGATTCTCAATTCTCGAATTCCTTGGTTGATGAAAACTCCCTTGGAATATTGCATCTGCATCACTGCATCCAGGACAATCTTCAATTGATGGTAGTATCATCCCTTCGTTCCAGCAAAACCTAAAGAACTCACATCTCCAGTGAGGATCAAAACAAGCTTCATCATCCTGAGCATATATTTGGACTTGCTTATCTTGTTTTCTCTGGTATTTGCTAATCAACTTAACAGAATTAAATTTATTTTGTTGATAAGTCCAATAACTTCTCTTATCAGCTTTATTGCTGTGAATCATGTTAACAGGAAAAGGAGGCCTTCAATCTTCATCGGCTTCTTTCCATCATCAAACTTGATTCTGCCTTGTTCTATAGCCGATTGGATTTGCTGCCTAAATACCTTGTATTCATTTGTATGATATGATCCAGTGTTATGCCACTTGCAATATTTTCTTTTCCACAACTCTTTAGCCGATGGAATCACATGACCTACTGGAAATTGTATTTGCTTCTCTTGAAGCAGTAGAATATATAGATCAAATATTCTATGAACTTTGTTGATATCAAAATCATATCTCTCTTCCTTTTCATTGTCTTTAACCCATTGACAAACAACAGTTTTTTTGTTTCTTGACCACTCTGCCAAACCGATCTCTGGGTCTTCATCTTCTGATTCTGACTCATAACTATAAATATTATTAACATTATTAGCTTTCCTGATAAATCTCTTAACCTCTTGGAATCTCTGTTCATGAGCCGATACCTTCTGAACCAAATGAGTCAAACTCTCAAAATCTTGTGCAAAAAATCTTTATCTTATCAGCCCAAGCATCCCTTGGAATGCTAAATCAGTAAGTTGTGAATCAGTCGAATTCAAACTATAACATCTGTTCCTCATATCTTTACACCTTTGAATATAGTCTGGAACCGATTCATCAAACCTCTGCCTGATTGATGTTAAGTCCGATAATTTCATCTCTTGGACTCCATTGAAAAAATATATATGAAATTGTTTTTCTAGATCGGCCTAACCTCTGACCGAATTGTAAGGTAATGAAGAAAACCATGTAAAAGCCGATCTAGACAATGATAATGGAAATAATCTGACTCTCAAAGCTTCTACAGCTGATGCCTCCCCACATTGTGCTAAAAATCGGCTGATATGTTCATATGTAGAAACATTGTCCTGTCCTAAAAACTTCGAGAAGTCTGGGATCTTGTATCGGCTTGGCAATGGCACCTTGTCAAAATACTCTGGATATGGATACCGATACATATTTTCACTATCCTTGGGTTTTAAACCAAATTGTTCCCTGACCACTTCTGCAATCATACCAGCCCACAGTTGTTGCTGCCCTCCAAACCGTGGAACCTGCTCAAAGTGGTTAAACTGAGGTTGATACTAGTATTGTGGAACATGTTCCGGCCGATATTGTTGAGGTCATATCGCCTGAGGTTGAAAACTTGAAGTTTGACCCAAGAAAGGTGGATGAGATTGATATTGATAATTTTGAGGCATCTCATATACATATTGTGGCCCAGATAATGTTAATGGTAAAATCGGCTATTGAGTAGGGATTTGATTTCCTTGAATTCCCATTGGCTGCTGAACAAGATTTTGTAAGACTCCAGCCGATATTGATGGTATAATTCTTGGAGCCTGATTTTGTTGATCTTGCTGAGATATCTGCCCCCAGGCACAAATTGTTGTTGCACCCCCGAAGAACCTGGGATCTCAGTCTTGATGGTCTTATATGAAGGAAACACATTATTTGCAAAGTATACTGGGCCTTTTGCCTTCTCTTCAACTATAGTTTCATCCATCACCTTTTTTATTATGTTAGTTAATGTGTCCACTAACACATTGTCACGCCCAGAAATTCACTACCAGAATTTCCAAAGCAAAATTGTGTATTAAAATCCCTGTCCAAGACCAGCCAGGGTACACAAATGACAAAGTTGCCATACAGATCCACGTCTTACAAAACAATAAAAATCTCTTACAAAACTGCAGCGGAAAAAGGAAACAAACTATTCTAATAAGCTAAACACTCGCAACGTAGCGGCTCCACTCCACAGGCACTCCTCAACGGTAGCAACAAGCCTACTCCTCTGAAAAGTCTTCCTCTGAAACATACTCCAACTCTGGTGTGGGGAAAATAAAGCAAGACTGAGTACTACCCACTGTACTCAACAAGTCATACCGGAAAGGAAAATAATGATGCAAGTAATAACAAAGGAGAGATGCAAAGGCGATTTTGCATAAAATACGCATTTAAAAACAATAGTTGAAAGCAATAAAACAGTTGAATTAATTAATCATAATTAAACCATCACTATCCAACGCTACACCACGTTGCGACAGACCCAAACCATCCACCTGAACTAAACCAGTTCCATTAAGTCAAATTATTAGAAATTTCAACTAATCACGGTGAATCTGGTTGATCGCCCATAACCGCGGGCACGGCTATTCGAATAGTTTTACTCTGATCAGAGGTGTACAACTGTACCCACAAGACACAGTCCTACAACACGTTACCGTGCGCCGACATACCACCACAGTACACCGAAAAAGGAGCTGTGATATGACCCTTCGCATAACCCTTCCTAACCAATCGCACCACACCTCAGGTTTCGCCCCCGCTCCCTTTCACGGCAGCGGGCAGCCAACCCTCGTGCCTTGGTGAATCCGGCAGCCGGTCAACCGGTATATCCCCGGCCGAACCAACTCCATCACGCCCACCCTTTCCGGGGAACGTCGGCTAGGAAAAAGCTATACTCCAAATCCAGCCATTACCCACGCTGGCTTGTGGAAAGTACGGTAATTCTTCCAGGGTTTCCTGCGAACCGGTCCTTAATTGTCATGAGCACGACCATCAAAACCATGTGCTCACAACCCACCATTAATCAAGATTTTAGTTGAAACAATGATTAAATCACCCACGATTAACCATCGCGAGCCAACATGAAATAACCATCATTAAGTATTAATGAAGCTTTAAATATCCCAATTGTGAGCTAATGTTTCTAAGCAGGGCTAAGCAAGTTCTATTGTAGCAACTACTCAAATTATTTCCCAAGCTATCAAAGGAATAAGGTAATTGCAATATAAGGCTGAGTACAATAGGTAAACTATCCCATAGATGACATTATAAAACAATGCAGTATTTAGAGAAAAATAAGACTGTTTCGCAATTTAGGTACAACATGATCAAATGAATAAGTATGACTTGCCTTGCTCTTGCGCTGGGTCGACCTCGGCAACGACTTCGAAGTAAACGGAAGCGTCGGAATTACCGGAATCTACGCGACAAACAAAGCAAACAACAATACATGCTATAAGTCTACTGAAACAAAGAACAAAACTATTTTTAATGGATTCTCTGCATTTTTATGAATTTTCTGAGACTTGAACGGACTAAAACGGAGTCCGGATGAATTAGTTATGAATTTTTGAAGTTATCTGTGTTTTTACTAAAACAGAAAAATCCTTAATTAATTATTGCGCAATAAACCCTTAGGGCTGACGTCACTGCTGACGTCAGCGGCTAGGGCTGACGTCATCGCTGACGTCAGCGGCTAGGGCTGACGTCAGCCGCGGCGGCGGCTGCGCACCACGTGGCGCACACGTGGCGCCGACGCGGCAGCCACGCGGCGCCCACGTGGCGGCCACGCGGGACGGGAGCGGGCGGTCGGGATCGGCCCGAGTGGCCGATCCGACGGCTGAGGCGCGCGGCGGCGGCTAGGGTTTGGGGCCGAGCGGCGCGGGCGGCGGCGGGGCGGCGGCTCGCGGCGGCGGCGCACGGGAGGCGGCGGGGCAGCGGCGGGTGCGCGCGGCAGCGGCGGCGCGGGCGGCGCGCACGGCGGCGCGAGGCGGCAACCGAGCGGCGGAGCGGCGCGCGAACGGCGGCGACGGAGAGGGGAAAAGGGGCGGCGGCGGCGGCGCTTACCGACGGCGGAAAACGGCGGCGGCGCGGCTTCGGCGACGGCGGCGCACGGGCTAGGGTTAGGGCGGCGGCGGCGCGGGGAAAACGAGGGGCGGCGGCCTCGGGGGGGGAAATAAATAGGGCGCGCGGCAGGAGTCCCGCCGGGAAACGCGGCGGCGCGGGCGGCGCGGCGGCCGGCCGTGTCGGAGGCGGACTCGGCCGCGGGCGGGCCCACGCGTCAGCGGGCGCGGCGCGAGGGAGGCGCGGCGGACTTCCGGGCGGCTCGGGCCGCGGCCTCGGGCCGGCCCGGGAAGGGGGAGAGGCGCGGGGAGGCGCGGCGGCCTTGGGCCGGGGGGGAAAAAAGGCGGCCCGGGGCCGGGAGGGGGAAACGGCCTGGGCCGGCTGGGCCGGTCCGGGAGGGAAGGAGAGCGGCGCGCGGGGCGGCGCTCGGCTTGGGCCGAGGGGAAAAAGGGCCGACGGCCCGAGAAGAGGAAAAAGAAAAAGAAAAGGAAAAAGAAAAGGAATTTTTCCCAGGGATTTATTTATTGCGCTTGAGGGTTTTTAATTAGTTAAAATTATTTTTAGGGCTCTGAAAATTCCACTAAAAATCCTGTTAATGTATTTTGACATGGGGAACTCAAGAAAAATTCCACCTTGCCATTTCCACTTCTTTAATGCATTATTTAATTGGGTTTTTCTCCAGATTTAATTCAACAATTTCTCAGATAAATTATTAAATTTAATTTTTACGATTTGGGAGAACCTCAGGGTGTGACAAACCTACCCCCCTTAAACGGAATCTCGACCCCGAGATTCGGAGGTGCTGGCGAAGAGGTGCGGATGGGCAGCCTTCAATTCATCCTCTCTTTCCCATGTAGCTTCTTCCTCGGAATGATGGCTCCACTGAACTCTGCAGAACCTGGTAACCTTGTTTCTGGTCCTCCTCTCGCTGGTTTCGAGAATACGAATCGGCTTCTCCACATAAGTCAAGTCCTCTTGAATCTCAATTTGATCGGGACTGGCCTGTTCTTCCGGTACTCTCAAGCATTTCTTCAATTGCGAGACGTGAAACACATCGTGAATACCGGCCATGTTGGGTGGAAGCTCAAGCTGGTAAGCGACTTCTCCTCGACGCTCGCAGATCTTGTATGGTCCCACAAAGCGTGGTGCCAATTTGCCTTTAGTTTGAAAGCGGTGTACTCCTCGAAGCGGTGTGACACGAAGGTACACAAAGTCCCCTATTTCGAAAGTTAACTCCCTTCGACGATTGTCGGCATAGCTTTTCTGTCGAGACTGCGCAATTCTCAACCTTTCTCTGACGGTTCTGACCTTTTCTTCCGCATCACTCAAGACTTCAGTCCCAAATAGTTGTCGTTCTCCGGTCTGATCCCAAAAGAGCGGGGTACGGCACTTTCTGCCATACAACGCCTCAAATGGTGCCATCTGCAAGCTGGCTTGATAACTGTTGTTGTAGGAGAACTCGGCATATGGCAAACTCTTGTCCCATGCTCCTCCAAAATCAAGCGCACAGGCTCTGAGCATATCCTCAAGTATCTGGTTCACTCGCTCAGTCTGGCCATCAGTTTGCGGATGGTAAGCCGTGCTAAAGTTCAAACGGGTTCCCAATTCTTCTTGTAATTTCTGCCAGAACTTTGAGGTGAACTGGCTTCCTCGATCCGATACGATCTTCTTAGGCACTCCGTGTAAACACATGATTCTTGCGAGGTAGAGTTCTGCTAGCTTCTTTCCAGAGTAGGTAGTATGCACAGGAATGAAATGAGCCACCTTCGTGAGTCGATCCACGATGACCCAGATAGAATCATGTCCAGACGACGTTCTTGGCAAACCTGTGATGAAATCCATTCCAATTTCTTCCCATTTCCATTCCGGAATTTGGAGAGGCTGTAACAGTCCTGCAGGCCTTTGATGCTCTGCCTTGACTCGCTGGCACACGTCACAGAGTGCGACGAATTCAGCTATTTCTCTTCTCATGCTAACCCACCAGAACTTCTCTTTAAGGTCTTGGTACATCTTGGTACTGCCAGGATGAATTGAATACTGAGTTTGATGGGCTTCCGTGAGTATTAACTCCTTTAACTCTTTGTCTTCCGGGACGCACAGTCTTTCTCCCATCCATATCGTGCCATGCTCATCTTCGGAGAAATCTCGGGCCTTTCCAACCCTCATGTTTTTCTTGAGCTCTGCTATCTCCGGATCTTTAGCTTGAGCTGCTCGGACCTGCTCCACGAGCGTTGGTCGTGCTTCTAGAGCGGACGCGAACCCATGTTCAACAATACCGAGGTTCAGCCGTTCGAAGTCTCGCTGCAACTGGCTGCTCATCTCTTCCATACTGGTGGAGTTACAGTAGCTCTTCCGGCTTAAAGCATCTGCCACGACATTAGCTTTACCGGGATGGTAGTGAATTCCCAGATCATAGTCTTTAATCAATTCCAACCATCTTCGTTGGCGGAGGTTTAAGTCCGGTTGGGTGAAGATATACTTCAAACTCTTGTGATCCGTATACACCTCACAACGGTTTCCAATAAGGTAATGCCTCCAGATTTTTAGGGCATGTACCACTGCTGCTAATTCCAAATCATGAGTGGGGTAATTATTCTCATGTGGGCGCAGTTGCCGCGAAGCGTATGCAACCACTCTGCCTTCTTGTATCAATACACATCCTAGCCCTTGGCGAGACGCATCGCAATAAACCTGAAAATCTTTAGTCTGGTCTGGCAGAATTAAGACTGATGCTGTTACCAACTTCTCCTTAAGTTCCTCAAAACTTCTGTCGCATTCTGCTGACCACTTGAACTTCTCATCCTTTTTCAGCAATTGTGTCATTGGCTTGGCAATCTTGGAGAAATTCTCAACGAACCGACGGTAATAATCCGCAAGTCCAAGAAAACTTTGGATTTGCGTGACTGTCTTCGGTGGGGTCCACTTCATAACCGATTCCACATTCGACGGGTCTACTGCCACTCCTTGAGCGGTGATGATGTGGCCTAGGAACTGTACTTCCTTGAGCCAAAAGTCACACTTGCTAAACTTGGCATACAATTGGTGTTCCTTTAATTTCTCAAGTACCAGGCGAAGATGTTGTTCATGCTCCTCCTTGGACTTAGAGTAAACAAGTATATCATCGATAAAAACCACGACGAACTTATCCAGAAACTCCATGAACACCTTATTCATCAAGTTCATGAAAAAGGCCGGTGCATTGGTAAGTCCAAAAGACATGAATGTGCACTCAAACAACCCATACCGAGTAGTGAATGCTGTCTTTGGAATGTCCTCCTCTCTAATCCTCAATTGGTGGTAGCCTGATCGCAGATCTATCTTGGAGAACCATGTTGCTCCCTTTAGCTGATCAAACAAATCATCAATCCGAGGTAACGGGTATTTGTTCTTGACGGTCACCTCATTGAGGGTGCGATAGTCGACGCACATCCTCTTGGTCTTATCTTTCTTCTCCACAAAGATCACCGGAGCACTCCAAGGTGACGTACTCGGGCGAATATAACATTTCTGCAACTGCTCATCAACTTGCTTCTTGACTTCCGCCAGTTCATTGGCTCCCATCCTATAGGGTCTCTTGTGTATCGGGGCAGTTCCCGGTACTAAATCAATCCGAAATTTAATTTCTCTCTTTGGTGGCATTGTGGTTATGTCATCCGGAAAGACTTCAGGGTACTCTCTAACAATAGGAATATCCTCCAACTTCTTAATATCTTTCCCTTCTTCTGCGATCTGTTTCATCCCATCGACTTGATTCAAGCACACACTCTGCTTTTGGGGTGTCGGTGACTGGAACGTCACGACTTCTCCTTTCTCATTAACCAAAGTGATAGTGCGACTAGTGCAATCGATAACTCCTTTGTGCCTTGTTAACCAATCCATCCCAAGAATGACATCTAGGTCCTTGGATTCTAGAAGGATAAGATTGGCTAGAAATTTAGAACCCTAGATTTCTATTTCCACAGAGGGGCAATAGTGGGCTGTGGTCATCTCATTCCCAGGAGTGTGAACCCACATAGGCGTTCTAAGTTTCACTACAGACAACCCATATGTCCCAGCAAAACGCTTTGATAAAAAGGAATGTGTAGCACCAGAATCAAAAAGAGTGATGGCTGGAATTGAGTTGACAGGAAATGTACCCAGTACCACTTCTGGTGCAGCCTGTGCCTCCTCTGCTGACGCATGGTTGACACGGGCATGAACAAACTTGGGTCCTGCACGCCTTGGCTTTGGGCACTTGTCGGCGAAGTGTCCGGGCTCGTTGCGGTTGAAGCAGACAAATGATTTTCCGTCGGACTCCTTCCTGGGTTGAGTTGTTGGAGTTGGCTGAGCTGTGGCCGTTGGCGGGCGCGGAACCAGGTTGCGGTTGGGCTGTCCCCCATTGTTGTTGCGGTTGCCGGAATTGTTGTTGTTGAAGTTACCTGGCTGGTAGGGTCGATGTTGACGAACAATCATTGTAGAAGGTCCACCCTGCTGTCCGGCGGTGAACCGGGACTTCTGTTGACTTCCCTGCTGCGCCCTGAACTGGACTGCCTTCCTCTTTCGATCCATCCTGTTGCGTTGATCTTCTTGACGGATCGCCTTATCAACTAACTTCTCGAAATCAGCATAATCCCCTGAGATTAGCTGGTTTGCCAATTCATCATCCAGGCCGGAAAGAAACTTTTCCTGCCTTTCCGCATCAGTGCGCACATCCTCCGGAGTGTAACGTGCGAGACGGTTAAACTCATGGAGGTACTCCGTCACTGTTCTATTACCTTGGTGGAGTGCTCTAAACTCCCTCTTCTTCTGGGCTACTATGCCGTCAGGGATTTGGGCTTTCCTGAAACTGCGGCAGAACTCCGCCCAAGTGACCTCCGTTCCGGGTGGACGGGTAACCAGATAGTTATCCCACCAAGCCGAAACGGGACCCTGCAATTGATGGGTAGCGAAAGCGACCTTCTCTTGATCATTGCACTGGAGTAGATTAAGCTTCTTCTCAATAACATGAAGCCAATCATTCGCTTCCATGGGATTGGTAGTACTCGAGAAAACTGGCGGTCTGACACGAAGAAACTCTGGCAACTTGGATTGGGGTGGTGGTTGATTCTGTTGGGCCTGCTGCTGCTGCTGTTGGGCTTGTTGTTGCATCTGTTGCAACATCTGTTGTTGCATTTGTTGATGCTGCTGCTGCATTTGCTGCATCATTGCTGCCATCATCTGGGTCTGGCTAGCTAGCACTTGAGCAAGAGTGGGGTTATCCGGTGGTGGAGGAGGAGCGTTGGTGTTTGTTCTATTAGCCTGGGATCCCTCTTGACTGTTGTTGTTACCACTTGTCCTGGTGTTGACCATCTGAAGGAGAAGAACCAGCAGAAAGAAATGGACAAGAAAGAAAACAGATTGCTCAGAACTAAGCTTTAATATATTATTAATTTAACTGTAATTGTTCTGATCTAACTTAAAACACTTCCAGAACAGCACGCAAAAATCCTTAATAAGATAGCCATACCATAGGCACATGGTATCGACCATCGACTAACCCCAAGCAATAAACCTAGCACACAACATCTAACAAGCAATCAAACTAACAAAAACGAAAAAAAACTAAGGGTAACGAGCCTAATGCTCAGAACGGCTTCTGCGGTCGGTGGAGTCGTAACCAGGCTCCTGCTCATCTACAGAGGACAAAGGAACGGGACTCAACACATGCTCAAAATCCAATTTAAAAACAATTTTTTAAAGAACACAGGTTACAAAAGAAAATTTTTGATGCAAGAAACATTTTTTTTTCAAAAAATCCCAAAGACCACAATTCCCGAAATTTTCCCAAAACAATTTAAAATTAAGGGAAAATGCACATGAAAAAGTTTTAGAGGGCTCTTAAGGTTTCCAGTTGGCTTGTCCTACGGTCAAGGTCGGCTCTGATACCAACTTGTCACACCCAGAAATTCACTACCAGAATTTCCAAAGCAAAATTGTGTATTAAAATCCCTGTCCAGGACCAGCCAGGGTACACAAATGACAAAGTTGCCATACAGATCCACGTCTTACAAAACAATAAAAATCTCTTACAAAACTGCAGCGAAAAAAGGAAACAAACTATTCTAATAAGCTAAACACTCGCAACGTAGCGGCTCCACTCCACAGGCACTCCTCAACGGTAGCAACAAGCCTACTCCTCTGAAAAGTCTTTCTCTGAAACATACTCCAACTCTGGTGTGGGAAAAATAAAGCAAGACTGAGTACTACCCACTGTACTCAACAAGTCATACCGGAAAGGAAAATAATGATGCAAGTAATAACAAAGGAGAGCTGCAAAGGCTATTTTGCATAAAATACGCATTTAAAAACAATAGTCGAAAGCAGTAAAACAGTTGAATTAATTAATCATAATTAAACCATCACTGTCCAACGCTACACCACGTTGCGACAGGCCCAAACCATCCACCTGAACTAAACCAGTTCCATTAAATCAAATTATTAGAAAATTCAACTAATCACGGTGAATCTGGTTGATCGCCCATAACCGCGGGCACGGCTATTCGAATAGTTTTACTCTGATCAGAGGTGTACAACTGTACCCACAAGACACAGTCCTACAACACGTTACCGTCCGCCGACATACCACCACGGTACACCGAAAAAGGAGCTGTGACAGGACCCTTCGCATAACCCTTCCTAACCAATCGCACCACACCTCAGGTTTTGCCCCCGCTCCCTTTCCCGGCAGCGGGCAGCCCCCCCTCGTGCCTTGGTGAATCCGGCAGCCGAGCAACCGGTATATCCCGGCCGACCAACTCCATCACGCCCACCCTTTCCGGGGAACGTCGGCTAGGAAAAAGCTATACTCCAAATCCAGCCATTACCCACGCTGGCTTGTGGAAAGTACGGTAATTCTTCCAGGGTTTCCCGCGAACCGGTCCTTAATTGTCATGAGCACGACCATCAAAACCATGTGCTCACAACCCACCATTAATCAAGATTTTAGTTGAAACAATGATTAAATCACCCACGATTAACCATCGCGAGCCAACATGAAATAACCATCATTAAGTATTAATGAAGCTTTAAATATCCCAATTGTGAGCTAATGTTTCTAAGCAGGGCTAAGCAAGTTCTATTGTAGCAACTACTCAAATTATTTCCCAAGCTATCAAAGGAATAAGGTAATTGCAATATAAGGCTGAGTACAATAGGTAAACTATCCCATAGATGACATTATAAAACAATGCAGTATTTAGAGAAAAATAAGACTGTTTCGCAATTTAGGTACAACATGATCAAATGAATAAGTATGACTTGCCTTGCTCTTGCGCTGGGTCGCCTCGGCAACGACTTCGAAGTAAACGGAAAGTCGGAATTACCGAATCTACGCGACAAACAAACAAACAACAATACATGCTATAAGTCTACTAAAACAGAGAACAAAACTATTTTTAATGGATTCTAGACATTTTTATGAATTTTCTGAGACTTGAAGGACTAAAACGGAGTCCGGATGAATTAGTTATGAATTTTTGAAGTTATCTGTGTTTTTACTATAACGAAAAAATCCTTAATTATTTATTGCGCAATAAACCCTTAGGGCTGACGTCATGCTGACGTCACGTTAGGGCTGACGTCAGCCGCGGCGGCGGCGGCTGCGCACCACGTGGCGCACACGTGGCGCCGACGCGGCAGCCACGCGGCGACCACGCGGCGGGGCGGCGCGGGGGACGCGGGGCCACGCGGGCGAGCGCGGACGGCCCAGATCGGCCCGGGCGGCCGATCGGGCGGCTGAGGCGCGCGGGCGGCCGATCGGCCGGGCTCGGGCTCGACCGAGCCGGCCATGGCGCGCGGCGGCGCTAGGGTTTGCGCGGCGCGGCCCGGCAGACGCCGGAGCGGCGGCGAAGCGGCGCGACGGCCATGCGGGGCGGCAACCGAGCGGCGGAGCGGGCGCGCGCACGGCGGCGGCGGAGAGGGGAAAAGGGGCGGCGGCGGCGGTGCTTACCGAGGCGGAAGACGGCGGCGGCACGGCTTTAGGGTTTTGGGGAGAGGCGGGGCGCTCGGGAAACGGGAGAGGGGTCGCGGCGCGGGGAAATAAATAGGGAGGGGCTAGGGCACGGGCGGCGGCGGTGCGGAGTCCCCGCGAAACACGGCGGCGCGGGCGGGTGGCGGCGCCGGCTGAGTCGGAGACGACTCGGGCGCGGGCCCACGCGTCAGCGGGCGAGCGGCGGGGGGAGGCGCGGCGGACTTCCGGGCGGCTCGGGCCGCAGCCTCGGGCCAGCCCGTGAAGGAGGAGGGGCGCGGGGAGGCGGCGACGGCCTTGGGCCGCCTTGGGCCGAGGAGGGGGAGGGCGAGCGGCGGCCGAGCAGGCGGCTTGGGCCAGCCCGGGAGGAAACAAGGATGGGCCGCCGGCCCAAAAAGGAAAAAGGAAGAGAAAAAGAAGAAGAATTTTCCCAGGGATTTATTTATTGCGCTTGAGGGTTTTTAATTGCTAAAATTATTTTTAGGGCTCTGAAAATTCCACTAAAAATCCTGTTAATGTATTTTGACATGGGGAACTCAAGAAAAATTTCACCTTGCCATTTTCACTTCTTTAATGCATTATTTAATTGGGTTTTTCTCCAGATTTAATCAAACAATTTCTCAGATAAATTATTAAATTTGATTTTTACGATTTGGGAGAACTTCGGGGTGTGACACAGATTAGATTGATTAATCAAAGCTTGATGTACTGCGTAATCCAGTCTATCTTGTAACTATATATTCTCATCCCTAGTTGGCTCTTCCTCTTTAGCCTTAATTTCTTTAGTTTTGACTTCATCTTGTGGTACGCTGGATTCTGCCTCCGGCTTTGGAAAGACTACTTTGCCTTTTTGGATAATTTTGCCATGCCGAGAGACAGTGAAAGAATCCAGATATATCTTGTGAAAAGCTTGAGTCAATTGATCCATCTCCGCCTTTTGCTCATCAGACAATTGTTCAACCGTTACTGGGATAACATTGTCTTCAGTTATTTCTGGCATGATGAATATCATGAAAGTCTTGTCCCACCGGACGTGCCAAAAGCGTGTTGATGCAAAACACGGTGGCCTGAGAGATTTGCTTCACTCCAGTGCAGGTCCAAATCTTAGACAAACGGGTTCAGAGCGTGCTAGTTGGTTTGATCCTGCAACCAACAAGATATGCAATAAACAATTAGATATACAATAGCCGATCGACCGAAAAGCCGATGGCATATCGTATGAACCTAGCCGATGCGATCTGACCGAATTGGCTGTAAGGTGTAAGGTAAACAACATAAAGCAATACTCTAATTATGCCCCATCGGCTGTGAATATATAATCTATAAACAGAGATTAGATACTAGCCAATGATATCATAACTAGGTTAAAATAGATAATGTATCGGCTAATACTCCGATACAGCCTTATACGAGAATATCAATCTAGATAAATATATCGAAGGCAGCTTGATATATTTAACCAAAGTGAGATCCTTGTATAAGGGGCAGATATAACATGAAAAGTCTGATTAAAGGAATTTAAACAAAGCTAGACAGTCATATTAGATAAGATTGGCTGAAATTCCAATGCTACCCCTATTACAAGCAAGAGACATGCTAGAGATCATGGTTCTAATTAGGACTAGGGCTGATGCAGCACAAAGTATAAAAAGATGTATGATATCTAGACAATCAAGCATTTGCATGTTTTTCAGGATGGTAGATAACTTATGCCAATCTAGGCTAATAAACTGATTTAGCCGATACCGACAAAACCTTAGAAAAGGCTAGGCCGATACAGTTAAATCAACCATCGACTTCAATTGGCTAAGTTATATGGTAAATTAACAAACCATACCTCCAGCTGACAAACTCAAAGCACGAACTCGTCGAGAAAACGAAAAAGAAATTGTGGCGATGCGCTGAAAGTGTTGTATTGAACTGTTGTTTTTACATAGACCTTGGGCTTATATTTATGCCCGTACATATAGACCTTGTCCTTGTCGGACACTATTTACAACTTGCCTAAACAAACAAATCCTAGGTGAACTCTTACCATAATATTATAAAAAGGAAACTAATTCTTATTCCTAATAGATACAATTACCTTATCCGAACTCACTTCCTAGTTGGCAATATTTTTAAGTTCTTCTCCGAAGTCAACACGAACATAGGCTACTTGTATCGGCTCAACCAAGTCTGATTCAAAACACTCGTATCAGCCGCCGAGTCTGATCCCATATCGGCCGATAGGGCTTCAGCCGATGCGCTGACTGTTCTGAAGAACTCCTTTATTCCTTCAAATCCGCCTCAGATCCAATCTCGATTGCTGACATATCTTTACCAAATTTTGTTGTTAACAGATATATATCTTCGCAGACAAACTAGTTATGTGGTCTGCTTGCGAAGATATATCTTCCCAGATGGACCGGTCGGTTGCCTGTGAAAATCGATGATTTTAGCAGGCCTTTGCGTACAGGCGAATCGGCCGTCCATCTGCAAAGACCAATTTTGGTCACCTACTAAAATGGTTTTTCTAGTAGTGGATGATGGTTCCATCACCGGCCCTGTGTCCTTGTCTCGAGGTTGAGGTTGTACAAGCAAATTTTATTACAGAACCATGCACAATATGTATTCATCCTATGAAAAAATAACTAATCTAACCAAGTGCGTATACTGTCTACATTAAGGCTATGTTTGACAGAAGAGAAAAAAAGAAGATTGAGAAGATACGTAAAACGAGATGAGCCATTAACGCATGATGAATTGAGTATTAACTATTTTAAATTTGAAAAATGAATTCATATGATTTTTAAAGAAACTTTCCTAGAAATTTTTTAAAAAAAAACACACCAGACATCAGGCATCAGGAAATGCATACATGCTGCGGAGTGCGGAGAAGACATGGCAGAGTAGCAAGGCAGGCGGATGACACAGTCACACTAACAAAAGCTTCACGTACGCCACACAGTACTGAGGCGTAACGTATTAGGGGAAGGATTCGGCGAGGCAGCGTGGACCGTGGACGGGGTGGCGAGCGACGTGCACGCGAGCGGTGCCCTCTCGCGCGTGGAGAGTAGGGCCGCCGCGGCGCGCAGATTGATCTTTCTTTTTTTTTCGTTTCCTTAGGTACGTGATGGACGCGGTTGAAAACTGCGTCCACACGTGGACAATGATCAAAATAGCGTCCGCACCTGGACGTTAATCGCCTCAACGTCCATAGTAGTTTCGTAAATCCAATTTACGATTTACCAATTACTTAACTAAACGATTACTAATTATTATATATAAAAAAATCAGCAACGAAGAAATGAGTGCTCAGCTCACCACTACTATATAATCTATTGCTACATGAAAATAATGTGCGTTCTGGATTTTCAGTTCTATTGGTTAGATGCGCCAGGTTGGTTCATTCTTGTTCTGTAGCCCCTGTAATTCGACTTATCGAGCGATCCTACAAGTTCACGTATCTTTGTCTTTGCCACTTAATTTGCATGCCTTTGATTATATATCACTGGAATTGCGAATTGTTTTATTCCGTACCCATCCTTATTAACTTTTCGTCCCTTAGTTTTACCCATTTTCTTGGCATCTCATTCTTTTTTTAAATGACCCTTTTTCTCAATATGAGCAGTATAAGAAAATCAGTTGTGAATCTTGTCTTACCATGGAAAAGAAAATTGGGGCTATCCTTTTAACAATAACATCTTTTTTATGATTTTGGCACTATATTTAATAATAGAAACCAACTATCATATTAGCATTATTTTTTAGTTAATATGCCACATTCAAACAACAAACTTATAAACAAAATTATGAAAATTTGTTGCCTGGTTCAAGGATTATAGTATTAGTTTTAAAGTTAATGAGAAAGTAAAATAAAAGGCAACATATACATTTTTTTGGGATGTGCAGTGCCCTACAACATGATGGGAGGAAAAAGGTTATCAATAGATAAAGGCGTTAATAAATTATTAATAGCGTAATAATTAGGTGATCCATCATTATCAATTCAGTAACCATATCTATCAAACATCGGGCCATTTTGGGTCGATACCAAAATGTGCCATACCAATTTATATGTATTAATAGTATGAATAGCGGTAGTGAATATTTGAATTAAAGCTAAATTGTTGGTAATGCCTTTGAACAATTTGGCATTATTCTATAACCTTCTTCTGTATATCATCAAATTTTGAATTCAAATTAGTAACAATCCAAACATGTGTAATATAACTCTACCATACCAAATACTTACCAAGATTTTGGCACTACCAACCAAACATACCCATCATACTTAATTTTTCGCATGTGACAACAAATTCTCTTTCATGTGGCAAAGGAATGGATTGTGCCATACTTAAATTGAAGAGATTGCCGTCGTCTTAGAAGCCCATAACTAGAATTAATAGCTAGCAGTTAAGAAGCTAATTTAGATGGCTGGCATAATGATTAAAGCTAATTTAGTGACTATAAATTTGGTTTCTCTTCCTTTCAACTTGATTACATGGAAAACAAACTTCTTAGCCATTCTAAAATATATTATTTATATAACTAGATGAATACCATGTATGTTGTTGCGTGATCATTATAAGACAACGGTAAAAATGTAACTTTATATTTCTTAGTACGAATTATACTTTTGATTAATCACCAAAAACTATAACTAATTGAGTTGATATCGCTTTATCCAAAAGCAACAATGTGGCTATGTGAGAAAAGAAAAACAATATAAGCAATAATTATCTAAAAACTAAAAACAATTAAGATGATATGGCTTCATGATAGAAGAGATGACATCAACTACACCCAGAGGGCAACTATATAGGTATGAAAAATTAGACTCTTTTTTTTTCAGAACACAGCTTTTAGTATGAGCCATATCTTTTATTATTTTACCTATCAATTATGAATATCTATTACCGGGTAGGAGGCAAGAGGTTTTTTTTGAACTTTAAGGCTGTGTTTGTTTTCTGGTGTTGGTAACTAATTCTTTCCACATGAAAAATAAGATATTTATTAGTGTATAATTAATCAAGTATTAGCTTTAAAAAACCTAAAAAATAAATTCATATGATTTTTTAAAATAACTTTTTTATAAAAACTTTTTAAAAAAACATCGTTTAACGGTCTGTAAAAACGTGCGCGCGAAAAAACAAGAGATTGTGAAAGTTATCCAAAAACACAGCCTAAGAGCATATTCAACCTATACCTACGGTCGTTAGCTTCTATAATAATTATCGAAATTTTTTTGAAAATATACTTTTTCTTCACTCATTTTACATAAATATACATGTTTAAAAGGGATTCAAGTATACCGTTATCGTAGAATGAAAGTGTAAAATCGCGCGTTACCACGACTTCGTGCGGCGAGTGCATGAGACAGCGACTTTGCATCCCTAACTAATTAATTAGCGTTATTATCAATTAATTAATTAATTAATATTTTAATTACCATCATTAGTAATTAATTAATCGCTAATTGGGATGATTCCTCACTAAAGCCAAGCGAGGCCGCACAGTCTCGCTCCCTAGCTCTGCGAGACCGTGGCGGTCACCGGCGTTTTCACGCCGTGGCGATTCAGCGGTATCGTATCATTTTGACACTCTCACTTAATAACGACAATATATTTATATAAAAAAAATACATTCCGAATATTTCTGAGAAAAATAAACGAAGTGTATATTTTTAAATTTAATTCACAATTATCTGTTACCATTTAGTATGGCATCATTTTATAACTTTTTCCTAGAAAGCAATAAGGTTCAAACTTCGCTGGAGACTTCAGCTTTACATTTTTTCGCATTCGAATAAAGGCACTCAGGCCTGAGCACGGCTACACAGCACAAGGGGAGACCACCAGGACTGGACATTGGCAAGACAGACTCCAAAAAACGAAAACAAAAAGGAAGAAACAAAACATCAGGCCCAAAGCTCCTGCATGGGGGCAGCACCAGCATCAAGAGACATCACTGACAAAGCTTCATCCTACACCTTCCTGCGGATGTGTCTTCCTTGTCTCTTCAAGCAGCGAGTAGATCAAGAACTCCAGCATCGGGGCGTCTTTTTTTTTCATCAGAATTTTTCGTTGCTGCATCAAAAAGATCATGAGCCCACCACCTTGTCACTAAAAATCATATCATTTCTTGTTAACCATAATTGTCAGCTAACTGCCGCTAGAAGCACAAAACTCAATCTATTATGGGAGCTATTAGTAGTAGTCAGCATCATAGAAAAGAAATGCTCAAAAGAAATAAGTACAAAACCCCACCCAAAGGTATCTCTAACAAAACACCAAACAAATTTAGCCATGGGGCAGTTAAAAATTACATGTGAGGCATTTTCAGTATTTTCACATAACTCACGGAATTCAAAGTCTTTTCAGTTTTTTTGTTTCAGCTCTTCAGTGGTTTGTATTCTGTCTTTGTTGGCTAGCCAAAGAAAGTGTTTCTGTTTGAGGGGTGTAGGTGCTCTCCAAAGAAAATTTTTCATGGGGTCTAGCGCATCTCTGAAAGTCAGCAATTGATACATAGATTTAGAAGTGTACATTCCTCTTACCATGAGTTCATTTAAGAGTATCAGCCTCCTTCGTACACCTTACTCTCTGCTATACTCTCTAATTCATGCTAGGCAGCCAACTCAATTTCCTCAAAAACACTCCTAAAGGTTAAACAGTCTAATTAAACCTCTCTGCACTCTCTCTTCCACAGTTATTTTTTGCTGATTACAAATCTCAAAAATTTCTACAAACTTGGTTTACAAAGGACAATTTCCTATCCAAACATCATCCCAGAAGGACAATGCAGGAGATGTGCTCATTGAAGTTAATGCTTTGCTTCCTTTATTACTGTACTCAAAGACGATGCCGATGCTTACCGGCTGCCCAACCATCCCTATATTTATATATATGTCACCATCTGTTAACTGTTATGTATATTGTGACTCTATATATACATATACATGAGCCCTATAAATGGGGGGGAGCCTGCTCTGCCGAGCTTTGCTGTATGCTGTACTTTAAAAGTCCTAAGCTAGCCATGGAAGCTAATGGAAGCGCCTCGTTCCCCGTCACTGCCATGAACAAGGACCTGACTGATACTACCACGGAAAGCGCTCTCCACTGTGTAATCCTCTGCGCTCGCTGTCTATCCTCTTGTCGACTTATGGTACTTTTGGAACACAAGAATTTTACAAGATTTTCGTATAGAATTTCTCTTTTCTTTGAAACTGATAAAAAGTTCCATAGTACATACTAGTCTTATTACTATATCTGTCCCATAAAAATTACGATCCTATTGTTCAAATTTTATAAAGATAAATCTCTAATCCTGTAGTACTATTTTTTCATCTAACCATATCTCATTTAAATTTCTTCCCGTATTATCCGAACCAGTACTCCCACACTTTTAACCACCTCTTATTTAATGATGAGGAATATCATTATTTTCTTCCTAAGTAATTTGTCTTTTAAATGCTACAATTATATTCTTTCTGGGACGGATGGAATATAAATTAGTTTATACTGATTGATTCTTCAGGAACCATTAGAAAGCATGAAGCTAGCAGAGAACAGCAAGCTACTGGGTACAGATACAATGGCCTGTGCACTATGCTATTGCCCGCTCATTGAAAGGATGACCGGTAGCCCATCTAGGTACATACATGACTGGTGTTGTATTTAGTCCATTTAATTTTTCTGGATCTGAATCTGATATCTTTATTGATCATAACCATATGATTGATGATACTATATGTATCTCGCATTTTGCTGTCAGCCTTGAGTGCACTACTTGCAAGAAGGTTTACCATTACAAGGAAGAATTATATTGGGATTTGACGGTAGGATCTGGTTGCACCGGATATTCCGAGACCACGACTCATGCGGAGAACATTTTCAGGTAGAACTTATTACCATGTATTTTAATTTAAAAATAGCACAGTAGAGATAGTTAAAAATTAGTAAAGTAAATTTAAATTTGCATTCATATGGCATATTACATAGACGAATGATTAAAAAATATCTTTGTTAAAGTTATGAATAAAATGATTATATTTTGATATTACCGCAAGTAGTACAAGGTACTGTTCATTTTTAAAAAATAATGTCACTAGGAAATTAAAAGGTACGTAAAAAATTTAATGTCACCGGAAAAAAAGAGGGAAAATGCAGAGATTAAGTTTGTGTCTTTCCAAACGTACAATTTAATTCTGGCTAAAGTAATTTAGTTTTGGAAGTGGCAAGGTGCATGCTGATCAACATGTAATCCAACTACATATTAGGATCTGATAATGAATGACTAAAAGTTCTTAGAAAGAAAATATCTCTGAAAAAAATCATTATTCCTCATGTCGTGAAGGCCAAAAATGTCTGAACTGTGAACATCACATTTCATATGTTAAGGGCTTATTGAAATGTAAAGTGCATAATAAAAGACTCCGAAGAAATTAAAATAAGTAACATCTAATATGTGAAAGTGGTTATTAGCATGAGTCCAGAAAAACTTAAGTAGAATTAATATTTGCTATAAAAATTCCATCTTCCATCCTATCAATTACATAGAATTTTAATGGACCATTCATCGACGATCCCGGGCAGCCACCAGGCCTTGGATCCGCTAGTGTGTACAATATGTATATGTGATTATAAGAATCAAGAAATGCATATATTGCACTCTAATATACATATATGATCTATCTATTCATCCAATTCAACCTTGAAAATATTGCATTACACGTAGCATGAAAACACGATATACATCAATTAAGTGTACAATATGTAATTACTGTTGTCGTCGTCATCGTCATTACACAATGAGTGTAATTTCTGGCATAAACAGGACCTCCCTGGTATCCTACCTCTACGAAAGGGGATGGCGCCAATTATTTGCATTAGGTGGTTTTCCAGGACCATATAAAGAGGTGATGGCATATTTAACTCTCACACCCTTAGGATAATTTGTACTCCAGATTGTCTGTCATCATCACAAATTCAAAATGTTATGCAACCGCAGTTTGAACAAGCTAAAGATTAATATTTGAAGCCAGCAGGAGGAGGAGTTATTGTTGACGCAAGCTGTGGTCCTGGCACATTCTCCAGGTTGTTCATCAAGAGCAAACTGTATTATCAAGTTGTTGCCCTGGATTTGTCAGCCAACATGCTTAGGCAGTGCAACAAGTTCATCAAGAAGGAAAAGATTTCCGATGAGTACGTATATCATTTAAACCATCTTTGTTTGAAACAGCATGAGAAAAATAATATATCCAGCCCCTGCATCAGAGGATGTACACCTTCGATTGTGTACACAATCGATGCATCAGATAATGAAATTGATTTACGTTCAACGATTATTGCTTTTCTTTTAATATTGGAAATGGTTTACAAATGTTTCATACCTGACAAAAAAAAATCAAATAACTAGCAAGAAACATTTAACAATCATCTGTCTGGCTATGTACTGTCTCAGGGCACTAGTGATGGTGAAGGCTAATATATCCAGGCTACCATTCACGGCCAACTCTATTGATGCCGTCCATGCAGGTGCTGCTCTCCATTGCTGGCCATCTCCAGCTAAAGCTGTAAGCATCCTAGCTAGCTACATACTTCAACTTTCGAATGTTCAAACTGCGGTTGCATAAGACTAGTTACTTTGTGCCAGTAGCAATAAGAAAAACTAGTTTTCTTTTTTTTTTATTGAGACTAGAGTGCACTTGGATTCTTGGAGAGTTTTCTACATTAATCAGCACAAACATAAATTTGAGATGGTGTAAATTATGAAGCACTGAACACTTGGAGTTGATGACTAGTTTACACAGATCTTAAATATCTATACAGAAAATTACTCCAAGAAATATTCGTCTAAACTGAAGAAAATAAATTATATTCTTTTTTTTGTTGGGAAATAGCTTTATACCTTGTTTAACAGACCATCACTTGATTGAATTTTACCATCTCTACCACTACTCTAAATTTATATTTTTCCTATTTCTGACTAAGCATGGTCAATGGTGTTTCTATTGGAGCATTAAAAACTACGCATCACATACTCAACAAAGTTTGTCAGATCTGAAAGTTTACACGTGAAAACCGTTAAAATGGATACAAATGAAAGTTTACACATGAAGGGTAGTAAATTTCCATTTTGATAGCTTCCGGTTTGAATATTGCAAGGTTCAATTATTTTGTGAGAGATCGAATTATCCTTTTCTTTTTCTTGAAAAACAAGATCGACTTTTTCTTGAATATATTTTTTGTGATTATTCTTGAATATATTATATTCCAGCAACACCATAATCTAGCTCCATCTTTAATTTATGTTCTGCAGTTCTGCTATCTTTTTTTCTCAAATGCCCCCCCCAAAAACTGACAGGTTGCAGAAATAAGTCGCGTCCTTCGCCCTGGCGGCATTTTGGTTGCATCAACATTCCTCATTGATTTTCTTCCACTAGCAATCCCAGCTTTCAGGATTGCACGCAAGGTATATAATTAGGCTCCTGATCATCCACAAATCATGTCGATATATCATATATGAGCAATGCACAATCTGCAAGCGAGAAATTATCCATTGATTTTTCAGAATAGCCCCTCTTGTCGATACTTGTATATATATATAAAAACGTAAATACATTAGGAATTTCAAAGATGTCGACACAATTGGTTTCCAAAATAATGGGTAGTATAGAGAACAGATCGTGTCGATTTGTGCAACCACTACTACAAAAATCTCCATAGGTACCGGCCACATAGGTGCCGGATTTGCTAGAACCGGTACCTAAAAGACAAATAGACCCAATTTTTCCACGAACCGGCACCTATAAGATCTTATAGGTGCCGGTTGAATGGGAGAAGCCTATAGGTGCCGGTTTGCAATAAAAACCGGTACCTATGAGCCCAAAAAAGATGCCGGTTTTATTTACGAACCAGCACCTATCACATAGGTGCCGGTTCGTAATAAGAACCGGCACCTATGTTACGGCCACATAGGTGCCGCTTTAACCTAATAAACCGGCACCTATCACATAGGTGCCGGTTCTTATTAAAAGGTTCTTTACAAGAACCGGCACCTATAAGGCTTGAAAGATCCCGGGTCCTATCACTTATAGGTGTCGGTTATTTATAGGAACCGGCACCTATAATACCATATAGGTGCCGGTTAGAAATTGACAACCGGCACCTATAGTGTTATAGGTGCCGGTTGAGGAACCGGTACCAATAGCTTTGAGCATTGGTGCCGACCAATTGGTGCCGGCTTCGAAACCGGCACCTATGAGGCCTTTGGAACCGGCACTAATGAGTATTTGTGTAGTAGTGTATGTGGACGCCATCGATGCCGGTTCCACGACAAGTTCCACCGCCCCAAGCACGGGAAACATTGCCACCATCACTTGCAAGCTCCGGCCTAAACCACGTCAATCTTCTGCCTCCCCAAGACAAGGCCGGCCTCGCATCGAGCCCCGCTGCCTGCACGCTGCTCACTACACCAAGAGCCCGTGCCCTGCAGCTCTCCGACGCCACAAATCCACTCCGATTTCCCATCAACTACCCGTCAATCTAGCCACGAGCCGAAGTCCTGTCGAATGCAACTCAATGAAAGGCCCAGGAACCCCCTGGACTGTTCGATTCCACCAATCGAAAACGTCGATCACCTCCAGTTTCAATCAACCCCGAGCGTAAGGCCTCACTTCTACTTGTTGAAAGTAGTTCATCGGAAAGTTCGAGCAACCCGCCCGAAGTGTCCAACACCACCGATTGAATTGTCAATCGCTTCTGCCGCCAACTACCCAAGCACCACATCTGGTCGTTTCCTCATTGTTTGCATCCATCAAACGGTTCAGACCGTCGCCTAAAGTGTTCAATCCACCGATCAAATTCCGTTGATCACCACCGTGCTCCACCTTGCGTCATGTCCCTCTCGGACATCATGTGCAGTAGTCACGCTGTGAAGCATCTCCCTCAAACCTCTACCATGGATCTCCCGTAGACTCTGATACCACTTGTTATAAAACCAGTTCCAAAATCACCATCAGAAACCAAACGCAGAAGAAACATCATAGGAGATCCAAACTGATAACGACACCGAGGCATGGTATTTGTTAACGAGGTTCAGCTGAAGTCTACATTTCTGAGACACTGATTACGGACTCTCCTCCCAAATCTAGCACAATTACAACATATCAGAGTTACAACAACCCTCAGCCAGACGACGTCGGTAGCCGCTCCTTCTCGTCTATGCTAAGATGTCATGCGGTTACAATAGTTTTGCCCCTCTATTTATGTGAGAGCCTAGGATAGAGTATGACTTTTACTATATTTCTAACACCTAGTATAACTCGAAATCCTAAACTATAACCGACTTTGTACACATATTCGTCACAAACTCTAACAAAATTCACCCCACTCTTTCGCATCACCTACCCCTCGCCGTCGGGAGCGATGTTCCTGGCTATTTGTGTTTGTGGTGGAGCTGCAAGAACGGAAGACGTACATGGCCAGGGGCTATCGATGGAGGAGGCGGGGTCGCTGCTCTGCTTGGGTTCCTCTGATAGGGTAGGTGTCGATCCAAATGCGAATTTGCCATTTACCCAAAAAAAACTTACTGATGGTGCGAAGGTACCATGTGGACGGAGGTGTGGTACCGATCGGTACCAAATCCTCTCTGCCGTTTGATCCTGCGAGATCAACGGCTCTGATATTAGTACCTCCATCCGCTCAAGGATGGTAACATCTCTCATAGTTACCACATAACAAACCAAATCCGATGGCACAAATCCAAATCGAGCATCTGCCACCAGGTTATCCTTCTGTAATGGCTTGGAGTCTGACTCTGTCAGGTGACGCAAAAGACAATGAAGTAAATGTAATTTACCTGTGGGAAGTTTGCTGTTGAGGAAAGCAATGGGAAGATTCTTATGTGATATTTTAATTAACCCATTGTAAGCTTGGCTGCCAAGTTGGAGATGAAATCATAGAGACTAGGTAGTAGGATGCATTCAATGGTTTGATTTGGACATTTACACTGCTTAATTCAGGAAGCACATGCCAATATCTAATTTGGTCAGAGACCAGTCGGCAATATTGTCCGAGAAACATGCACTCTAAGCCAAAATCCTTGTGGACTTTGTCCAACAGGTATAGAAGCAGTTTAATTTGTACTACATGTTTGTACTCTCTCCATTCTCGAACACTTACAGAACTTTTCAATGCGACAAAATTACTTGATTCTGATGGAAAAGGCAGTGTCATATATGGCACCTTCGAAAAGCAGGATTTTCGTAATAATCAGTGCAAATCCTGTAGAAAATAAAAATGTTTACATGTTTGAAACACGTCAAACTTGTCCTAATTTTTCTATGAAAATCTTGTTGTCCAAATGACGCTGGTGTTAACTACTCCTACCCTCCAATAGAAAAAAAATATGCAGAGCAAACCTGAAAACTACCATTGAATCTAAAAATGAATGGACATCTGATATTTGTCCACGTCATCCTGAGTGAAGCTTTTATATGTACTCAGGGTGACGTGGACAAAAATCATACGTCTATTGTTAGAACCAACGGTAGTTTTCATGTTTGCACAATATATATATGGGGTTTGTCCTACATATTTTCCTCTCCAAAAGTCAAAAATTCTTGTCAACTACGATTTCTACATTTATAGATTCAATATACTATCTAAAAAATACCACTATAATTGTAAAAAAAATTGGTAGCATTATAAACGAGAGCTTTTACGGTGTTTGCATTCAAAAAGGTAAAAATAAAATGCTCCATAATGAAAGGTACCACTTTAAAAAGTATTTAAGTTGACATAGGTAATTATATAGTAAAGATAAAAATATATTTTTATAGAAGATAGAGAAGGGTGTGTTCAATATTAGTTATGAGTAAGTATCCCATCAGTACCTCATCTAGTATACCTCATCTCCAGTAAGTTATTTACGTGTTTTTTTAGATTTATATTTTCTTCATGAGAACATGATCGCACGGTAATCGTCCGCTACGTTGTTTACATGTTTTATAGAATTCATTAATTAACAAAATATTACATGTTTAGGAAATTAAATTAGTTATTTTGTAATGTGCTGTGCCTTGATTTTAATATTGACCATAAATTAACTACCTAGATTTTTTTCCGGTGAAACAATTCAAACGCTAGAAGTTCTAGATGGAGCTATAGGGGAGAAGAAAGAAAACACGATTTGATTTTTTTTTCATGTGTCAATCTTAATTGATGCCTAAATCAACGCCTCCAAAGATTTAATTTTTTCTAGTAAACGATACCGATCAATAGAGCCAAGTATTCGATTCACACAAAATGCCCAAATTTACTAGTTAATTACTCTACAACCAACTTTGATACAATGTTTTTTTATTTTGTACCTTGTCACTCTCTATATCCTATCCACATTGCTTCACCTCTCAATACCTTCTTGGTACATCGCAAATATCAGAAAACCTCTATAAATAAATACTGGCATAAGTACTCTCTACTGACAGACAGTAAATTAACTTCCCTAGATCGGGTATGTTGGTCACAGAAAGGAAAAAAATTGGCATCGTATCAAAGCTGTTAATGAACTGGTAGCTGGATTCAGATCTCTGATAGCCTGACAAGTGATAACTAATTACAATTACTACCAGCCGTGTGATGTGACCTCACCTGCAGCCACCACACAGAAAAATCCAATCAATCAACGGCTACTTGTCATCAATCCATGTAATCTCCACGCATTCCAATGGCGGCTGCCTCCGCATAAACGGCGGTATCCCCCTAATTCGGTGGTCACTCGTCAGTCGATCGCACTTGCCAAGAAAGATCGCCATGGAGGAGAAGCCGGCGAGCGTCGAGGAGCCGCTTCTTCTTGGCGAGAAGGGCGAGAGCGCGGCCGTGACCGAGCTGAAGCGGCTGCTCCGGCTGGCCGGTCCGCTGGTGGCGAGCGGCGTGCTGCGGAACGTGGTGCAGATGGTGTCCGTCATGTTCGTCGGCCATCTCGGCGAGCTCCACCTCGCCGGCGCCTCCCTCGCCACGTCCCTCGCCAACGTCACCGGCTTCAGCCTTCTCGTACGCATCGGTCGAACACCTTGCTCGCGTACAAGAAGTGACTAATCACTGCGATTTCTTGGTCGGCCCCATTTGTGAATGACTTTTTGGTCCATTTTGATCACCAGTTCGGCATGGCGAGCGCACTGGACACGCTGTGCGGGCAGGCGTACGGGGCGCGGCAGCACCACCTCCTGGGCGTCTACAAGCAGCGTGCCATGCTGGTGCTCGCCGTGGCCGCCGTCCCGATCGCGCTCGTCTGGGCCAGCGCCGGCGAGATCCTCCTCCTGTTCGGACAGGACCCGGCCATCGCCGCCGAGGCCGGCGCGTACGCGCGGTGGCTCATCCCGTCCCTCGTCCCGTTCGTGCCGCTCGTGTGCCACATCCGGTTCCTGCAGGCGCAGAGCGCCGTCCTGCCGGTGATGGCCAGCTGCGGCGTCACGGCGGCGAGCCACGTCGCCGTGTGCTGGGCGCTGGTGCGCAAGGCCGGCATGGGCAGCAGGGGCGCCGCGCTGGCGAACGCCGTCTCCTACGGTGTCAACCTCACCATAATGTCTCTCTATGTCAGGATGTCGCGCGCCTGCGAGAAGACATGGACCGGGTTCTCCATGGAGGCCTTTAGGGAGCTCCGCCAGTATGCGGATCTCGCCATCCCCGCAGCAATGATGGTCTGGTAAGGACAACACCATGTTCTTGATTGTTACATGTTTCTGGCCTCGGCTGACTGTGTGCATCCTTAGTTGGTGCAGACACCGCAAACTGCTTAAATTGTCTAAATTATATTTATAACTTGAAGCTTTTGCCTTTTTTTCAAAAAATAAATAAATAACTTGACTAATGTTTGATTAATTTCTTGATTTTGCAGTTTGGAGTGGTGGTCATTTGAATTTCTTGTGATGCTCTCTGGTCTTCTGCCCAATCCTAAACTTGAAACCTCAGTGCTGTCGATATGGTAATCAATCACAAGGTTAATTCGTCCATACGAATTTATTAAATTAAAATGCAGTAAACGATGCGTGTTTACTAACTTTCTTGCTGTATTCTGCAGTCTCAACACTGGTGCTCTGCTGGTCATGGTTCCACTTGGTCTCAGCACAGCTATAAGGTTTTGAGATTCTGCAACACAATGTTTAAACCTTAATGTTCAGATATCAAATATGATCCTCTGCTGTCTGATCTTTTTTCTCTGTTTAGAGTATGGCTGAATTCTTTCTTTTCTTCTCTCTAGCACGCGCGTTTCTAACGAACTAGGCGCCGGCAATCCCCAAGCAGCGAAGCTGGCAACTCGAGTGGTCATATGTATGGCCATGACCGAAGGCTCGGTGGTTGCGTTTACGATGATTCTGCTCCGCAATTCCTGGGGTCATATGTACAGTGATGAAGCTGAAGTTGTCACATATATTGCTCGTATGATACCTGTTCTAGCCATATCATTCTTCATTGATGGGATGCATAGTGCTCTTTCAGGTAAAATCACCTGCATGGATCATGTCAGTCACAATGCCATATTTGAAGCATAAATGAAAGTGACCTCATGCATAATCAAGAACAGAGTGATCAGAAGATCATTGTCTGAATCTTTTTCAGGAGTGCTCACTGGATGTGGCAAGCAGAAGATCGGCGCACGAGTAAATCTTGGCGCGTTCTACTTGGCAGGCATTCCCATGGCCGTCTTGCTTGCATTTGTGCTACATCTGAATGGCATGGTACTGCTATTTGTCTGAATATTCCCTTTTATTTTTGCAGACCCACAGCTTGCATATTGTACATATTTCATACAGTAAGATATATCTCTGAAAGACTGAAAAAATTGTACTTCTAACAGGGGCTTTGGCTTGGCATCGTTTGCGGGAGCCTCAGCAAGCTTATCTTGCTCTTTTGGATCACAATGAGTATAAACTGGGAGAAGGAAGTAAGTTACCTGAGGATGCCTATCATCTTATATCAGGGTAACTACTACCCAATTTTCCTTTCGTTGGAAAATGTGTCATATGCTCATGTTTGCAATTTAATTTCAGTCAATCAGGGCGAAAGAATTGGTGTTCAGCTCATCTCTTCCTGTAGCATGAAGAAAAACAATGCATCAGAATTTCATGATATGGTGCAATTGTTCTTGTGCAAGCAACACAGAACGAATGTTATGAAGCTCGCCTTTCCGCTTTAAGCACCCAATTTAGTACCATTTGTAACATGAATTTTTGCTCTTATTATATTTAGTAACATTTTTTCCTTGTTCAGATTGTGCTCCGTAAACTAGAGATATATCTTATATGCATCGATTAATTGAAAATCTAAGAAGCATATTATAGGCAATTAAATGGTTCTACCAGTTCTACAGAAAACAGAATAAAATTATATACCAGTGTGTGAGCTATAATATATCACTCTGATTTTATCTTAGTCGTCTGTTCAAAGGTACTACCTAGGTCTCTACTAGTCTCTAAGATATACTAACGTTTGGTCTCGTTGCAACTGTATCTGCCGTACACGAAAATTTTCATTGCAGGGACTAACTCTGCAGTAAATTGCAAACAATGATGAAGCATTTTGGAGCCTTCGCCAACTTTTTCTGAAGAAATATTGTAACTCCACAGAACGTTCTATGAAATTTCGAATCATGCTGAAACCTTCATAGGAGCCATGAGTGTAAAATATTTTCAGAGCACAAAGGTTGTGATCAGTCCTTGTTCGTCAGATTTATCAACCTGGTGCTTCGTCTCTTCTGATTGTATTACACTGACTGATTGAAAAGCTATCAGATTTGTTTGAGAATTTGAAACAAAAACAGTGGACGCAAAGTGACTTTTGAAACATTGCGAGCCGGATCATGTACAGTACTTCCATTGCAAGATGGTGTATCAGAAAGCATGAAACTACTTCTGTACCTATTACAGATGTGCAATGTAATTGTGCATTCCAATTCAGATTTTGTACAACTCCCTCAGAAAAATATAGCGTGAATGTTATTTTGTAAAGGTATTTAGGAAATAATCAATTTCTGCAGAACAAACATTTTATGAAAGCCATTTTAAATATGAATATGTTGATGTAACTTGCACACACTAAATATATTTGTAGTTTAAGTAATTGATGGTCAAATGATTTTATAAAGTTTGATCTTTTCAGAACACTAGCATGTATTATTAATTGGTCAACATTTTTTTCAAGATAGTGAAATCTTTATTTAACTCAGCCAATTACATCAAGATGATACAACCGTACTGAGAATATTCCGGACCTCTATGTAACTAAAACACACACCATCATTGATTGGTCAATATAAAGAACACTGTCTGGAACGACGCTCTCCAAGTGCCGAGCAGGCAACCTGAGCTTCTCCACCTCCATGGATGCCACAGGATTCTACAAAATGCAAATTCCACAGAACATTCTAGTACCTAGCATAGCAGCATACATACGAAAAACATTTTTTTAAGTGCAATTACGTACCATCGATTTAATTTTATCTCCAGCTATATATACTCTCTCTGTTCCAACAAAATTTAACAAAATTTAACCTTGTGACCTATCCTAGGATAATGAGATGTCCAGATTCCTTGTCCTAGGATAGGTCACATCTATCATCCGTTCAAATTCATTGAGTTTTTTTTGGATGAAAGGAGTAGGCAAGTATAATAATGCTTAATGTGTTCTATCTAAAAGTGTCACATAGGATTATAGGATTAGATGATAAGATGAAGAAGAGAAATGAGGAAAGAGAAGATAAGTCACCTCTTATACAAGGGGCAACCTTCAAAAAAAAAACTCAAAAACAAGAGATAAAAAAAAGTGGGTTGTACAAACAAATAAAATAAAATTATTGAAGTTAGTATACTGATGTGATGTATTATACATACCACCTTTTATCTTACATAGACAAAAATTAGATGTGACAATTACTTTTTCTATAAAACTTGCTCTAAGCGCAAATAATAACCGAACACCTCTTCTTCCAAGATTTTCCTGCAAATAAAAATAATCATCCATGTCCAGTAAAAAACTATTCTCACTTGTTATTCGCACAGTTAAAACTCAACTGTAAAATCATTGGTGGTCCACAAAGTGTAGGCATCCCCTCTTACTGTCCTCTACTCTGTTGTTTCTTTGATTTAACATCTTCTGCATGCATGTACAGCGGCAAGCCGGCAACAGTAAAGGCCAAACTGTCTCACACTTGCTGCACCGTGTTTCTCCAAAACTCTGCCTGTTGTCTATTTCCTTAACCATCGTCATGCCTGACGTCCTCTTACACGGTAATAATTGGAGACGTATATCCAGTGGACTAGTGCGTTGCTGAGTGCTTCCTTCGTCAAAAATTCCTATATTTTTTTATACGGTCATATTTTAATTATTATTTTATTTCATATTATGTTTTTAATGAATAAAAAATTAGCATCACATAAAAGTACTTCAAAATATAAATCTATTAACAGGTATAATATTTAACATAAATATGGTTAGTATGATTATTAGTCAAAAGATATTGAGTTTGATTTTTTTAATAAAAAGAGGCGTCCTATAATTTGGCACGAAGGGAGTACTAGTTACTCCCTTTATCCAAAAATCTTAAACATATTACTTTATTAACTCTTTCCAAATGCAACAAAAATAAAAAAAAAACTATATGCATGCAGCTCGGGCTCTGGTCAATAATTTAATCTAGCACTGCAACAATCTTTTTATTTAAGTCTCGGATGTATGGAAACTATAAATATGAACATCTCATTCAGAAAAACTAGAAAATGAAACATTTTTATAGACTTTTGGATGAAGAGATTATTGTTGGCAACTTTTTGGCAAGAAGACAATCACGACCGGGAAAACTAAACGCCTTACGGTGATATGGAGTCGTCAACCACCTCAATCTAGCAAAAACTAAATCAAGATGGATTTTATAAGACTAAACTGGCTAGCGGGGCCGATTTAGATGAAACAAGGATGGATACCCGTCTCGTGAGCGAACGAAATGTTTATGGGACAAGGTGCATGTCAGTGATATTAAGCTACCACGAAGCAAAATCATGAATGTTGCTGCCTACATTTTAATAACACTATTATGCATGATAATTGATTTATTACCCCATNCTGCCACATGTTTGCTTGGGCCTCGCTGAACAGCTATGTGGATTCATCTTCGACCATATCATCTCGTCAAACGGCGCATACAACATTTCGAAGGCTCCTGCTGGGCTAGTGGGTTTCATTGAGGCTGGCGGCCCTAGTGACACTTTAGATAGCCGATCAACACCAAAGCATACAAAGACCTAGAATTAGCGGGCCATACCTTTCAAACATTTTCTAAGTATCTTGTAGATTAGTTATTTGGATTGATGTGGTTTTCTTAATGTCTTGAACATGCATTAAGTTTCTCTATTTGTTAATGTTTATCTATTATTTTTTCACACATATATCTAACCATGTATTCAATTTTCTCTATTTCATATTTTTATCCCTAACAGCAACAGGTGATCTCACTGACTGGATGTGGCATGGATGAGGGAGGCATCATCATTGTTGTCTCTGTAAGCAACAGGTGAGCATGTGTAACTAAAATTTTTATATGAGTACGAGTTTAGAGCGTTTGAGATGTTGTAGAGCTCAAGCGAATTTTTGTCAAGTCTCCTGAGATGTGTAACACATCTGGTCGCCGCCTTCGTGTGGTTTGACGGGCACGTCTCAGGCTGAAGTTGACTGGCACGCTGAGTCCCAGCAATATCTTCTATGCTCTCTACTCGAGGCTTCGAGTTTTATATTATGGTCCTAGTCCCAGCAATATCATATGATTTGTGGAACACTACTTCTATTTGTTTTGTGCACTACATGCATATGCCATGCCAGTATACATCTCTCCAACCGCACTGCACCTTCCTGGCCGGGTACGGTAATAGCCGCCGAGCGCAACAGCAAATCACATGAGATAGGATTCCTGATACGGCTTTTTATAAATGGTTGTCATAAAAAGCTGTATCCTTGCAATTTCCTGCCTCACAGTGGCATAGACGCATAGTACTTCATTTTTCGTACATTAACTTTTTCGATAATTCTTACTTGCCATTCTTTTTATCTTGGTTCTCCTAGTTTCGTTCTTTACAGTTTACTAGCAAGATGCCTGTGTGTTGCAATGGGTAAATATCAGAGGCACATGGATGGATGGTTAATTCCTTCTTTACCTACACATGTGCCATGATATGGTATTGATAAGCCCCAAAGTGTAGCCACCACATAAATCTAAGAAACAGTTATAGCTAACCAATTCAGAGGAGTTTTTCACAAAAATGGTGTCTGAACAGTGAACAGTGAGTCAGTGACCAGCATGTTAACATTCCATGATGTAGATAGCTGACACTTCTTAGAAGTTTTAACTAAGGGTGAATGAAACAATGGCAAAATCCATGCACCCGACGCCGAAATACCAAAGGCATATTCAACTACTTTGACCTGGTTCAAACTTAAGCATGCGAAACCATTTATCAGCATTGAGATGTAGAAAATGAAGGTAGTGTTTTTTTCATTTTAAAATTGCAAGATAGCTCTTCAATTAGTTGTTCGTAGCAAACATCCTTCACAAATCATATCTGGAAATATACAGCATACCCCGTTGGGGAGCTAACCCTCCGTCAGACATATATCTTGGAAGGATAACAAATACATATAAACACTTTGAGCGCACATGGTTTTCATATCTAATATTTATTTTTTAACAGATTTGCGCTGCCACTTACTCTTCAGAATTTCTTGTGCAAGTACCGGTACTATCACGCCACTATAGGAGCAACCGGCAATGTAGAAAGGATTTGATAGAAACTCAAGATATTCAGAAAACCATTGGAAAAAGAATCACCTCAGTAGTTTGAAAGAAATTTATGTCCATTACAAAACATGCATATAAATCACATACCTTTGATAAAAAATCATACAGCGGATAAATAATATTTTTAGAAATAAAGTTAACCAGTATGTTAAAAAAAATTGTTTATACAATGCAGTGTAAAAGGTTGTTTAACAAAACGTATTTTTCAAAGTGTGGAGTAAAAGAACATTTCATTAATCTGATGAATAATATGAAAAGAACAGCCCGCTGCAATGGTTGTTGAAGTGATGAGCGGTGCAGCAGGGAGCGGTCATCCAGCCTCACTGCGAGAAGAAAACAGCCAGAAGATAACTCAACCAATCTACTTTTCCTTCCATGTTGTCAACTAGAGTAAAAGAATTGGATGCAGTAATGTGCATATGTTATAAAAAAGAAAAGAAAGAATCAATTCTATTCCACTGAGTTTGAACCGATTCAACGATCTGCGGTCCAGTTTGTTTTTTTCTGTATATACCATTGATTTGTCAATTATATCTTCAAATGTACTACTATATAACTTGCATATATAAACTCAATTTGATTTCAGTTGCAATGCATGGGGCTCTAGGCTAGTTTTGATAGAAATTGAAGACAACTAGCACAGTTCATGTATGTATATTTAGAGATCTATATAGCCTGAGATTTCTGTGGTTACTGAAGTTGCCATTCATATACAGTTTTAGATTGAAATATTCTATGATTTTTGTGTTTCAGAAAATATTATATGTGACCCCAAAATTATTTTTTTTGTGTTTCAAAACTATAGGTGCCGGTTCTTTACAAGAACCGGCACCTATAAGGCTTGAAAGATCCCGGGTCCTATCACTTATAGGTGTCGGTTATTTATAGGAACCGGCACCTATAATACCATATAGGTGCCGGTTAGAAATTGACAACCGGCACCTATAGTGTTATAGGTGCCGGTTGAGGAACCGGTATCAATAGCTTTGAGCATTGGTGCCGACCAATTGGTGCCGGCTTCGAAACCGGCACCTATGAGGCCTTTGGAACCGGCACTAATGAGTATTTGTGTAGTAGTGAACTCTGAATTTATATCTTACAGTGCATTCTCTATGATTTGTTGCAGTACCTTGATCAATTCATTGGCTACAAGGCCTTTCTGTCTGAAGATGAACTTGAAGGCCTGTGCAAAGCTTGTGGACTGGTTGATTTCAAATGTGTCAGGAGAGGACTCTACGTGATGCTCTCAGCCACTAAAGCAACCTGATTAATCACTACTATAAAAACCCTCATAGAGATCGGCCTTATAGGTGCTGGTTCATTTAAAACCGGTATCTATGGGCCTTTTCTCACCTCCACACGGTAAAAAAAAAGAACCGGCACTTTTAAACACTATAGGTACCGGTTCTTCAAGAAAAACCGAAACCAATACTATAGGTGTCGGTTTTTTAAAATAACCGGCACCTATAATATATGATAGGTGCCGGTTTTCTAAAGAACCGACACCTATAATATATTATAGGTGTCGGTTTTTTAAAAAAACCGACACCCATAAGAATGAGCCGAACCGATCGCGCGATCAGCCGAGCCGAGCCGAGTCTACGCGCATAAGAACCGCGATCGACCCCGGCCACGCGCGATCTCTCTCTCTCCCTTATCCTTATCCTCCTCCGTTTCCCTCTCTCTCTCCCTCTCTGGAGGTGGCAGGCGGCAGGCGGCAGGCGGCGGCACCCGAGGGGGGGCTGCGGGCCACGGCGGTGCGCGGCGGCGGCAGGTGGCGGCGCCGAAGGTGAGTTCGGCTCGATTCGAGCCGGCTCTTTTTTTTGGCTCGTGCGAATGTATAGGTGCCGGTTCTATAGGGTTCATAGGTGTCGGTATCTTCTATTGGTGTCGATCAATTGGTGTCGGATTTTCATCCGGCACCTATGAACCCTTGCAAACCGGAACCAATCTCATATTCTGTAGTAGTGAATATAGATGCTACTCCCTTCTGTTTCCGTTCCACATCGTAAGACGTTTTGGCTTCTCCATCTCTAATGATTAGATTCATTAACATCTATATAAATTTGGCATATATATAAAACACATATATGGATATATGCATGAATCTATTTAAAACGTAAAACGTCTTGTACTGTGAAATAAAGAAATTACACGTTAATTAGCTGCAAGCATTCCAGATGTTGTGTGGTAAAGTTGCATCATGGTTACATAACATATGCATGTTGGGAGGAATAAAAGCTAGTACTGTTAGATTTCGTATACATGTGATAATGTAACAATATAGCTGAGGTTGAGTTGATGGACGTTATAGATAGATAAGCTAGGCTTCATGTAATCTAGGAGAAGTCCAACAACTCTATACCCTCCTATATCTCTCTCTGTATTTGTTTGCCCGTTTTGTGGCTTCTCAGTTAACACGCAATCACCTCACCGAAGGTGTTCCATGCTTGCCCTCTGAAGTTTCACATTGTATCAGATCAGCCTTGCCGCTAGATTAGATCAAACCAAGCCAATCATGACGAGTTCTTCCTCAGGGGCGGCTATCTCCAATCTTTTGTTTGGTCTCCAAATCTCGGAGAAACTCACCAAATAGAATCATGCCATCTGGTCAGCGCAGATTCTAACAACCCTGCGAGGGACACGGCTAGAAGGGCACATCACTGGCAAGACCGAAGCTCCGGCGGTCGAGATCGAGAAAGAAGAAGGAGAAAAGAAAATCAAGATCATGATTCCCAACCCGGCATTTGACACATGGTTCGCCAAGGACCAGCAGGTGCTCGGTTTCCTCCTCTCCTCCCTGTCGCGGGAGGTCCTGATGCAATGTGGCCAACGCGAAGACGGCAGCCCAGGCATGGAACACGATCAGCGATATGTTCTCCTCCAAGTCCAACAAGGCGGGTGCAATCAATGTACTACTAGCCTTGACTACTACCCAGAAGGGATCGATGACGGTCACTGAATACATCGCTAAGATGAGAGCACTTGGGGATGAGATGGAAGCCGCTAGATGACGAAGACCTGGTGGCGTACATCATCAACGGCCTCGACTCTGACTTTGATCCAGCCATTCAAACATTGATGGCAATGGCAAGAATTGCACCCGTTACCGTATCTCATGTATACTCACAGCTTTTGAGTTTTGAAAACAGGATCCGCATTCAACGAGCCTACCTCACTACTTCAGCAAACATAGCGAACCGTGGCGGCCCTGGTGGAAACCGCGGCAGTCATGGCGGCAACAGTCGCAGTGGCCGTCGCGGCGACCATGGTAATGTATTGGCGACAACACTAGTGGACGCTGGTGCGGCAAGGATTGCCGTCCCGTCTGCCAAGTCTATCACAAGAGGGAGCATGTCGCAACGGACTGTTATCGTGCCCTAAATCACCTAAAATTTTACCTTTTAATTTATTACTAGAAATGGTAAAAATCAAATTAGCCCACACCAATTAAAAATCCCCAAGATTCAACTCAATAGGTGTGTGGGAATTTTTGTTGAATTTCTCATGCTTCAAAATATTTAATTAATTTTTACTTGAATTTTCAGAGCATTATAAATAATTTTAAGTGTCAAAATAACCCTTCTCAAATTTATTAAAAAGAAAAATTAAAATTAAATCTCCTCTCCCTTTCCTGAGCCGTTTCTGGGCCCATTCCCTCTCTCTCTCCCCCCTTTCGGCTGGCCCAGCCACGCCTCCTCCACGGGCCCACCTTCTCTCCCCCTCCCGACCTCCCACGCCGCATGGTCTAGCTCGACTCAAGTCGAGCCAGCGCCCGCCCGCCACCGACAGGTGGGGCACCTGTCGGGCCCCACCTGTCGGGGCCTCCATCTACCTTCGGCCGGCCACCTCCCTCTCTCTTCCCCGCATGCCCCACTGCCACTGTCGACCAATTCCTCCTTAATTTCCCCTTCATTTCCTCCTTAATTCCCACGAAACCGCGGCCCTTTTCGTGGTTAATTTCTCACCGTTTCAACCACCGGCGAACCGACGCCATTGATGGCGTCGGTCGAGCTCCCCGCGCCCGCTCCTCTTCTCCGACGGCTTATAAGCGGTGCCCGGGACCCTCGCTCCCCCTTTCCGTCGCAGCCCAGACGCCACACCCTCCCCACCACCGTTGTGCCGCTCTGCCTAAGCGCCACCACCGTTGCAAGCTTCGGCGCCGATTGACATCGGTCGGGACATCCCTGAGCCCGTCGGCTTCGTCATCCTCTCCCGCACCCTGTCCACACCTCCATCAAGCTCAGCGAGCCCCGGAACTTCGTCCCCATCGCCAACTCGAGCCGGCCACCCCTTCCCCCTTCGTCGCCATTCACCGCCGTGCCTTCCCGCCTCAGTGAGCGCCCGCGTCGGCCTCCTTCCTCCTCCCCGCGCTGCGTGCCGACGGTTCGTGGCCACCGCCGGCTGTCGCCCGGTCGCCCGCCGCCTGCCTGGCCGTGCGCTGCTAGCGAGCAGCACCGCCTTGGCCCCGTGAGCCGTTTCGGTGCACTCGGCTCACGGTGGACCGAGGGGCTGACCTGTGGGGCCCACCCTTGGTGCAATCGGTTCACCCTCTCTCTTTTTGAACAGTACCTTAAATTCAAAATTCACAAAATTCATAAATTGCCACTCAAACAATACCTAAACTTCAAATGGCCAAATCTTGGTCGTTCGAACTCGGAATTGACCAGTTCAAATTGCTATTTTTTCCTTGAACAGTGAGAAACCCATTTTTGTGATTTGTTACTGCATCTTATATTGTGTTTTATCTTTTGCCCTTTTTCCATTGTGTTTGTCATGTAGATGTGGCAGATCCAGAAAAGCCGCTCTATCTCGAATCGTAACTTGAAGACTTTGGTAGCGAGCAAGGCAAGTCATGCCATTTTGATCATATTGTTGTCTCATTATTTATAAAATTATGTTCATTTCAAATTATTGCATTTCGCTTTATTAAAATTTCCGCGCTCATCACTGTTTTATTAGCCTTACCATTGCTAGCTCCCTTCTTACAGCCTTATTATTTGTATTATAATGACCTTGGACAACCCTAGGTAATCAAAACTAGTGAGGACTCGTAATATGTGGTGCTTACTAGAAAATTTAGGAACATGCTTAGCCTCGCTTAATTTAGAAACTTTAGTTGTTTTCAAATATTTAGACCTTGGTATAAAATTTGAATTAATGAGAATTTTGGTTTTCTGCTAGTCATGGCATGATGCTCCCCTTCAAAATATCTCAAACCGAGGTGCTTGGTTTAGCTAGTCGTACCTCGGTCGTCATAAGGACTGATCTTTGGGGCACGATTGCAAAGCATTTTTCGTCCAACCACCTGTCTAATGGGTAAGGCTTAACGTATCGGTTAGTGCGGTCATGAACAAGGAAGGCACGGATAGGGATGGATGAAGCCCTTGAAAGGGTCGGCGTCTTTGGCAGTTACGCCCGGGGTGTAGACTATCCGCTCCTCCCAAGGTATCTGACGGGGAAGTTTATGCTGGTCTTCTTTGTTTAGGACGGTACTAAACGGTGGGTTATGTCACGGATTCTGTCCGTATGCTCTGGTGGCACGTGGCACGTGGTGTCACATGTGTGAGACATGTCTGGTAGGTAAAGTGGTACACCTCTGACCAGAGTTTAATCTATTCGAATAGTCGCGCCCTCAGTTATGGGCAAGCCTAGCAATGACCCAAAGTTAGAGATTTGATTTCCGTTGGTTAGAATAACTAGATTTATCACCTGTGGACCTGGCTTAAGGCAAGGTCGTGCTGGTGCGTGGCTTGATAATAATTTAATTAGAGATAGGCCGCGATGGATTTAAAAATTACCTTTAAATCAATAAAATGCTTTAAAATGCTGATTTACTAAAAAAAAACCCTATATGTGAATCCCTTGCATTACTTGCATCTTTTCCCTGGTTTGGCTTGCAGTGTATGTGGTTGTACTCAATCTTGTTCCTGTCCCTCCCCCCTTCAGCAGAGGAGTCCTTCGAAGATGGTGGTTTCGACTTTTAGCTCGTGCCTACCACCAAGCGCCTGTGGTTGCCTGTTGTGTTGGTCGTCTTTTTTGTTTCTCTTTGCAGTGCTGGGCCTTTGGTCGCTCATGTAATAGAAGTATTCTATTTATGCTTTCGCCTGTAAGCTCTGATATTTACTGACTGTGTTATGTGTACCTTGTCTCCTGGGACAAGGAATAATATACTAACAAACAAAATATAGTGGTCTATTTTTCAGGCGTGACAATTGTTGGTACCACTACGACGACACCTACGTCCCTGATGAGAAGTTAGGTAGTGCGGCAACACATGCTTATGGTGTCGACACCAATTGGTATGTTGACACCGGAGTAACTGATCATATTACAAGTTAGCTGGACAAAGTAACGACACGGGAAAAATACAAAGGAATAGATTAGATTCACACTGCAAGTGGCGAAGGTACAGATATTAAGCATATTGGTTATTCAATTGTTCCTACTCCTAGTCGCCCCTTGCATCTTAAAAATATACTACATGTTCCCAAAGCATCAGAGAATCTAGTCTCTGCTCATAGGTTTGTTGCAGATAATTATGCCTTTCTTGAGATTCATGGAAAATATTTTTTGATTAAGGACAAGGCCACGAGGAGGACAATTCTTGAAGGCCCCTGTCAACGAGGCCTTTATCCACTACCTGCTGGAACACCGTTGAAACAAGCCTTTGCCGTGGCGCCATCGTTTGAACGGTGACACGGTCGTCTTTGTCATCCCTCCAAACCAGTTGTCCTTAGGGTTGCTAATCAAAATAAGTTACCATGTCTTAGCGGTTCTATTCATGAGTCTGTATGTGATGCCTGTCAACAGGCAAAATATCATCAATTGCCTTTTCCTACATCATCTAGTATATCTAACAATTCCTTGGAGCTTGTGCACTCCCATTTTTGGGGACCTGCTTCTGAGTCTATAGGAGCAAAGAAATATTATGTCAGTTTTATTAATGATTATAGCAAATTTGTTTGGATTTATTTCCTTAAACACAAATCTGAGATATTTCATAAATTTCATGAGTTCCAAACCCTAGTTGAACTATAATTATTTTGTATTCTTTTATGCAGGAGTTGACGATTAAAGTTGGTCCATAAGGACTGTCAACAACCGCCGCCAGCGAGCCCCCTCGTCGCTAACCTCCCGGCCACCGCCGCTGCCTCCTCCTCCAGATGGGCTCGCTGTTCGCCGCTCCTCTCCCTCGTTGAGCTCTTGGGTAAGAGAGGGGATAGGTGGGGCGAAAAGTCTATGTGGGCCCCACATTTTTTTATTTATTTATTTTACTGACTAGGATACCATGTTAGCGAAACCGTCTATTCATACTGCCATGTGACCTAATTTGTACGGTTTCGTCAAGATGGTGGTGAAGATTTCTGGTATTACAGTCTAGGCAGGCCAATTAAACTAGTTAAAATCCCGCACGTTGTTGTGGGAGTTTAGTATGATAATAGTAGAAATAACGTGTAATATAGCTAGACGACGTAAGCTTATAGAATTTGTATTTTTGATCAATCATTGAAAAAGGATATAAACCACTTAAGTTGATTTGGTTTATGATAATTTAAATAGTACATAGATTGATAATCCAAAAGTAAAAGTAAAGATGATGTGGTTTCATGAGAGAAGAAAATGAGGAAAATAATTTGGACTATAGATTAATCGTCTAAAGGCTAGAAGCAATTGAGGTGATGTGGTTCAATGAGAGAAGATAAAAAATATTAACTAAGTAAAGAGGAAGTATATATGGTATTGTAGAAAATGATGAAGAGATATATGTTAAAATGTAATATAAATTATGTTGGATGATGATTTAATATGCTTGTATTAACTTTAAAATATAATAAAATATAAATAATATAGCATATTTGTATGAGGATTAAGATATAATAATTGCTAATGAATGATGAGATGGTATTTATGCATGTTGAGTTTTGGAATGTAGTAAGCTTTATAGATAGTATAGATTCATGTAAAGATGAGGAACCTAAAGTGGACTTATTTAATTTGGGCCATCCACTGGCAGTCTGGTCCAGAATTTTTTGCATTTTTAATTTTATTTATTTAAAGATTTGCAAAAATAATTTTTCGTTTCGAAATATTGCAGAAATAACCTCCTCTCGCCCTCTGGGACGGCGAGTTCTAAAAATCGCCCTCCTAGAGGGCGATTTTTCCGACGTGGCAGACGGCCGTTGGGTGCCGTCTGCCGCGTCGCGGTTATTTTGCGAAAATGACCCTCGCCGCCCTCGGCAAGGGCGATTTTTCGCTGTAGGGGGGGCCGCCTGCCAAAGGACGGCCGCCCTGGCAATTTTGCAGGCGGCCCCCTTGCCGCCCTTGCAGAGGGCGATTTTTGCCTGTGCGACAGGGGGCCGCCTGTAAAAAGGATGATTTTTGAAATTTTATAAAGTTAAACTATTTTTATTTTATTTAAGTAAGGTTATACAAATATAACAATATTTGTAACATAAAAAAATATCAAAATATATGTAACGTTACATATAATAAAACTAAGTTGATAATATAAATGTAGCCCTTTTTTTAATAAACTTGATTAAACTTTTAAAAAGATTGATTGAAAAAAATCGAAACAACTTGTAATATGAAACATGCAACAAATAAATTGTAGTATTTTTTGTAAGAAAACAAATTTCCTTGTAATTTGGTACTGAAACACATCAAAGCTGATCAGTTGTGTGTTCTCGATGAGAATATGGAAAAAGTGCAACTACAACTATAGAGGGGTGCGGCAAATTTGCAGGCAGCCCCCTCGCCGCCCTTGCAGAGGGCGATTTTTGGTGTAATCTCGCCCTCTGCAAGGGCAATTTTTGGTCGGCATCCCATAAAGCCCCAATGGCCCGATGAAGTGCTCATTTCAACCGGTCACAATTGAAGGAAAAAAAAGAGAGAGGTGAGGAAGAAGGAGAAGAGTCGTGAAGCGTTGTTGCTGTGCTTATTCGATCGCCGGTTAGTACAATATCCCGACGTATGGTTATATTTTGTGTCGCATACTAGTGTAATTACCATGTATTTGAAATTTGTGAGTAGATCTGTAGCACTTAGATATGGACCCTAGATTTTTTGTGAGTAGATCTGTAGCACTGTGAGTAGATATGTTGAAATTTGTGAGTAGATCTGTAGCACTTAGAAGTGTGAATAATTTTAGGCTAGATTTGTTGTGCACACGTTTGGTTTGTAGTAGTACTATATTTGACCGTACAATGAGAAGTATTAAGGGTGTTTACAATATTTGATAGTTGTTTTTTTAAACTGTAGGATGCCAAGGCATGGAAAAGCTACGAACTCAAGGTAACGTAAATCGTTTCTGTGATATTTTGTGTTATTCGTTGTGCATGAAATGAGGAATCCTAGATTAACGGGTTAGGGTAGGGTGTTTCATTTATTGTTGACTTGTAGTTATCGCCCGAAGACTGGAAATGCCTTCAACCCATTGCCTTTGCCTAGCGGTGTTCCAGTGCCCATGTGCTGGTGCGGTGATCCTTGCATAGCCAAGTCCGATGAAGAGGAGACGTACATGCAGAGATACTGGATGTGTGCCAATTTTGAGTTTGAGCCAACACCTGAGATACACCGCATTAACTTAATGGTGAGGAACTGATGTTTTTTAATAATTATTTGGTATTAAGTAGTCTTGAACAACTTATTTGGTTAGGAAACATTGCATTTGTTGTAGACCCCTCCACCGCTATGTGAATTTGAGCAGTGGATCGACACCGAGATCAAGCCGCAAAACAAGGAGCGGTTGGAGTACATGCGGCAATGGGATGCAGAGCGCAACGAGAAGATAGAGCAGAGACGCAAGGAGGAGGCCGCAGAAAAAGAGCACAAGGCTGAGGTGGAAAGGAAGCGTGTTGCTGCGTACAGGGAGGAGCGGGAGCGAAAGCTTGAGCGTGCGCGGCGAGCGAAGGCAGCAATGGAGGAGAATCCCGATGCGCAGAAGAAGGGAAAGTGGCCTCGTTGCACTCAGTAGTATGCACGAGTTGGTAGTTGTATGGTGTATCGATGAATAATGTTGCGTACATTACAACCTCGCAACATGTAGCGAACTAACGAACTTGAAATGTTATTTCGCGTGTCTTCCATTTTCCCTTCCCTTCTCGCCGTTGTACTCCGTTTGTGTTTCGCATTCACTTACTTTGATAGCGACCAATCGTAGCCCTCTGTTACGCGCCGAAAGTTTTTCGTCGTTTCGTTGAGTAGATGTAGCGAATGACATGAAATGTTTTCGTGACATATGAGTGCGGCGATCGAATAGAGTTATATACAAAGAGGTAACACAAAGTTACTAACTGTAAATATTACAAACATGTAGCACTAGTAGCCTACTGGCGAGGCCTCTTAGCCCTACCCCTCCTAATATGCCCCTGAGAGTACGTCAGCCTCTCAGCGGGCACGGCACGACCAGCGCGGACATCTGGTGCGGGCGTGTGCTGTGGCTGCTCCTGGCTCTATGGTGGTGGTGCTCCACCAAGCTGAGAGGCGCCGAGAACGTCCTGCTCTGGGTCCTCCAGGTCGTCGAAGTCGTCGCCCTCACCAGACCCGCCCGCACCGGACCCGCCCGCCTGCGACGAAGACTCGCCCGAACGGAAAATCCCCGCCGGGTAGTATCCTCCTGCAGATGTCAAAAGTTAAGCAGCATTCTGGCCAAATAGTACGTTTGTAGCACTCATCGGAAGACGCTTGCTCACCTGGCGGCTGACTGAAGGGAGGAGGGACGAACGAACCGCTCGCTCCAGCAAAGGCCGACGTGCTGGACGGAGTCGCGAACGGCCGAGGGATCGACGATCCACTCGCTCCAGCAGAGTGTCTTATCGGCAGCGTCGGACCTAGTAGACATTCAGTTTGTAATAACATGGTGAAGGTTTCGCATAGTGAGAAGGTACGGAACTAACCTGTGGACGCACCAGCACCGTGCGATGTCGATCCTGGTGTCGGGCCGCGTGGACGTGGAACAACAGCTGCCGGTGGAGGTACCGCGTCCACGGCCGAACGACAAGAGAAGACGCGCAAGATCGAACGCATCTTCGTCTGCATCCGCTCGAACGTCAACCTCTGCTCAACGTCGTTCAGGTGCAGTCCAGCATCCAACCTCAGCATCACCGCGTTGATGTCGGCTTTCATGGCGCGTGCAGCGTCGACCTGCGGGAATCATTATTAATTAGGTTTGTCAGTCTCATATGTACCAACAGTGTATTACGAAAACAAGAAGACCGAGAAACATGGACGTACCCCCAGGAAGTACTCCTGGTCACGGTGCATGGGGTAGGTGTCCCTGACGCCTGCCTGGTGTAGCTGTGGAGCGGCCGTGGTGAAGGTGACGCGGGCACGTGTGCGCGGCAAGTACCACCGAAGGTAGGCAGTGTAGTTCTCCTCCGAGTGTGGGTGGACCTCGGCAATCACCTCCTCGGTGGTGTTAACACCAGAATTTGGTAAGCCCCGAAGTCCTCATCGGCCCAGGATCTATATCGGCTCAAAGCTAGTATCGGCCTAGAGTTCTACATCGGCCGATGGGGGTTATCTCAAACCAACCACCAAAAGCAGTCGGATTCTTGTTAGATTCGGGAAGATCTTATCCAAAGAAGACCGAGTTTGAGGAGGATGCGGCTTGTATCTGTTAATTAGGATAAGTTTGTTAGTTTCCTTTTATCTTTAGGAAAGTTTGAGTCGTAATCTGTTAGGATCTTTGTTAGTTTATGGGTATAAATATGTAAGCCTGTAGTTCATGTAATCTTTATCTCACGATCAATCAACTTCGGCGCATCGCCAACCTTTACTTTTCGTCTTCTTCGGCGAGTTCATGCCCTTCTCGCGAGGGGTAAGTCTCGTTATGGCTGCCTGCGCTGTCGGGGCTAGGGCTTCCATGTTCTAATCTCGTCAACGTAAGCACCTACTATCATATATCTCAAGCAATCTGGTTTGGCTTCTCGATTTAGCTTTATCGGCCAAGATTCGCTTTAGGGTTTATGCCGGTATCGACTAAATCGCTTTGCTAGATTAGATTGGCTAAGGTATCCACCACCCTGAAAATCAGTCAAGGGCTTGATTGTCTAGGTCTTGCGTTTCTTTTCATACTTAGTGCTGCATCAGTCCAATTTGATCTATTAAGTCGTGATTAGAACCGTAATCTCTAGCCTGCTTGTTGGCTGCCAATAAGGGTTTCACCGGGGTTTCGGCCGGTGAGTTATCTGGACGTTGCATCGGCCCAAGAGTTTTACGTATAGATTGGATCTGGCCGATGACAACAGAGTATTTATTGTTTATCTGCTTGTTGAGAGTTTATGCCATCGGACTTCTGGCCGATGTGTGCTGTAATCTTCATATCAATGTTTATCTTATATTTATCTGGATTATGCTACATCATCATGTTATCGTTAGCCGATCGTCTCTATATAGATATTTGTTCAGTATATCGGCTGGAATTGTGCCATCGGCTCATCGGCCGATCGGTTGTTTTGGCTATCGGCCTATCGGCCGATACGTTTTTGCCCTATCGGCCTGCCTATCGGCCGATAGACTTTCTGTTATGTTGTTTTGCATATCTTGTCAGTGGCAGGATCAAACTGACTGGCACGCCCGCGCTTCATCAATTTTAGGACCTGCACTGGAGCTAAGCAGATCTCCCAGGCCTTCGTGTGTCCGCACGCCGGATCCTCATCGGCGGTACGGATTTGGCGTCAACAGGTGGCTACCAACCAGTCCTCGATGTACGGTAAGATCCGAGGTGCCCACAGTGTCCCTACGTGTTGTCCCTGTCGAGTCAACCTGCAAAGAACATAATGGTCATCGAACGTTCCGCGCGTAGTCGACATAACAATAGTAAATGTGAAAGAGAAATACTCACTGGTGGTCCTGGGGGGCGACGGGTATCGGTACGTTCACTGGAAAGCCCTGTCTCAGTCCGAACTGCCTCATAACACGGTAAGGGCAGTGAGGCTCGACGAAGATGTCGAAAACCAACAGCACCACCGTCAACCAGTACACCGCGTCACGCATGCACAAGGCAGACAGACCTAGAGGTGCTCTCTCGACGACCACGTGCTGCGTGTAGGGCTCCCAGACGACGTCCGAAGGCTGCAGACGGTCAAACTCGAAGACAAACTCCGGGTAGCTCCGTCTGACCTGGACGTGGGCGTAACGGCGCTGCGACACACGGAGAACCAACTCGTCAGAACATCAGTCGCACGTAATCTAAAATTTGAAATGAAAACAATTTGTACTTACGTTGCGGCGGCACCAGTACGTGCCCATCGTCGGCCCGTCGGCTAGGTGGTCGGCTGCCGGTCCTGAAGCGTACGTAGCGGTGTCGACGATCGGTCGGCCGATCGCGAACCGCTCAGCTGCCCAGAGCTAAATAAGGAGAGGGCAGCCCGCGAAAATCGCTCCAGGATCCGTCTTGCAGCAGGTCTCGCACAGCGCACGGTACGTGGCTGCGAGGACTGTCGAACCCCAGCTCCACTGCGGCACGACCCCTAGGTCCGCATCCGCGATCGCCCGGGCGTAGTGGATCAGGCCCCTGTCTACTGCGTGCCCGGTGGTGCTGGTGAACATCACCCAGCCGAACATGCACAGTAGGTACGCCTCTAAGGACTGTCTGAGCGAGTACTCGTCGGCGTCGGGGTGGAGCTGGTCAGTCTACAACAAAAAACAAACGATGTTAAAACTCGTAAGATTTCTAGGATAGTAACGAAGTGTAAAAGTTAACTTACTGTGAACTGCAGCAGCCAAGCCTTCATAGGCTCGGCGGTGGTGTACATGTTCGGGGGAGCAACTCCAGGGAGCCCAGGTAGCCTCATCACGGGAGCGAATCGCTCCATGATATCCTCCCTCCAGCCACCCGCACCGTCCACTGGACCCACAGCCTCCCCGGCCAGTGGAAGCCCAAGCAGGTACGCGACGTCCTGCAGCGTAGGTGCCATCTCCCCACAGGGGAGATGGAACGTGTGCGTCTCCGGCCGCCACCGATCTACCAAAGCAGCCAGCAGCGACCGGTCCGCATCCCAGCGCTTGGCCGGGTCGTTCTCGTCCGCCCGCGCCTCAACAAGCCTGCATATCGCTATCAGGCTTGCCTCACGCAACCTGCATACCGTCGAGTTCAACATTAGTACCACATATTTCCAAATAGCCCAAAAATGTCATCAAGTAATTAAGCTCTATCATACCACGGAACGTGTCACGGATCGGCCCGCAACAACTCGCGCGACGGGCGTGGACGAAAGGTGTTAAGCTGCGCACCCTGCACCGCCGACAAGTATGAACGGTGCCTCCTATCCAGTGCCCTACTGAGGAGAGCTGGTGTCTCATCCGCCATACCTGCATAGATAAGAGTGATTACAAATAAGCAATTGATAACGAAAAAAACATTACACAAATTGTTCATTACAATGGTAATTCGTAATGCTAAAGGTACACTACACAAATGATATCATTACAATTATTCATTACAATAGTTCATGTCTCACAAGGATAAATATTACACACATGACAAATGACAACAGCATTACAATAGTTCATGTCTCACAGGGATAAATATTACACACATGACAAATGACAACAACATTATAAGTACTACATCAATTGGATCACCGCTAGACTAAAAGGCTGACAGGAATAATCAAGTCATTGCATCGCCAGCGGATGACGTAGTCGCCGCACGAGAACGCCTAGGCCGTGGTCGCCTCGTTGTTGTTCCTTCTCCCGATGGACGGCGGCCATCGGTTGCCTGTCCAGATAGACCAGAACCTGGGACGATTGGAGATTGCGAATTCTTCGGGCATTTCTTGTAAGTATGCCCGCGCTCATCGCATTTGCTGCACCGTACAGTCCTCCCCCTGCCTCCGACTCGTCCATGTCGTTTCTGATGCGTCTCGACTGACGCCGGCCCTTTTTCAGCCTTAACTTCGATGGATCTGGAATGTAGAACACCTGTGGCCTCAGAGTTGTATAAGATCCAGATATCCCGAACCCATATATCTCCTCCTTCCATGTATGAAATATTGCTTCTTTCCTGTAGTAGGGTGACACATAGATATCGGGAAGTATGCCGCAATCCCCAGCTGCTGCAACTACGTGTGAGCAGGGCAAATGTCTAAGCTTGGGCTTCATGCAGCTACAACTGCAACCGCCGTCCGCATGAAGCACACATTCCTGCACAGCTTGAACGCGGTTGATGCCGCGCCTTCGCCTGTCCACACACATGATCTCGTACCTATGAACTTGGGTACCTTGGGGAATAACTCTGTGTTTCATAGCCTTTGCTATTTTATCTTGCATATACTTTGTCACCACACTCCCAAATACAATGTTGTTATCAGACATCGAAGGGGCAATTTTCTTATATCTGTCCCTGAAGTATGCCTGAGTGCCATGAAGGATAAATTCCACAATACCAACCAGTGGGAGTCCTCGCACTCCTCGCATCACCCAGTTGTACACCTCGGCCAGGTTGGTTGTCATTATACCATACCGAGACCCGTCAGTGTCATACAACAGAGATCACTTTTCTTTCGGTTCATTCTCTATCCACTGCGAGAAATTATGTATTGATGATGCCGACCTTCTTCTCATTGTTGGCGGGTCATCATGTAGTGGACCAAGAGGTACTGGAGGATCGTCATCCTGTGGCCGACGAGATTGCTCGTCGGTTTGCTTTGTTGTCAGCTCATCCAATCTCCTCCACAACTCATTGAATTTTTTCTCCTGATTTTGACCGCATAGCCTCTTAAATAGATCCATCAGGTGCTTATTCTTGAATTGCTTGTAGAAATTGGCTCCCATATGACACATGCACCACCTACTCCGGACATCATGCCACCTAGCTGGAAGTCCCCTCTCCGGCCAACCATTCTGTAGGCAGTCAATTGCCTTCAACATGCCCGCATGACGATCATGAATGAGGCAAACATTGGGCCTCATACGCACAACTTGGCAGCGAACTCTCTCCAAGAACCAATACCAGCTTTCGGTGTTCTCACTCTCGACAAATGCAAACGCCATAGGTAACACCTGGTTGTTCCCATCGGCTCCAATCGCCGTCAGTATCTGACCTCTGTATTTGCCTGTCAAGAAGGTTCCATCTATGCACAACACAGGGCGACAGTGCACAAATGCGTTGATGCAAGCACCCAGCGAGAAAAAGGCTCTTTGCAGCACGCTCTTGCTCGGGTCATTAGACAACGGAAAGGTCTGAATGTCATAATAGGTATTGGGGTTTCTCTGAGCAATGGTGCCTAACAGACGAGGCAAGTTATCATAGGATGCTTTAAATGTGCCATACCTCATCTCCAAAATCTTTTGTTTTGCCCTCCAAGCCTTGTAGTAGCTTATAGTATACTTGAATTTGTTTTCAATGTGCCTAATAATGGAGCCCGGTTCAAAGTACGTGTTACAAACCACATCGCTGTACATCTCACCGGCAACAAAAGCTGAGGTGATGTTGCGGTGATACTTATCAACCCCTGGCAACCAACATGTGTGCTCACCAACAATGCTCACTTTCCAATAGTCATTCATTTTCCCTTATATGCATGAACGCGCCACGGACAATCATCCTTCGTGCACTTCACGTCATACCCACAGTTGGTAGACTTCACCACCCTAAACTCTCTATGCAAGGAGACCGCCCAATGCTTCACCGCCTCTTTCATGTCTTCCTTATGAGCATACCTGGCACCTTGGATTACCTCGTTATCCTTGTATTCAAAGGGTGCTTGCTGCCCCTCTGAGATAACAAGTTGAGAGAAATCAGCTTTTGTCCAATCAACGGGCAGTACATCTTCCTCCTCGTCCGATGATTCATCGCCCTCCGCTAGCTCATTTTCAGAATCTTCCCTCTCCATTTCCTCAACAATTGCTTCGATTCTCTCCCCCTCATCCGCCATGCCTATTGCCTCCTCCAACCTTGCTTCGTTACCCCCAGTTCGCATCGATGGTCCAACATTCTCCACAGCATTGCTAGGACCTTCGCCATCCTCTGTTTGCACTGTAACACTGCTATCGATTTCATGCAATGCCACAAAAATAACAAGGGGCCAGGATCTTTCAAAGGCCATCTCTACATAACGTCTCCAGGACTCGGTGTTATCTATAGGCATTAGTTCCCAATAATATCCTTCTGTTGCACGACTAACTACAACGGATAGAGACATTGTGTTCACTCTTGTATCCACTTTAAATCCACGTAGTAACCAACTATAGACTGACTCAAATGTTTTATCGGCTGGCCTATCGATGCCTTTTGATTTCATACTAAATTCTGACAGATCAACATCATCTCGACCATATCTAACATTGCCTTTACCGTGAACTATCTGAAATATGACCTTGCTTGCCATTGTGCCTGATAAACAGGTTCAAACTTAATTTACTTCATACTACGAATATGTTGCCTAGATCAATCTGTGCCTAAGTTAAATTCTATATTAAACAAAATTCTACGCAAAGAAATGTATACATACATAAGGACATATCCTACATATGTTCATCTAAATCGGTTTGTCCTAGGTCAAATTGACTAAAATAAATCATGCCCTAATTTTTAAATCCATATTATAGTGCTACACAACTATTTAAATAACATAGACATAGATCAGAATGTATTCTACGTAGGTTCATCTAAATCAGTTCGTCCTAGGTCAAACTCCTTAAATTAAATCGTGCCCTAATTTATAAATCAATATCTTACTAAACAACTATTCAAATATTCAAAAAAAAATCTTTTCTTATATATTCTACACAAAATAAATAACACAAACATATATACATCGGGATATTGTACTAACCTGCGATCGAGTACGCACACCGACAGGGCTTCGCCACTCTCCTTCTTCTTCCTCACCTCTCCCTCTGTTATTTTCCTGGAGTCTCGACGGCGCGAATGACGGCCGCGGAGTTGGAATGGGATTTTATAGGGGAGGGGCAAAAAATCGCCCTCTGTAAGGGCGGCAAGGGGGCCGCCTACAAAATTACCAGGGCGACCGCCCTTTTGCAGGCGGCCCCCTGATGAACAGTCAAAAAACGCCCTTGCCGAGGACGACGAGGGTCTTTTTCGCAAAATAACCGCGACGCGGCAGACGGCGCCCAACGGCCGTCTGCCACGTCGAAAAAATCGCCCTCTGGAAGGGCGATTTTTAGAACTCGCCCTCCCAGAGGGCGAGAGGAGATTATTTCTGCAATATTTCAAAACAAAAAATTATTTTTACAAATCTTTAAAAAAAATAAAATTAAAAATGCAAAAAATTCGTCTGGTCCATATTCGATGCAAACGAAGCCCACTAAGCCCACACCCACATGGAACCCCTCGCTCACTCGGCAGCGCCGCCACGCCCCACCTCCCTCCGCGGGGCGGCTCTTCCTCCCACTCGCGGCCACCTGCGCGGCGGCGCGGCGAGATTCCGGTCACCCACGTTCGCCGGCCGCCGAGCATCCCTCCCTCCCTCCCATCCCTCTGCCGCACCCTACTTCCCTGACAGCTTGACCTGCCTTCCACCGGCCCCCGGCGGCGCCACCGTCGTCGACCTTCGACCGCGGCTGACGCCAACGGCATCCGGAGCACGCCTCCCGGTGGGCGGAATCATCCAAGGTTAGAAATCGAGTCGATTCTGAGATAGGAACCAGTCTCTCCATGTTTATCAAAGCCTTGGTGAAGTATTGGTTTTTGAAGTTCTTGTCCTTCGCTGAACCCATTTCCGAATGTATGATTAACCCAAGTTAGTCCACAGTAGTATTACAATAGTTAGCTAGCATGTTTTTCGAATTAAAGCTAGTAATTTTTTTGGATAACTTGAACACCACTGGAATTGCTCTTACTTGGAACCGTTAATTCTTTTTGTTACCACATTATTGCCAGGAAGGGGATTTTTTTTTTAATCTGATGGGAGTTGATAGTCGTAGCGGTGAGATGGGTAGGACAAGCATGTTAGTTCAAGCTAGAGCTTTTGCACTTAAATTATGTGTCACTGAGCAATGGAGAAATGTGTGCTCACCACTACTGAATAATCTCGAATGCCAGATTTAGATTTTGGCTTCATTTTCTATCAGGATGTGGACAGCAGTTCCAGTTGAATTTATGCCCAAATTTCATGTACTCCTGGCAGCGATAGATCACCAAAAGGACAGATTTTGAACTCACGAAACTCCTAGCACCATTCCATTGTTGCTTTTGTTGTTGCTGTCTGTTTGCATGCTATCAATGACATGATTCCTAAGTTCCATCCCAACACACGGTAATTTTGCAGTAATCTCTTTATGTTATCCTTCTTTCTTCTATCCCACCATCCATAATTGTAGGTGCTAGTTCTAGCCATAGGCAGCATGCAGTTCTTAGACTCGTAACTTAGCTTTCCCCTCTACACTAATGCATTTATAGTAATCAGTTCTCTTTCCTTTTTGCATATGAAATGATCATTTCACTTTACGGACTAAGAACAAACAAACTTTTTCGGATCCTGTATGAGGAGATCATTCCCAAGCCCCTTTTGTCCTTTATGCATGTAAATCCATAAAATCCAGGAATATTGGACTTAATCAAGGCTTGACAAGTTCGTTACTTAATGGCATAAACTTATTTTTCACTAAGCATCCAAGAAACTCGTATGGATTGGACTTGGCATTAATCTAACTCATCTAAGTAGAAATGCGGAAAAGAATGCGGCACGTGCTTAGCATATACTCTGAATAGTTTGCGATACTACCCTTGAGGATGTTGTACTTCTTGCTCTGTTATTATTTTCTATTAAAATGTGGCACAGAAACAGATTTAAGTTGATGTACATTTTACTTTTCACTAGAGAGCCTTTGAGATTTCCAATTTTTTGTTACTGGAACGAAATATTTAACACACATGATGCATGGAGTATGAGGCTATTATAGTTGAGTGCTGACATGTGAGTTAAAACATGAGCTGAATGGCAAACATGGGACACCTACGTGAAATACAAGGCTTAAACTTTAAAGCTTTTTTAGACTCACTTGTTGAGTTCAAAAGTCAGAAGGGTCCACATGCTTGGTATGTGTGATTCCAAAATCATTGAATGTTTATTCTAAGAGTTCAATTTGTTCAAAGCCACACTTTTCTATGTAGCTAAGTACTTTAACTCTTTTGCAGCCAGTGTTCAGTTCATAACCACATTTCTAGTGGAACAATCTTTCTTGTTATTTGCTGTATGACCCATATATCGCAGTCACAATTTTTTTGCTCACAACTATAACAGAGAGATGAACGCTTGGCCTTTCTTGTTCAACTTTTTTCACTCTCCTTTAATGCACTCGGCAGAGCTCCTGCCCTTCCTTTTTCTTAGAGAAAGAAATAAAGGCTTGGTTGTTTGTGAAAACCTTAGTAAGCTCAACCTGCCAATGCGAATGAGTTGTAGATTTCTCATTGTTGTATATCATAGGCACAAAGTTTAGGTTTGGTCCATGTTGCCCATATGTCTCATGTATATATTTACTATATTGCTTAGTGCTATGAAATGAGATGCATTGCTGTGACAAATTTTTCTCCATTTTCTCCACCCCTTAGCTGACCTGGCAATAAATGCACAAGCATCTCATTAGCTTCCCACTTTCTACACCTTTACTTGGAATCTGATGTACTTAGCATCTATTGAAAGGTCACGAGAGAGATACCAGGTCAAGGTTATCTTAAAAGACTGATGCTTAATACATGTAGCAGTGCTGCCAGTATTAATTGTTCATGCTCTTAACTTAAAGATGTGAATATCCAATGGAGTACAGGGCTTTGTTCCACCTGATTCAATGCTTTGTTCAAGCTTGGAAGAGTAAATGAGCTGCGTAAAACAACATTTTGTAGCTTACTTTAGCCTGAATTTCTTTTGCTCTGGTCTGGCAGACCAGATTGGTCATGCAAAGACCACAAATTGGGCATGTCAAAATAGTAAATAATGATAATTATTGCTTGTCATTGACTCATATTGCCGTACAGTTTTATTCTTTAGACCAATTACTAAGTGATAACTTTCATTTTCTTTCTTCAGGTTCTTATATACAGCTAATTGGCTATAGTACAGTGCACATTGTCTTTTGTCATGGCCACTGAAGAGGATGTGAAGCAACGACAAATTATTGAAAGCCGTGCAAGAAATATTAGCCACAATGTCCGATGCACCGAGTGTGGCAGCCAGTCCATTGAAGATTCTCAAGCTGACATTGCAATTCTGCTTAGGAAGGTACAGGTTCCTTCTGTACTATGTAACTCTGTATGCCTTTGGTTCCTGACCTTGTTTTGTTTGAAGAACTTTTGGTAGTGAAATATTATTGCAATTCATCCTTATGTCAATGGAACTTGATTGTCTATTGTTAAGAATTTCTCTATGGCTTTTTGCAGCTAATTCGTGATGAAATCAAATCTGGAAAGAGTGATAAGGAGATATACAAAAAACTACAAGTTGAATATGGAGAAACAATTCTATATGCCCCTAAATTTGATCTTCAAACTGCTGCCATATGGTTATCGCCAGTAAGCCTTAATTAGAATTTCAGTATTCTGCATGTGCTGTATAGTGCGTTGTGATTTCAATATGAGCTTATGTTTAATTTATTCTCCCGTAACTTACTTTCTTTAAATAAAAGCGGCTTTAGTTGAATGCAATAATATATACACTTGTTTGGCATATGATCCGTTTTCTTATGAATTGCTTGAGTCATGATGGACCTAAGCATTTTTCGTTGTTGCAAACTCTTTCAGCAAGATGTTTTACCTTGAGTAAAAACTTGATTGCTGAAGCTTCCCTTTTAAAATGTTTGCATATTTGGTGATACTCAGCTATGGAAACACAGTGTTTTAATTTACAAATAAAATGTTCCATCATTTCTTATTCCAATGATATCCTGTTTTAGCTCAAGTTAATCTCTCTACATCGATAGCAAGATTTACTAAAAGCGTTGTCTTCTTTTTCTTGCTAATAAAAATATCCTTTTATTCTTAAGAACTTGATAGAATGAATCAATTGACTCCAGTAACTAATGAATCAAATGACTCCAGTAATTATTCTCCTCATTCTGCTATCTGTTGAATTTGATCTTGATATGTTCTCTAACAACGCAAACAAAGCGTTTCCTTCAGCAACTGGGATTTTAGAGGAAGCTGTTCAACACCTGATCTAGTAAAATTATGAGCAGGTGATCGTGGGTGGCGTAGCAGCTGGCATCTGGGCTTACCAAAAGCACAGGCAGAGGACTAATGTCCACATCATGGCTCTGAATCTTGTCCGAGGTGTTCCGCTGACGCCAAGGGAGAAGGTGACCATGCTTGACATACTTACACCACCACCTCCTGCCAAGAAATGGTGGTGGCCAGGCAAATGATTTTTCATGTGCTTAACGAACACGAAGAACTCTCCTATCCTATTTACTGGTGGCTTCAAAAACTTGATCAGGAATTCAGGATTGCTAATTTTAGGGCACGTTTTTTCTGAATATCACACTTATCAACCTAAGATCGCGTATTTTGTATTGTTGTATAGGCAGCTTCTGTCCGTAAGGTAAAACTCTGTACTGCATTCAGCAGTGTTTCTGACTGAACTCTGTTTTGTCTTTCAGCAGAAGCTCATGTCTGCTGATAAGCTGAGAAGAAGAAAACCCCATTATGTCAGAACAAACCCAACTTGTCTGAAAATAATACCTTAGAAGTTAGAACACTGTGCCATTATATCATCACCTTTGCCTAGATTATTTCTGGTGTACAATGTATGTGCCTTTTGTGTTTTTGTTGAACATCTGACCGAATGTTATACTCTATACAATTCAGTGAGCTACAGTTACACTACCACTGGCTCTGGCTGCTTCCATTGACGAGCTGGATGCCCCAGCTGACGTCCTCGCAGCGCCGGATGTACGGTACCGCCTTGTCTATGTCGTCGTAGTTCCTCCTCGCCGCGCAGTCGTAGTACGATGGCGAGTGGAAGCATGGCTCCGGCGACGCCGCCCGTGAACACGGCGGCTCCGGCACCTCGGTTGCGGGCTCCTTGTCCCACACCGGTCGCCTCGGCATGAGCCACGGCCGCTCCCCGGCGAGCCCCTGCGCGACGTACCCGAACGTGGAGAAGCCGCTGGTGAGCAGCACGTCGCAGGTGCTCAGCAGATACATCTCGCTCAGCGCCCTCATGTCGTGCGCCGTGTTGCCCAGTCGCTGCCACCCCTCGTGGCTCGGCTGGTGCACGCCGCCGCCCAACGCGCCGGCGAGCTCGTCGCGGATCCTGTCGGAGTACCACGAGTTCAGCGACGTCACGAGCACTGTCTGATCCGATGACGTGTTCGTCGTCCCTGCAGTTGGGAATGGGAGGAGCTTCTCTCTGCGGGCGCAGGAGAGAGCCTGGTCGAGCACGACCTGCGACACCGGCGGCGTCTCCTCGTGGTACACTCGGATCTGTATGCCGACGAGCCGGCCGGCGCCGGCTAGGTGCTCGCGGTGGTACGCCGTGATGGCGTGCCAGATGGCGTTGGCCGGGTGGAGGAGGTAGCGGCTGAGGTGGTGGAACACGGTGTCCTTCTCCGGGAACATCCGGTCGAGCTCCCCACGGAGCGAGGGCACGAGGAAGAGCCCCGGGACGAGGTAGCAGTCCGTCTTCATCAGCAGCCATGGCACCCCGCGGAGGAGGCTCTGCTGCTCGTCGCAGTAGAACAGCTTGTCATAGAAGTCGGCACCGCCCTCGACGTGGAGGTACACGTACGGCGGCGGCCGGCCCGACCACGACGACGTGCCATTCCCGCCGGCGACGGAGACGGCGTTGCTCTTCAGCAAGGTTCCGAGGCTCTCCTTGGATTTGCCGTCGAGGTCCCGGAGGTGCTGGAGCGGAAACCTCCGGCCGTCGGGGAGCAGCCATGTCGTCCCCGGGAAGGGCTCGCAGAAGAGGGCGGCGACGTCGCCGTAGTACGGCGCGACGAGAAGCGAGCGCTCGGTGAGGACAGCGTAGAGGAAGGCCGAGGCGATGGCGAGGATGCGGTTACCTAGCCCACGGTCGTAGCCAACGGATATGACATAGCGGCAGTCGTCGTCATCGGCAGCGGCGCCATCACCGGACTTGAGCTGCCGGAGCGCCTTCTTGTACGGCGCCGTGCCGGGGCCGCACCGCTTCTGGAGCACCTCGTGCTTGCGGAGCTTGGCGATGAGGTAGGAGGAAGGCTTGTGCGCCAGCTTCCTCTTGTGGCAGCCGGCGAACTCGTACCGGCTACGGCATGACTGCGGGCTGAATGCGGCGGTGAGTAGGCCGCCGAGAAGCTGGTCGTCGGTGAGGTTCGCCGGAGTTGCGTCCTCTGAACCTGATTAATCACAAAAACATCTCAACATAAGTCCCTCAAACATTTGTTTAGCTTGATCAAGTTTAAAGAAAAATCACTGGGGATAGTCACTACTGCATCTGCAGTAGCTGCCGCTGACATGTGTAATCGGGTTCATCTGTCAGTCGTTGGTACTGTAGGTGCAGTACTGCAGAGAATCCATGTCAAGAAAAACATAGCAACATTTTATAAGAAAACACATATATGATGAGAATGTATTAAAACATATATATGATAAAAATATATTTAATGTTAGATTTAATAAGACTAATTTGGTGTTATAATTATTTACTATGCTTTTCATAAACATGATCAAAACCAAAATGTCTTATGATATAAAAGGGAGGGGTATTAGGAAAATATGAAGTAAAAATAGGTTTTCATATATTGTTCATATATGACGTGAGATTATCACAACCGCCTTCACAAACATTTACAAAATTAGGATGCATGTTTGAAAGAAAAGTATATAGGGTGTACAAAACACACACCCCCCTCCCACCGAAACCCCAAAGTGATTGTTGATTGATTTGTTGAACCAGTATATTAATTAGTTGAGACTGTCTATTTAACCGCTGATAGAGAAAAACCATTAAAATCTTTTAAATTTTGGACCATTAGATTGCTTTAAGATTCGTGCAGACCCCCCTTAATCCTAAACCCCTCTCTCTTATCCTTCCTTATCCCTCTCGATGACACTAAATGATCCCTCGTCTCCTACTTCGCCGCCAACCACCACGCCGCTGCCTGGCCTTGCCAACTGATCGGAAGGCACGAACAGCGCTGGCAAGCGTCCCTCCCCCCAACCGGTCTCCTTTCCTTCTCCCCTTCCCCTGCTCTCTTCTTCAAGCCGATGGTGGCGAGGTGCCCCTGCCCTGCCGTCTCCCCTACCGCCTCCTAAGCAAAAGCTTTAGTTTGCCTCCGTCACCAACAGGGGCCCACCGTCCTCCACCATCCCCATGGCTTCGGTGCCTCATTGCCTAGCCATGTCCACTGCCCACTGTCAAGCCATCGCCTTCCACGATCATCCCTATTAGTCTGACGATCTCCCCACTCTATCCCCTCCTCCACCCCCTCCAACCCCCACCTCAACCTAGGAACCTAAAGCTAACTCCGCTGTCTTCGTCTGGGTCACCGCGAGCTAGAGAAGAAAGTATCGCCGGAGCGGGAGGAAAAGGGATGAGGTCACCAGAGAAAGAATCACGAAGCAAATCAGAAAGATCTGAAATCTGCCAAATTTTAACCCCAATAATCTGTCGAATGCTATTTAGTCATTCTTCCGTTAATTTAATTCATTGAACATGTAGCACTTTTGGGATATATTATGCACAAATTGTCTATGGCAACAACTGTCTATGACACGGTCCAGACGCTCGCATGCCCCAGACGCGTGCGTGAACAGTCATCGGCCATTGGACCTATCCGCGGTTTTGTGCATATCTCTTCAAGTGAAAAGTGAATCTCATTATGCAACCAGGATAAGCCACGTGATAAAAAAAATACAGACCATTGGATTTAAAAAATGAAAAATCAGAAATATCAAAAATCTATAAGATTTTAACCCCAATAATCTGTCGAATGTCATTTAGACATTTCATTAATTTAATTCGTTAAACATGTAGCACTCTTGGGATATATTATGCACAAACTATCTATGGGAATAGCTGTATATGACGCGGTCCAGGCGTTCGCGTGGCCTAGACGTACGCATGAACAGTCATCGGCCAATGAACCTATCCATGGTTTTGCGCACATCTCTTCAAGTGAAAAGTGAATCTCATTATGCAACAGGATAAGCCACGTGATCAAAAAAAATTATGTACGGACCATTGGATCTAGGAAATGACAAAATAGTGAAAAGAAAGATGAGCCGTTGGATCCAAACATCAGGATGATTCTACCGAAGCCAGCTTGATCCACCGGGAATAAAACAAAGGCCACCCAAAAAAATTGAGAATTTGTTGCCTCCAGTCACGTCACGAGATCACCGAGGTCGATCCATCGAGGAGCCTTACACGGCGAAGAGATAATGAGCCGGGCAGTCTAAAAACCAGCGCGTCCAAGCTCCTTTCACTACCTCTACCGCCTGCAGCGAGAAAAAAAGGTTTCTACTACCTATCATGATAGAAAAATGAAGGCAAGGAAGAGCAGCTGTGGACAGGAAGGCCACAAGCAAAAGCATTGCGCTGAATACAGTTTAGCAAAAGAGAAAGAATCTTTTTACTAATATAATTTAGAGTTTGTAGAAATAAATAAATACCAAATAATACCAGAGAAACACTTGAAGTTGATAATCTACTCAATTGCTTTCCGTTAATTACTCATCTAGGCATCTAGCCATCTAGGGCCTAATGCAGAAGATTACTTCACATGTAAAAAGACTAAATGTTTCATGCAGTTCTTAGTTGATGTAGGCAGATGCTTTAGACCATTTAACTAGTACAAATTTCTTTATCTGTAACGGTCTTTCTCGTGTCTGAGGCTTACGAATCGTCACAACGTCGTCATCTCTAATGGGTCAAAATAAACACCGACAAAAATATACTGGTACAGACATTATCCATATGCATATATTTCGAGCCCGTCACCGATGAGACCTATCGGTGACGAGCTTATTTTTAGGCCCGACAAAGATTATCTTTGTAATTTTTGTCGGGCCCTAAACCTATGCCCAATAAAGACAAGTATCATCAGTGACGGTCTCAAATTGAGGCCCGATAAAGATAATATTTAGACCCATCACCGATGGTTGTCATTGGTGATGGGCGCAAACTTAGGCCCGATAAAGATAAATGCAAAACCTGTCACCGATGTCCGTTTGTTGGCCGTTACCGATATTTGTTGCACACTATAAATACTCTAATTGACTAGGGAATGATTATCCCACTGTTCACTATTTTGGTGGGAGGTTGAGAGGAACGATTTTTGTCTCTTTTTTTCAAGAAAAACAGAAAATTCATAAAAGTAATTGAAAAATACTAATCAATTCTCATAAATTTAGTAATACTTATCTTACAAAATATTTATCTAATATTTGTTCACTTTTATAGCGATGGATCGAAGTTGGATATATGTAACTGTACGACATGGCAAAGAGTATAGAAGTGGCGTTTCAAATTTTATAAACACCGCGGAGGAGGACAAGAAAAAAAGAAACAACGATTACATATGTTGTCCATGTGCAGATTGCAGAAATGAGATGATGCTTTACAGCAGAGTGGACATACATGCTCATCTGATACATCAAAAATTCATGGATGGCTACACATATTGGGTGAAGCATGAAGAGCAAGAATCAGTCGACGATGTTGCAGCTGCAGACAGAAGTGGTGCGCAATATCAAGAAGATGAAGATGAGTATGACATGTTTGTACCTTCTCCATTGGGCGGTGAAATGGTTGATGTGGATCACGATCTGCTGCAAGACATGTTGCGTGACGTTAAGGACCCAACTTACAACGAGAGAGATTACATGAAGTTCACCAGGTTGGTCAGTGACTCGGAGACACCTCTATACGCCGGATACAAGGCAAAACACACGAAATCTACCGTCATGGTTGTGCTTCAAAGGAAAATCATTATGCTGTGCTTGTCAATCCAAAGACTGAAACAACTTGACAATGATATTGATGTGTTCTTGGAGTCTGTTATCAATGATCTTGAGATTCTCTAGAAAAAAGGTTGGAAACTTGGGATGCGTATGGTCAGGAGAACTTCAAGCTACAAGTTGTATTGTTTTGCATCATTATTGACTATCCCGCACTTGGTAATCTTTCTGGACAAACTGTGAAAGGAAAGAAGGCTTGCTCCGACAGTATGGAAGATACACGCAGTAGGTGGTTGAAGAAATCATGAAAGATGTTTTACATGAGTTATAGGAGATCGCTCCCGCTACGTCACGCATTTAGATGAAAAAAGAAAATTTTCAATGGTAAGAGAGAACTTCAACCTGCTTACAAGGATTTGTTCGGAGGTGAGGTCTACGACATGGTGAAGGACATAACTAATGAGTTTGGGAAGAAAAGGAATTGTAGTAAGGCAAAGGACAAGGGTATGTGAAAGAAAAAATTCATATTTTGGCGACTACCTTACTGAAAAGATATTGAGGTCCGTCATTGCATTTATCTCATACATGTTGAAAAGAATATGTGTGAGAGTTTGGTCAGCCTACTACTGAATATTCTTGGAAAGAAAAATGATAGGTTGAACGCGTGCCTTGATCTACAAAAGATGAATATTCGCAGCGAACACATGCTTGTAACTGATACAGAGACAGGAAGAGTGTACCTTCCTCCAGCTTGCCACACCTTGTCAAGGATGAGAAGATCACAATGTTATCCTGCTTGAAAGATATTAAAGTTCCATCGGCTATTCAGCAAGGATAAGTAAGTATGTTTCATTGAATGATCTAAAACTGGTTGGAATGAAGTCTTACGATTGGCACGTGCTAATCACACAGCTCTTACCAGTTGCTCTAAGAGGTATTCTTTCACCCAAAGTCCGCCACATGATCATGCGTCTATGTGCTTTCTTCAATGCAATTGGTCAGAAGGTTGTAGATCCCGAAGATCTAGATGGGTTGCAGGCCGATATTATCAATACCCTCTGTCACTTGGAGATGTATTTTTCACTGTCTTTCTTTGATATCATGATTCATCTCCCTGTTCGTCTTGTGAAGCAAACAAAATTATGTGGCCTAACTTTTCTAAGAGAAATGTACCCGTTCGAGAGGTACATAGGAGTTCTGAAGTCGTACGTTCGAAATAGAGCAAAACCGAAGGGGAGCATCATTGAAGGTTACACGACTGAGGAGGTTATTGAGTTTTGCATCGATTACATGTCCGAGACCGATCCTATCGGGGTTCCAACGTCTCATCACGAAGGAAGGTTGGCAGGTGTTGGCATAATAGGCAGGAAAAGAATTGTGCCCGATCAAGCCTCCTATGCGCTGGCCCATTTCTCTATGCTCCAACATATGGCAGAAGTTGCACCATACTTTGAGGAGCATTTAGCGAAAATCTGACAGGAGAACTTGGGGGGATCGGATATGTGGATAAACAGAGAACATAATTTTCGTTTCAACGAATGGTTCAAAAATCATATTACAAGGTCGACCGATGGCCCAAATGAAATAGTACAGTCGTTGGCGGCGGGACCGTGTTAGGATATTGACACATGGCAAGGATATGATATTAGTGAATACACATTTTACACTGTCAAACAAGATGACAAAAAGCATAGTACAAAATAGCAGAGTCCGTATAGGTGCATTTCAGGATCAATCTGGGTTGAACACGTACTACGGCCGCATAGAGCAGATCTGGGAGCTGAACTACATGAAGTTCAAAGTCCCTTTGTTTCGTTGCCGTTGGCTAAATATACGCATTGGTGTCAAAGTTGACAAGGAAGGTTTCACTTTAGTAGATATAGCTAAGGTTGGATACGCCGATGAACCAAGTTGGATATGCCGACGAACCATTCGTACTTGCGAAGCAGGTCGAGCAAATTTTCTACATAAAAGACCCTGCAAACAAGAAGTTGCACATCGTTAGGGATGGCAAGCGAAGAATTGTTGGGGTTGACAACATCGTCGATGAAGAAGAATACAACTAGAATCTTCATGTAAGACCTCACATTGACCTGGACGATTATCCCGAAGAAGATGTGGCATATGCTCGTTCAGATCATACGAAAGGCATATGCTTGTAATGAATGAAGTATTTTGTATCATTGCCTTTATAATGAATAATTTGCTATTTCTTGTAATGAATGAAGTATTTTGTATCATAGCACAAACAGTTCCACTATCGGTGACGACTTAGTAATGAATGATTTGCTATTTCTTGTAATGAATGAAGTATTTAGTATCATTTGATATGTAATACCCTACAAGATTGTGTTGTTTCCAAAATTTTGTTTAAATTACAACTTCAAAAGGAAGGAAGCAAATGCCGCACTCCCACTTAATAAGGAATAAGGAAAAAAAAGTCCAAACCAAACCTTATAAGGAATAAGGAATAAGGAAAGTCAACAATGGTCAACTATGAAAGAGAAAACACAAATAAAAGTAATTTGTTTACTAAAAAATGGAAAAATGCTATCTTAATCGGGCTTAAACTTAAGCCCGTTACGAATGAGCTCATCTCAATCGGGTTTAAACTTAAGCCCGTCATGGATGACTCATCTCAATCGGGCTTTAACCTACGCCCGTCACGGATGAGCTCTCAATCGGGCTTCAACCTACACTCATCACGGATGACTATCATCCGTGACGGCACTAGAGTTGAATCTCATTATGGATGTGGTTTGATCACATGAAGACTAGGGTTCTTTCACTCTAAGATCTACACACTCCTCTCAGAACTCCACACATTTAACTACTGCGCCGAAAAATTTCACTGCCGCCGCCAGCGAAAACCCTAGCGCCGCCTCCTCCTCCTTTTTCCCACTCTTCTGGCTAGGCCGCCGTGCCGTCGTCTTCAGGACTCATCACCAGGAACCGCCGCCGCGTGCCGGGACTCGTCACCAGTACACCGTCTCGGTCTTCAGCTCCTCTCCCCCCAAAGAACTTGTGAAATTCCTGTGTAGATGATGCCTCAAAATTTGGGATGATCTAATGAAAATTGAAATTTGTAGATATATGTAGATGTTGAGATAAAATGTGGATATATGTAGATTTGAGATGTTGATGTGCAAATGGACTTAGTAATAAATGGACTTAGTGAATTTAGGGTACTTTAGTTAATTTAGGATATTTTATTGATGTTAGGGTAATTTAGTGAATGTATTTTACTTTTAGGGATAATTTTTTATGCATGTAAGTATTTATGTATGTATTTAGTGAATTATATTTGAGATGGACTTGTGAAGTTCATGTGTGATGTTTATGTGTGATGGGACTTAGTAACATGTGGATATATGTCAAATGTAGGGTATTTTAGTTAATTTAGATGAATGTAATTTTAGGCATATGTGGATATATATGTGAATTTTAGGCATTTTAGGGAATTTTAATTAAATTTGTAATTTTGAATAATACTTTTAGTGAAATACTAATGTTTGTTTTTACTTTTTGTCATACACAAGTTATTTAGAAAATGTCTCATCAAGGCGAACCCACGTCGACGACAACTAGTGGGACCACATCGACCCGAAACCCTAGGACCCAAAATAAGATTCCTAAGGAACGAATGACCATAACAGAGGTCAACGCCCTAGGATTCTCGGTGGCACCCGTCAAAGTTATTAACAAGTTCGCATCGGTGTGCGGGGTGCAAGGGAGGCGGCACTTTACCATTTTGGCCGATGACATCAAGCTTGTCCCAGCTGCAGAAAAGGAGGAAACTTGGGTGCAGTTCAAGCAGAGCTTCGAATATCGTGAAGCGGACGAGCGAAGGCTCAAACGTCGTGCTTTCCAAAATATGGGAACCGTTTGGAAAAATTTCAAGACAAAGCAGTTCGGCGAGTACGTCCTCAACCCCAACCTACCAACACCATATGAGACATACTCATGGATCATCGAAATCGTGTGGGGCGAGTTTCATGCTGCCAAATCAAACCCCGAGTCTCGGGCAAGAAGAGAGGCTGCTAGGGCACTGCAGGTTAGAAACATGCATCTGCACCGGCTTGGCACCGAAGGATATAGTGGGAAGCAAGATGAATGGCAAAGGGAGGATGATGCTGCTGTGCAATCTAACACCCAACCGCCATTTGCTGATATCCCAAACGAATGGGCAAGGAATTGGGCAAGGGTAAGGGGCTGTTAAGAACAGCGATGGGACATTTACGTTCCCAAATTTCCAAGATCAACGGGTGTACGAGCAGATGGTAGGTACAACATATCGATTATGTTTAATTTGTTTCTATCGTAGCCTTGATTTAACTCGACCTTAACTGTACCACAGATTGCATATGCTACCGACAGACTGTCCTTGCAAGAGGTCTGCTCACAATGACGCGAGGAGGACATCCTCACGAAAGCGTTGGGCACTGAAGAACACCGTGGACGGATAAGGGGCGTTGGCTCCAAGATTCCATGGAAGGTTGGGTTTTCCCAATATATGTGGCAGTATAGGAAGCAGAAGCTGACAAAGACGGAGAAAGATGCACGCCAGAAGGAATAGCTCAGAGAGGAGATCAGAGCCGAGCTAAGCTCTGAATTCGATGAAAAATTGGAACAGGAGGAGGCACGCATCAGGGGTGATCTCCAGTAACAAAACACCAATCCCGTCGCCGTTCCCAGAGTAGGAGCGAGCCCCACGCAAAAGCGTAGCAGTTGCGCATCAACTGAGGCGGCGGTAGAACAACCACTAGTCCCTGCCACAATCGACCACATAACGGTAAAACCAACAAACAATGTATATGTTGTCTTAACAAATCCATATATTATATCATATTCTAAGAATATGGATGAATCTATCGTAGGGTCCCACAAGGTGCACCCTTGTAGTTAGGGTAACACCAACATTTACAGTTCCAGTTACTGAGAGTGTTGCGTTCAAGCTTACGCCGGAAACCCGAGTGCATGGGGCGCAACTATTGGCCGGGCATATTAAAGTACAAGTGGACTTGGTCAAGCCCGAATGGGTCAGCTGGACTCTGCAACATCCACCAAACGACGAAATTTTGACTCTAGGAGCTGCACGTGGGACCTTTATCTAATGGCCCAAGGACCTCATTGAGATAAAGATGACTCCTAGGTCAAATAATGCACCAACTAATCGTCCGCTGCCAATACCTGCTCCAACTCTTCCTCAGCCCCTCCTGTCATTTAAGAACAAAATGAAGATATTCAATTGCAATATGATACGGATTTTGGGGATGATCGTATTGAGGACGACATTATGCCTAACATTCCCCCTCCTATCAAAAAGAGCAGGAAGGCGCAATGTTCTCCTCCATTTGAAAAAACGAGCAAAAAAAGCTGTTGGAAGGGGGAGAGGAAAAGGAAAGCTGCAAACCTCGCTTCTGGTTCCAAAGAAGCTAGATCTGGGCAAGGCGCCATCAGTTCCTCCTTCGACCACCTTCCAATTAGGCATGTCTTTGGTTGGAGACCATGACTTAGTGAAGATAGGCCCTGCTTGCAAGGAGTTGCACGGCTACTACATGGAGAAGACCAACGCAAGGAGAAAGAATAGAGAGACCTCTATGATGGGCTATCACGGTCCACAGCTGTTACTTGAGCCAGATGCCTATATTGTGTTAGACTTTGTAGATCTCTTTGACCTCTACAGGCTGCGAGCGGTGGACACCAATCTCCTTAAGTGCTACTCATTATAAGTATTATTGCGTACAAAATATGGTAATAACAATCCATATATTATGCTTATGTAGGTCTTTGTCTTGCTTGTAGGATATCTGTGAAGCATATTCAAAGACATGCACCGGATGTTGTCTTACTAGGTCCATCTATGGTCAACGTGACAAATCTGGAGCACGATCGACAAAGGATGACAGAATATATTAAGGACTGCTTGTGGGCCTGCCAGGACAAATAGTTCATTATGTGTGCCTATAATCAACAGTAAGTGTGTACCCTAATTAGATGCAAATCCACGAGCGTAAAACGTTGGTATTTAACTTGCAATATATTAATGCTGCAGGAACCATTGGATTCTTCTGGTCTTAGTGCCGAAGTAAAGTATGGTATACTACATTAACTCCAAAATTAATAAGAAGACATACGATTGATCGAGGATTAAAGATGCATTAAACGACGTGTGGGACCCATATGTGCAAAAAGGCAGAAGGCATAAGGAAGAAAAACCTAACCTCACTCATAAAATAGACTTCCCATGCCATCAACAAGTTGGCGACCAGTGTGGGTTTCACATGTGCCATAACATGAGGACCTTGCTAGAAAAGATGACATTGTTCAACCTTGAGGTGTGTACTTCAATTCTGTGAATTGTGTATACGCCTATATATGCTAAGTACTTCGAAGTATGTACATATACACTACTTGGCACCTCACATGCAGGAAAAAATTTTCAACATTCCACATCACAACTTCGAAGCTATTAGAGAGGAGTTAGCATGTATCATACTAGATGAAATCTTATCAACCAAAGGAAGCTTTAGAATACAGTCGTAGCTAGCTCGTCTCTGAATGGTTGAACATTTTTCAATACTTGTCAAAGACATGTGATTATGTATCATTTATGTATATATTATATGTAATATAATCTGGTCTAATGTTTCTGTATATACTTGCAATGCTAATTACATATAAATTTGTTCCAATTTATAACTCGATTTTACAGGTTTTGATGCTTAACTCTTGAAGATGCATGTCAGTGGTTTGGTGATTACTGAATGGATGAATGATTGGATGTGAATGGCATATGTGAATGGATGTGTGAATGTGGATGTGTGATCACTGAATATATGTTTAATTTGTGAATTGCTGTGAATGGCTGTGTGAATGGGGTTGCTGGGAAAGGGAATATATATATCTGCTTCTGTCATTTTGCAGCGGGCATGGCTAGCAAAGGCCTGAGGCTAGCCAAAAAACAAAATTTATTTTTTTTGTTTAAATACTCATCTGTGACGGGCTTAAGTTTAAACCCGATTGAGATGAGCTCATCCGTGACGGACTTAAGTTTAAACCCGATTGAGATGAGTCATCCGTGACGGGTGCCATACCATACTGACAAAGGTGACCTAGTCATCTTTGTCGGGTTCAAGTATGAGCCCGTCACGGATGAGCTCATCGGTGATGGGCCCTAGTTTGACCCTAGTTTGATTCATCTGCTGGGTCAAACCTATTGGTGACGGGTTTTAGTTTTGGCCCGATAAAGATAACTTTCATCTGTGACGGCAAAATACCCGATACAGATAACTTCTCACATCAGTGACCTTTGGTTCGTGATTGGACCCCTCCCCGACACAGATGAGGCTTGTCACCCGATTAAGATGAGCTATCTCGTGCTAGTGTCTAGAAGGCTAAACCCGTACATACCCAATCTAAATGTTTCATGCCAGTGAAAAAGCATGTAGCCTAGTAGTTGTGGTGACAGGTCCTGAGTTCAAATCTTCATAGGAACGAATTTCAGATTGTGTTGTTTGAGAGGCTAAGTTTCTAATTTAAAAAGGTTGTATATATCCGGGTAAAAAATACCCTTCTCTAAAAAAAATAGAAAAAATGATTCTGATTTAAACTAGTAACCAAGATGTTGATGTAAGTTTCAATCTAACTTAATTAACAAGATGTATACAAATATAGTTTTAATTTGTTGACCAAGTTTTTACAAGTGTTCTAAATTTGAAAATTATATATTCGGGAAAAAAAACCCTTCTCTTCAAAAAATGGAAAAAATGATTCTAATTTAAACTAATAACCGAGACGTTGATGTAAGTTTCAATCTAACTTAATTAATAAGATGTGTACAAATACAGTTTTAACTTGACCAAGTTTTTACAAGTGTTCTAAATTTGAAAATTGAAGTATATTCTATATACAAGAAAAAAGTGATCAAAGTGGTTGCTCATGGTTGACTTCATAGTAAACATATTTCTTCAAAATACCCTTACATTCATGCTTATTTTTTTGTCAAATTTTGACAGCACATGAATGCGCGACTTCTTCGTAAGCTATCAGGCTGGGACGTTGGTGCGCGAGCGAGAGCGATCATGCAGCTCTAGCTAGCTACCTCGCGTCGACGTCGTCATGTCCATGTACGCGCGTGCGCTCGTCCACGTTCCATCATGCCTATATATATGCACCTTGCTGGCATCACTAAGTGGTTAGTGCTACCTTCACTTCATAACACTACACTAGATAAGGTCACCTGTGACGGGCCCAAACCCGCACCTTTGACGGATTTGGGCTTGGTCAGTGATCAGTGGTCACTGGTGAGTCCTGTCACCTTTGACGGCTGGCCGGCCGTCAGAGGTGATAAACATCTCTGACGGGAAAATAAATAGACGTCCGTCAGAGGTGTTGGTCCCCGCTAGCTTAGGACCAGTTAGAACCCGTCACAGGTATCTCATCTCTGACGGACACATAAACAAAAGGCCGTCAGAGGTATTAGTCTCCGGTAGTTAGAATCCGTCACAGCTGGGCTACCTGTGACGGGCAAGAAAGTAAAGGCCCGTCACAGGAGAGTCAGCTCTGACGGTCGCGGTTTACGAATCCGTCACAGGATGATTACCTGTGACGTCTTTTTTTTATGACCCGTCACTGATGTGTTAAATCCCGAAAAAAATAAATACTAAATATTGGCTAGCCTCAGGATTTGCTAGCCATGCCCTCTGAAAAACAGAAAGATCACAGATACATGCCAGCCAGCGCCAATATCACATGCATTCATCAATTCATCAATTCATTCATCAATTCATTCATCATTTGCATCCCATTTCCCCCAAAATCACCCAAAAAGCATTAGATTTCAGATCCACTATGGCCTCAGTTCTGTTCTGTTCAAGCATTCTGCATCAATTAGTATCATTTGCATCAAGGACAAAAAAACAGAGGGAATCAGCTAAGACAGAAGGAGAAGCAAGTGTCCCAAAAAAACAAGTGCACATAATATGTTCTTATACATAAGACCAAGTGTAGATAGTCTGTTCTTAAGCATCCATTCATTCATCAATTCATTCATCATTTGCATCCCATTTCCCTCAAAATCACCCAAAAAGCATTAGATTTCAAATCCACTATGGCCTCAGTTCTGTTCTGTTCTGCATCAATTAGTATCATTTGCATCAAGGACAAAAAAACAGAGGGAATCAGCTAAGACAGAAGGAGAAGCAAGTGTCCCAAAAAAACAAGTGCACATAATATGTTCTTATGCATAAGACCAAGTGTAGATAGTCTGTTCTTAAGCATCGACAAAAAGGTTAAGTGTAGATAGTTTGTTCTTATGCATAAGACAACCAACAATAAAACCTAAAAATGGACAAGTGTAGATAATATGTTCTTATTCATCACTGGCCATTTAAGTCCATCCAAATGAACGACACAACAGGGCAACGCAAAATACGCATGTCATAAAAAACGACAAATAATTTGAAAATGGAGGGAGTAGTAAAGAGGTAATGTTCCAAATCAGTTTTAAATCTCTTTTCTAAGAAAATATACACAGGTGACCATATCCATCCAGTGAAAGTAAATTACATAGCATACCGTACCACAGAACCATAGAAACAACTATTTTTATATCACAGAAAATTGGATAACTGTTTTGTTCACGACATCACAAGTAGCCCAGTTCAATCGTCTATTACACGTGAAAACGTCCTTTCTTGTTCATTATTTGGGCGAGAATGAAGGCGCACAGTTCGCCTCTGATAGCAGGAGGGTTGATGGGTGAAACCTTCCAGCCAGCTCTACCTTTCTGTTCAATAATACATAAGTTAGCACGTTTATAAGATTAATATTTGGTATTGAAATGTTTGAATTTGCCATTAGCAACAACCTCAGGGTCGAAATTTTTGACCTCTCTTAGAAGTGTCGACATATTGTGGCACACGTGGAAACCGCACTGGTCCCCGATCTGTTGTGCGCATGCGAATTTGGTGTCATGATAAAGTTGGTCCTTGCCCTCCTTGTACCTACCACCCTTTTCCACATATGGTCCCCAAGCCATATTTAAGGCCTTGATGATTTCAGTGAAATTATACTCCTTTGCCTTACTTGAGTTAAGGTAGTAGACCCTACTCCATTTAGGTACAATGACTAGGAGAACCCAATGTCGCCTACGCGGTGGTTATGTAGCATTAGTAATAAGAAACTTAGCTTCAACAACAATATACACGAAATGATTATTGTCTTCTTACTCTTGATTGTGCGCGCACATGATGTACTCCTTGTCTTGGTGGGCCCATAAGCACCGGTTCACGTAGTCAACCAATTCATTGAAGTTATTTTGCAGATTGACCTCATTGACCATTGATGGATCAAGGAACCCAACTTGATTACCAAGGCGACGACCCTCGATCCAACACAACCTTAAAACAATTACGTATTAGCACTAATTTAGACGATAGTCCATTAATATCACAAGGAGGAAGGTTTGCACTTACAAGGAGTAGCATTTCAGAAGTCCTGTGTCTAACTTCCGAATCCTGAATAGGTCGAAGAGGTCATCAAAGCCTATAGTTACATAGGCAGGCGACGATAGGAAGGGCTGGTGGTCGTGATGTCCAACTATGCATGACTCCCTCATTTTCCGCTTGGCATTGCTTAGCTCCATGTACTGTTTGTGTAGCTCTCGGCAAGCAATACCCATCACGGCCAACACATTGTCCTCCACCAACGGCATGCCTAGTTCAAATTGTGCCGGGGCCTTCACGACCTTCCCCGTTTTGGTCAACGGCGCCGACGCTGCAGCCTTCCCCCTTTTTTTCACCGGCGCCGACTCCTCGACCTTCCCTTTTCCTGTAGCACCCCCGCGTTCACGTTTTTGCCCCTTGACAATGGGTGGCGAGCTATCAGCCTTCCTTGTGGTCTTTATTGGAGGCAGGTTCTGAGCTATGTGTGTCAAATCCATATCGGCTGCGGCAGGTGAATGGGGTTCTGACAACGCCGGTCCACGAGGAGCCTCAATTGATAGCTTAGACGTTGAAGGTGTTCGCTCCGTCGGTCGGCTTGGGCGAGGAGTCATCTTCACAATTATGTCTTCTTTGGGCCATTGTATGTACGTCTTGCACGCATCGCCCAAAGTAGTGATTTCATCATTAGGGGGCACAGGCAGCGGAAAGGCTGACCAGTTGTCCTTGACTGAATCTATGGACACCTTGGCATACCCTTGACGTAGGTTTACGCCGTGCACCTTTTCTGTGTCCGAGGGATTGAAAGCCATGCCCTCAGCGACTTCGGCCGCGAAAGTTGGGTGGACCCTCACCACTAGGACACACTGCTCTACGTCCTGCATTTTTAAAGTATCAATTTAATATTGGAACATGTAAAGGTATTTGAGTAGATATGGATCGGATATAATCGATTACCTCTATGTTGTCCACCGCATCTAGTGGTGTGACAGGGAGATGAGGGGCCGGCACTTCTGTGGATGCACAGCTACTCTTGTGTTGTGACGGACTCGCTTCGTG